>CM072679.1:20999471-21419295 GCA_036884735.1 Huso huso
ACAGGAAGGCAAGCCAATGGGTTTCCTTTACAAGAAGCAACGCCTGCTTACAGGAAGGCAAGCCAATGAGTTTCCTTTACAAAAAGCAACGCCTGCTTACAGGAAGGCAAGCCAATGGGTTTCCTTTTACAAAAAACAACGCCTGCTGTGGCGGAGTGTCCCGCCCCTATTTATTATTATTTGTATTTGTTTGCGGCGGATAAAAGCGCCCGCGTCTTTTGTTATTGTTTTTTATATTTATATTTAAAAACCCGTGAGGATGCATGACTGATCAGCTACTGATTATTTAACTAGCTGACAGTCATGCATCCTTACCAAACGCGATGCAGACTGTGGCCGAGGGTAATAAGATAATTAACAGCCAGTTAACCCCTCGGCCAGAGTATAAGAACCTGCAGCTGTCCGTGCTGTGGGGTTGGGTGCAGAGAGGAAGTGCGGGAGATAGAGAGGAGACAGAAATTAACAATTGTTAAAACGTGCTGGATTAGCCAGCACGACACTTACTGTTTGTCTGTCTGATTCGTTTGGCCCTCGTGCCCTTTTGTTTTGTTGTTTTGTTAAAATCATTTGTTTTGTTTATTTGATTTATTAAATACGCTGACCGCCGATGCGTTCAGCTTCACCCGCCCATCCATTGTTTTGGTTTCAGTTACTTCCTGGTCCGTGACGTCACCACACCTCACCACTGCGAGCCATCCTGCCACACCTGCTTACAGGAAGGCAAGCCAATGGGTTTCCTTTTACAAGAAGCAATGCCTGCTTACAGGAAGGCAAGCCAATGGGTTTCCTTTCATAAGAAGCAACTGGCTTATTTCAGTAGCAACAGCTTTCCTTCATGAGGGGAAGTGCAGCATTCAAAAGGCCATCTGCAACTGTATTGTTCACACAAAGCTATGAAAAAATACCATTCAAATTAAATCCATATTTAACAGAATGTGTGCATCTCTCACAGATTTCCAAAGTGATTGGAATACATATCAGGTGAGATTCAGTGGGATTCTTTTGTTAGCTCTGTGTATTTTCAGATCCCCTGATTCAGAATCTCAGTCCTAGCACTTCAATAATCTCCCTTTGCTTGTCAATACCCGTCTTGTTCCTGAGATTGCCTGTCTGTTTTCAGAGCAGCACGGACACAGAGCACATACTGGCAAATAACAAACACACACAATACATGGCAGCCATGTCAATGAAAATGGGAAGATGGGCAGAACAAAAGGATGTACAAAATGAAATCATGTTCTCACCCACATATCATTCATGGGATTTGGTTTCCAATTTTCATGTTGTTAGTTTATATCTTTATAACTTGTAATGTGACCCCTGCTGGCCGGATAGGCACATTGTATGTGTGCATAAAGACAGTGACTACAAACCCACTAGGGGGGATTCCCCTTCAGTGAATCTGTAGCATGTCTGCCTTTAGTGCTGAGGGTCAGCGGTTCGAATCTGGACCACGGAGGATGTAAAAATAATAAATAAAAAGCATTATAAACTTATTTTAAAAAGGTTGATCCCAGCATGTTGTTTTCTCATTGCAGGGTGTAGAAGGGGAGATGAATAATCAGATTCACCTCCCCCTCTTACCTTCACTCCCACATCCATGGAAACCAAATGAAGTGCATTGAATTGGTTCTGAATCAAACACCATGTGTTTCCCTTAGATATTTCTTTCTTTAGGGGTGCAGCCCTTCAAGTCACAGGTTTGAAGTTACTGAGGGATTTCTTAGGGGGAATTTAATATCAGGTTCATAAACACTGCTACTCAGAGGTTTGATACCTTGGCACATGAAACTGCAACTATCTGCCTACTGCTTAAGCCACTGACTCACAAGGCATTGATACATGACATGTACATGCAATGACGGCTTCAGTGAATAATCACATTCTCCTGTGCCATGTGTCACACTTAATCATACAGTACAGTATCTCCAAGCCCTTTGCACAGCAACTTCATTTAAAAATAAATAAATAAATAAATAAATTACAAATGAAACCCTGTTTACATCACTAGGGGGCAGTGTTTACAGTTACTGGTGTACCAAATGAAGACATGTTGCAGAGTTCTGAGGCCAGAGTTGTTTTCAACTTTTTTTTTAAATCACCAGGATGTGTTGATTGAAACAGAAAGTGATATACAAAGCGAATCTAAAGACTCTATCGGATAACTGTGATGTTACCAAGCTGCTCTTTCACTAACGCTGCGGGAGATCAGGATTGCTCATGCCCACTCTGACAATAAATATTTCATTCAATAATTGCCTTTTACCAGAAGAGTTGTCTTGACCCTGGAGACCCATTCCTTGCAGAAAAGCCTGTCATCTCTTACATGAGCTCTTTGTTTCTGATTGCGAAGCCATGAAGTCATGATGTATTAAATATTTAGAGAGCCATTAAACTTCAGGACAGACGACTTAGTTAAATAAACAGACCCCCGGCAGCACTGAAGAGCTTTTCCATAAAGCCTGGCTCCCCTGCCAGTCTTACATTATTGTGTCAGAACTCAACTCTTCCATTGACTTTTGTTATTGTCTGTAAATGAAAGCACTATGAAATAGGGTTTAGCGCCAAAGCATACAGTGATTGTAGCTGACCATTCACCATCAGCAAGGTAACCTATTCTACCCCCTCACCACTCTCTGTGTAAAGAAGTGTCTCCAGCCCTCTAGTCTAGCTCTACTCATATCCATCTGTGTCCTCTAGTCCTGGTTTCTGTGCTGTGCTTACAGTATGGGCTAGGGTTAACTTTGCCCCACTCTCTTAAGTTGTTGTAGGCTTCAGTTTATGTATAATATTTAAACAACCAGGTCCCAGGGCCAGGCCTGTTAAATGTACTATGTTAAAGTGATGGCAGCGAACCAATTAATTCCATAAATATGACATGCTGAGCACTTCCATGCATGAAATAGGTCTCAGATGTGAAGTTATGAAAGAAACACATGTTATAGTAAACATGACTTTGCATTTGAACACATGCTAGATGGTACTAGTTAAATAAATCTGGTACATTTCTGTTACTGTTGCACCTTGGTCACCTGGAGGGTGACATTCTCCACACCCATTCAATGGCTTCTTTAGTGTCATTAACCAACCAGCTACTGTTGACTGACATGCTTTCAGCCAGTAACACGCTTTGACCCACACTGCTGAGGTGACCCAGGAAGTGCAACAGTGTAACAGATATCCTGGAAAAGAGGCACCGAACTTTCATGTTTTAAATGAACACCCTATGCAACTAACGGAAGTGCAAAATGTGTGGAACTATTTAGCTAGCTGCCATCCCTTTAACAAGAGTACAGGCCCTGTTACTACACAGCTAGGTCATCATTCTTTCAAAGCAACACGTTTCAGACCCACATGGTGAATGAACGTGCAGGCGTGGAATTATTCCATTAGGAACTTTAAACATGCAAGCCACAGAGAGGAGGTCAGTCCGCGGTTAACCAGGCAGCAGGACCAGTCCCGGGAGAGGAGAAAACAGAAAGTGTTCCTCCGAACCTCCATGGCTTAATTACACCATCCGTTAATTAATGAAGTCATGTGCGGACCCTTTCAGTTACATATTACAGGGAGTGAGACATGAGAGGCCTGATCTAAAAGAAGATGAGAAAAAAATGAAACCTCAGATTCCAGAGCTTAAAGAAAAGTCATGCTGCTGACATGATGGAAGCGTCCATAACCAGCAATGAGGGCGTCCCATTACACTGCGGACACTTCCCACTACACTGCGGACATGACACGTCCCATTACACTGTAGATACATCCCATTACACTGTGGACACATCCCATTACACTGCGGACACAACACGTCCCATTACACTGCGGACACATTCCATTACACTATGGACATGTCCCATTACACTGTGGACACGTCCCATTACACTGCGGACACATCCCATTACACTGCGGACACAACACGTCCCATTACACTGCGGACACGACACGTCCCATTATACTGTGGACACATCCCATTACACTATGGACATGTCCCATTACACTGTGGACACGTCCCATTACACTGCGGACACGTCCCATTACACTGCAAACACATCCCATTACACTGCGGACACGACAAGTCCCATTACACTGCAGACACAACACGCCCTATTACACTGCGGGTACGACCGCCCCATTACACTGCGGACACGACCGCCCCATTACACTGCAAACACGTCCCATTACACTGTGGACACGACCGTCCCATTACACTGCGGACATGTCCCATTACACTCGCGGACACGACACGTCCCATTACACTGCAAACATGTCCCATTACACTGCGGACACGACACGTCCCATTACACTGCGGACACGACACGTCCCATTACACTGCAAACACGCCCCATTACACTGTGGACACGACACGTCCCATATACTGCAGACATGTCAAATTACACTGTGGACACGACACGTCCCATTACACTGCGGACACGACACGTCCCATTACACTGCAAACACGTCCCATTACACTGTGGACACGACCGTCCCATTATACTGCAGACATGTCAAATTACACTGTGGACTCGACCGTCCCATTACACTGCGGACACGACACGTCCCATTACACTGCAAACACGTCCCATTACACTGTGGACACGACCGTCCCATTACACTGCAAACACGTCCCATTACACTGCGGACACGACCGTCCCATTACACTGCAAACACGTTCCATTACACTTTCTAGTATAGTACTGGATCGCTTTTACCCTAGTATAGTACTAGATCTATTTACCCTAGTACTAGATATATTTACCCTAGTATAGTACTAGATCTCTTTACCCTAGTATTGTACTAGATAGGAGTTTAGTGTATGAGACAGGAGCCCAGGGGATACCCATGCCCCTGGCTGCTCCAGGACTCTAGTGTATGAGACAGGATCCCAGGAGATACCCGTGCCCCTGGCTGCTCTGGGAGTCTAGTGTATGAGACAGGCGCCCTGGGGATACCCGTGCCCCTGGCTGCTCCGGGAGTCTATTGTATGAGACAGGAGCCCTGGGGATACCCGTGCCCCTGGCTGCTCCGGGAGTCTAGTGTATGAGACAGGATCCCAGGAGATACCCATGCCCCTGGCTGCTCTGGGAGTCTAGTGTATGAGACCGATGAGTGCAAAACAGGTCAAGTTTATGGAAGTATTTTGTCACTTAACAGAGCAGAGCCCTGGGGATACCCATGCCCCTGGCTGCTCCGGGAGTCTAGTGTATGAGACAGGAGCCCAGGGGATACCCATGCCCCTGGCTGCTCCGGGAGTCTAGTGTATGACAGAAGACCAGGGGGTTAAACACAGTCAGCAGCTGAGATACAAAAAACATGGGAACCCAGATTTGCTGGCTCTAAGCCCCCCAGCATTAAATATTATTATTATTTTTTTAAAATTATTATTATTCATCAGGCTTTTATCGTTTTTATCCAAAGCAACTTACAGGGGGGGAACTATGCAACACAACTGCTGCTGCAGAGTCACTTACAATAGGACTTCGGTCTCATCCAAAGTGACTTGCTCAGGGTCACACACAGTGAGTCAATGGCTGAGCTGGGATTAAACTGGGAATCTCCTGCGAACAACCCCTTTATTTAACCACTGGACCACCAAGCCTCCAACACCTCAACTAATGCTATTACGGAAGCTGGCTATTTCAAATGATGGAAATCTGTCTACAGTTACACCTTGGCCTTATTGTAGAGTCACAGATATGAAGATAGGGCCAAGAGAAGAGCTGAGAAAGAGAGACACAGAGACACAGAGAGAGAGAGAGAGAGGGAGACAGAGAGAGAGAGAGAGAAAAGAGAGAGAGAGAGGGAGAGAGAGAGAGACAGAGAGATAGGGAGAGAGAGAGACACAGAGAAAGTGAGAGAGAGGAGAGAGAGAAAGAGAGAGGGGGAGAGAGAGAGGGGGGAGAGAGAGAGAGACAGAGAGAAAGTGAGAGAGAAAGAGAGAGAGAGAGAGAGAGAGAGAGAGAGAGAGAGAGAGAGAGAGAGAGAGAGAGAGAGAGAGTCAGTCACATGTCTAATTAAAGCTGTGAGATGAAATCACATAGTAAATTAGCACGGTAGTTTCTTATCATGGTTAACCACAGCTTTCGCCATGCTTTACCGAGGTTTGTCTATGTGTTTACTTACAATGCTTTATTGCGCTTTACCATGTTATACTGCAGTAAGCTTTTCTAAGGGAAGGTACAGTGCCACGTGGGCGTCAGTTAGCTGCAGAACAAGACTGTGTGCTTTATAAGTGTAAATCAAATTAAGACACAAATAAGTACAAAAATATTTTTAAAAATCTGTTTGTTGAAATGTGATTAAAGCTATAAAACATAATTTAGTTCCTTCACTTTTAGTTAGTCCCCAAGTAAGATGAAATGTGCTTGCCTGTTATTATCACTAACATGAACAAATGAAAGGCTGTATGTGTGTTCGTAAGTATGTTGCACTTTCAAGTTCTACTTTTATCCAGTAAACCACTTAGCCAAATATCGTGAACCTTCATTGAGCAATCATTGAGTTATCTGGGGAAGTAAGAAGGTGCTTGTGTAGGAGGATGGAGGCTGGGTGTGAGCTGGCGACCTCGCACACCACAAGAGAGCATCTTACCCACAATCCACAATGCTTTATCTCATCTCATCTCACCGACAAGGGACAGAATCTGTACCGGCAGCGCATCACACAGCACTGCCCGCTACACCTGCCTGCCTGTCTGTAACTGTAGCATTCTTCCACATATCTCATTGTGATGAAGGCATTGAGCTTAGAGACGGGCCTGTCTGTCCATCCATCACGCTATCATTACATGTTTCAGTAGACAAAGGTCATGGTCATCTACTTACAGCAGTACATATTTACAACTGTATGTATTGTTCTTTTTAAAACTAAACACATATACAATATATTAGCATTTCCTGAATCTATTTCTAGATGCATTAGCTCATAAAGTGCTCATTCAGTAGTGTATTCCCTGAAAGTTAGCATTTATGCCAGCAAGTGTTTCCCCTGTGACTCTTGCAGCTTGACGTTTTAAAGATCAGAAGTTTCTCCTCTATATTCCCTGACCCCTGGCCACCTGCCACATACATGTTTCAGGTTTGCAGCTGCATTGGTCAACAGCCAACCCCCTCCCACCTCCTCCCAGCTCCTACACAGGGGAGCGAGAAGGGTGTAATGGTTATCGCCACTGGAAAATGTCTCTGCAAAACTAGGCACACACTGTATAATTTATGTGTAAGCCTAAAAGCAACACTAAAAAATAAATAAGTACTTGGCCCTTGATACTATTGTTACAATACCATATGAAAC
Source organism: Huso huso (assembly GCA_036884735.1). Taxonomy (NCBI): domain Eukaryota; kingdom Metazoa; phylum Chordata; class Actinopteri; order Acipenseriformes; family Acipenseridae; genus Huso; species Huso huso. The sequence goes on from CM072679.1 coordinate 21,006,756, forward strand.
TCTAAATTCTGCCAAAAATGTAATAAAGCGTATAAGTTATATAGTATTAAGGGACAGGCGTACTTTATTAATGTAGTCCTTAAGACACTACAGTACAATATGTTTTCATAGAGGATGAATATAGGCCCCTTGGCATTCTGTTAAGCTTTTTCTCCTGTAAAATGACACTTTATCATTGTGGCTGGTCTTTTCTGACATGTTCAGGATTGTTGCTGTGAAAGTTCTTGGATTACAGATTACCAGGGAGGCTACGCCCCAGCCATTAACCCATCCAACACCAAACCAATTTTCCATTTGCTACAGCGTTTTATTTACAATCAATCAATCTTTATTTTATACAGCGCCTTTCATGACAAATCGCCTCAAAGCAACAGTTCAGTTAAGAGACTCTACTGCGTCGGAAGCCAGGTTACAAGACCGAGCTGTTTGTGTTCCACCTTGTAATGAGTATAAAAATACTAGTGAAAGAATATTTGAATACCCGTTTAGATTTAGTATTTGAACAAGAAAAAAAACCCACGTCTATGACAGCACTTAGGTTTTCCCTAATAAGCACGCACAAGGAGTCCCACCTTGCCTTCGCCATGATAAAAGGTGCAAGAGAAGATTAGACAGATTGTTACGGGCCTCTTAGGAAAGGACAGCAGAAAGCATCGTTCAAAACTTCAAGAAGCTGATACTGTATGAGCCGAGTTTCTACAAAGTTACAGGTGTGCAGGCGTTTGTTTAGATTAATGGAGAACAAATATGTAAGTGGCATACATCCCCGCCGCGATTGTAAATAAGCAATCAGGATCATGGAAAAGTAGACCACTACAACCTACTGTATATCCACAGCATGTAAACATGTTTGAAGACAACTGGATAAGCGGATCTCTAGATACAGGTACATTGAGAGAGGCGCCTCCTTATACTGCAAATCACCAGACTGGGATTCCTCAAGAGTCTCAATAACTTGAGCTACAGAATGTCCTCCACATTGGATAAGCAGTTCTCTAGATGTATGTCTTGTACACTGGTACCAATTCCTACGTGGTGTCCCTGGATAACAAGCATCACAGCTGGGGGGATTCCATTGAAAACTACACTGTAGGGATATGTACTGGTAAGTGCTGGTAAGAATGCATGTTTTCATGCATGCAATGTGCTTAGAAGCTGTTTGCTTTTCCAACAGGACAGCTCATGTTGTCACATACATTCTCATCACAGATATTGGAAATGATCGCTGTCTGTTCCGGGTGTATTTTTGGCTCAAGGAATATCACAGCTTGATGAGGCTTCACAGGATGGCATGTCTCCGTTCCTATTGGCTGTCTGGCAGAGGAAAGACCTTGCCACTTTCCCTTTGGGTGTAAAATGAAACGCTGGTGTTAAGATCCACATACTTACTGATATTGAAAAGTTTAGTACAGTGAAAGAATCAATATCTTGGATGATCTGGTAACTGAGTCTGACTTTTAAATGACACACCTTTCTTTGAAACTAGTGCTTTCCTGCCTGTTCTATAAAAGCAAGACTGTACTAATTAACAAAACTGGAGGCCCTACTTTTTAAATCTGTCAGAAACATACTGAAGCACTGTCTGGCCTGCCAGGTGTGCTGTCTTGTCCATTGGGAGGATGCAGCTTTTGTATATGACAGAATACAAACCAGGAACTGCAAATTAATCCTTCATTTGACGGACAGCCCCTTACACAAAATGTTTCGTCCAAGCCTTGTATGTAATAGCATAGTCCTACTAAATGCACTACATGAGCTCTACAGAAAACAGGTGTGACAGAGCCTCTTTCTAAACATTTATCATAATAAAGTGTAGTGTGTTTTAAGAGCAGTTTCTTCTGTATCTACTCTATACTGTTTCAGTCGATTTCCTGTTGAAAGATTCAGTGCACTAATTCCTCACTCCCAGAGGTACACTGCCACCATACTATTACTGTATCTATGCTTCTGTTCCCAGCTGCTCAGAGTTACAAGTGCTTAGCGACACTGCATAAGGAGTTTCTAGTGCCCATTATAGCTTTTAGCACTCATCTTCTCACCAGCATGAGGGCTTTGGAGCCAAGTCACTTTCATCAATGTTCCTTCTAACCTGTTAAGATTATCTTTCCTACTCCACAGTGGTCAATTTCTTAGCTGGGGCACAAATCACCTGTACAAAAAGGCATCCATACAAACTGCTACATCAAGGTAGTCGGTCTGGCGCTTGTACAGGACAAGGCTGTGTAAACTGCTTGGTTGAGAATACTGCACACATCTACTGTACCGTCTCTCGTCAGGTGTTGCCTAGCGATGGTAGCAGGTTATAAAAAGGTTGAGTCAAAACTTTAAAGCTGCTTTGCTCTTATTTGCCCTCATCTATAGTTAGTACCAATTAATGACAATAATGTGTGGATGTCTATCTTCCTTTCACCCAGGGCACTGACATTTTGTACTGCCATACTGCCAGGTGGTGCTATAAATGGACACAAAACATGTTGTGAAACTAGCAAATGCAACACATTTGTACTTGTAACCTTTCTTTAGACCTGAGAGCCAAGTCAGATTAATAAGTACTAAAATATTGTGTAGACAAGCCCAAACGAGGGAACACTTTGTTTTGTGTTTTCAAGGTTTTATTTCATTTGAATTCATATCTAACCACTTCAAACTTGTTAAAGGGAATTACTCTCCCTTGTTTGAGTATCTGCACAGCCCTGGAACCCAGGCATCCAGAAGCAGCCACGTGGAATGTGAGGTCAGTCAAAGGACAAGGAGAAAACCTGACGTGTCAATCAAATCCACTCACTATGTGAAGAACGCAGACAAAAACGAGAAAACCTGACGTGTCAATCAAATCCACTCACTATGTGAAGAATGGAGACAAAAACGAGAAAACCTGATGTGTCAATCAAATCCACTCACTATGTGAAGAATGGAGACAAATTCTGAGATGGGTTTCCAGTGCCAGCTATGCTTAAGGTTGCCCCATGAGGTATTAAATGTGCATTTACCAGGACGTATGCATGTACTTTCCTTTGAAGTATTGTGAACGCGAGAGAAGGAATCTGAGCTGCAAATCTACCTCCCAACCAGGAAGTTAAGTGAGGTTGGTGGTACGGTGGGATGGGCCAATATTTTATTGTACGTGTCCAAGGGCCCTTTACTAACTCACTGTTTTCAATAGTTTCAAATGTTTTTTTGCAGAGGGGAGCACTATCTATGGAAAAGACTGACACAATAAATTGGCCAACAGTGTACATGTATTACTATGTGCGCACTAACGCCTGAATATTTTTTTTAACTAAACATTTAAGCAAAATTCTAAACTTTTTACACCCTAAAAGCACTTCGGACATTTCAGCTGTGCAAGGTTGAATCCTAACATTTGCTGCACAGGATACATGGGTTCACTCAATTCAAAGTGAAATCTTTAGAAAAACTAGGTAAGAAAGGTTTTTAAAGCTGTGAAATTGTATTTCTCAATTGAACACTGCGTCACTAGTATTTTCTGCATGATACACTCTGCATATCGCTGCAAATCTGTAGAAATCCAGTCTCCCCTCAGCCATGCTGTTGATTGTCTCCACAATGGCAGGGGCTGCACCAGCAGTAGCCACTTTGTAGTTACTGAAACGCCTGGTAATGGCATGTCTAGACTAGAACTGGGAATTAATCCAAGTCCAAGTGAATAGATGGGTAAGGAAATTACTTCTGGAGCAATGATGAAAACAATGCTCATGAAGTTTAACAACAACTTTGCAACAATCCGCAAAGTGCAGACATATTAAAAACTGTGGTAATTATTACAAGGGGTGGGGGATGTCCTGCAGCTGCAGGTCACTAAGAGGTCAGATGGCAGCTAGGTGGTGTACACTAATTCACTAGTCCTTCATGCATTTCACCTCTGGAGGTCTGGGCTTCACTTCTGAGTGCCTTGTAATTTGAAGCGTCAAATGAAATTTGTTTGGTGCTCCCCACTTAGAACCCAGTGAACACTGGGGAACCAGAAATGTCATAGAAATGTGTTTTCAAGACTTGTAATTACACCCTGCTTGTAGGGAAAAATAGGTATTGGGTGTTTGCCTCAAAAATGTACTGAGCACAACTGGTAACGCACGAGAAAAAGCGGATTGGGAAATGCCAGCAACAATTGCGACTGTTTAAACTTGCTTTTAAAAGTTCTTAACAAATTGATGCAATTGTAAGTGTCGCAATTGCTGGCAGCTTTAGCGCATCTCATTATAATATTTGAGAACCCTCACCGCACTATTCTCCACCCCATCTTTCCGAATGTATGCAGGAACGCACATAATTAGATATTCATCTAAGGCTGAACCGCAAAGCAAAACTGCTGCCGCAAAGCATTCCTTAAAAAGTCGCTACCAGCATTGCGCTTGTTTAGTACATTTCACCCTAGATTTCCGACTCATTTGCAACTGGTTTGCGACTATTGCGACAGCCACAACACTTTAGTACATCTACCCCTCAGCTTCCACAGTTCTTGCTATTAATAAATGCATAGTTTACTCATTACTTTGTTGTCCAACCTCTGTCTGAATTCATGTGCAGATCTATGAACAGTAGGGGGCTTATTTCCAAAGTGTTTAGTCTATTATTCACTCCTATTTTATGAAAGGAGAAAAGCCATGTAAATTTTACGCTATGAGAAACAAGCACGCCGGGTGTGCTTAAGAGGCCTGATTCACGACAAATCTGAATCTCTTTAATTGTTTGTTTCTAGTTTTAGTCATACTTAAAAGAGTAAATAGTCTGGCTGTAAAACTGCAGTGCATACTTTACTTCTAATACGCCAGACGCCAGAGTGGAAGCAGCACATACTGCACAGTAAGTAACAAAACATTTCAACTCCATCTCAGATTTGATCCACTCAGAAGACAATTACCTCCTTGTACACCTCACACCCCTGTAGTTACCGCTGAGTTAGGCTAAATACAAACAGATTGTCCTCTGTAAACCTTTGAATCAACGGACATCATGACTGCAAGGCTAGTTCTGGTTTATATTTCTGTCACTGTCTATGGTTTCCTAAGGACTGTTTTTATTTTTAAAGCCCATTTTGACTAATTAGCTCAAGTTTACTCTCCATTCAATCTTTCAACAGTTTAGAGAGGGTTTATTTGTGTATTCTTATTTTTTAAAGTTTAACCTGACAGAATGTTTATGAACACTCTTCAAAAAGAGTCCTTAAAGTTTGTAAGTAGGGTCCAATACAGCACCCGACTGAGCTTGATATGAAACAATAGCTCACAACTGTGCAGCATAATAGATCAGCTTGGCCGAGTATTTTTTTTCATAACATGCAAGTGGGTATATCTTCTATTTCTTGGCCCCTGGGTTTCGGAGAAGTTTTGGGGAGGTGAAAAAAAGCAATGAAAATGTTTTGTTGTTTTTGCCGCCCCCAGACCTGATATTCCTCATTTCAGCCATTTCGGTTCACCAAGCACAATGAAGACGTTTTGATAACTGTAATGATTCAAGCAGAATGAAGACGTTTTGATAACTGTAATGATTCAAGTACAGTGAAGACGTTTTGATAACTGTAATGATTCAAGCACAATGAAGACGTTTTGATAACTGTAATGATTCAAGCACAGTGAAGACGTTTTGATAACTGTAATGATTCAAGCACAATGAAGACGTTTTGATAACTGTAATGATTCAAGCACAGTGAAGACGTTTTGATAACTGTAATGATTCAAGCACAGTGAAGACGTTTTGATAACTGTAATGATTCAAGCACAGTGAAGACGTTTTGATAACTGTAATGATTCAAGCACAATGAAGACGTTTTGATAACTGTAATGATTCAAGCACAATGAAGACGTTTTGATAACTGTAATGATTCAAGCACAGTGAAGACGTTTTGATAACTGTAATGATTCAAGCACAGTGAAGACGTTTTGATAACTGTAATGATTCAAGCACAATGAAGATGTTTTGATAACTGTAATGATTCAAGCACAGTGAAGACGTTTGATAACTGTAATGATTCAAGCACAATGAAGACGTTTTGATAACTGTAATGATTCAAGCACAGTGAAGACGTTTTGATAACTGTAATGATTCAAGCACAGTGAAGATGTTTTGATAACTGTAATGATTCAAGCACAGTGAAGACGTTTTGATAACTGTAATGATTCAAGCACAATGAAGACGTTTTGATAACTGTAATGATTCAAGCACAGTGAAGACGTTTTGATAACTGTAATGATTCAAGCACAGTGAAGATGTTTTGATAACTGTAATGATTCAAGCACAGTGAAGACGTTTTGATAACTGTAATGATTCAAGCACAGTGAAGACGTTTTGATAACTGTAATGAATCAAGCACAGTGAAGACGTTTTGATAACTGTAATGATTCAAGCACAGTGAAGACGTTTTGATAACTGTAATGATTCAAGCACAGTGAAGACGTTTTGATAACTGTAATGATTCAAGCACAGTGAAGACGTTTTGATAACTGTAATGATTCAAGCACAATGAAGACGTTTTGATAACTGTAATGATTCAAGCACAATGAAGACGTTTTGATAACTGTAATGATTCAAGCACAGTGAAGACGTTTTGATAACTGTAATGATTCAAGCACAGTGAAGACGTTTTGATAACTGTAATGATTCAAGCACAGTGAAGACGTTTTGATAACTGTAATGATTCAAGCACAATGATGAAGTTTTGATAACTGTAATGATTCAAGCACAGTGAAGACGTTTTGATAACTGTAATGATTCAAGCACAATGAAGACGTTTTGATAACTGTAATGATTCAAGCACAGTGAAGACGTTTTGATAACTGTAATGATTCAAGCACAATGATGAAGTTTTGATAACTGTAATGATTCAAGCACAGTGAAGACGTTTTGATAACTGTAATGATTCAAGCACAATGATGAAGTTTTGATAACTGTAATGATTCAAGCACAGTGAAGACGTTTTGATAACTGTAATTATTCAAGCACAATGAAGACGTTTTGATAACTGTAATGATTCAAGCACAATGAAGACATTTTTATAACTGTAATGATTCAAGCACAATGAAGACGTTTTTATAACTGTAATGATTCAACACAATGAAGACGTTTTGATAACTGTAATGATTCAAACACTGAGCCGATGTGGGATGGATATTTGAAATTAGTGTGGTGGGAATAACAGGGCAGGCATTAATATGGAGGGACAATGCTCCAGATAACTGTGTTTAAGCTCCATTCAGACCCGTCCATTATTATTACCAGGGAAGAAAATCAATGATCTATTTCATGATTTAATCTTACAGCAAATAAAACATTTTAATTTAGAGAAGGGTTAGTCTGGGGGGTTAGAAGAAGCTTAGTCTGGGGGGGGTTAGAGAAGGGTTAGTCTGGGGGTTAGAGAAGGGTTAGTCTGGGGGGTAGAGAAGGGTTATTGTGGGGGTTAGAGAAGGGTTAATCTGGTGGGGGTTATAGAAGGGTTAGTCTGGGGGGTTAGAGAAGGGTTAATCCGGGGGTTATAGAAGGGTTAGTCGGGGTTAGAAAGGATAAGTCTGGGGGTAGAGAAGGGTTAGTCTGGGGGTTAGAGAAGGGTTAGTCTGGTGGGGGGTTGTAGAAGGGTTACTCGGGGGGTTAGAGAAGGATTAGTCTGGGGGGTAAAGAAGGGTTAGTCTGGGGTTAGAAAGGGTTAGCCTGGGGGTTGAGAAGTGTTAGTCTTGAGGGGTTAGAGAAGGGTTAGTCTGGGGGGGTTAGAGAAGGGTTAGCCTGGGGGTTAGAAGAAGGGTTAGCCTGGGGGGTTAGAGAAGGGTTAGCCTGGGGGTTAGACAAGGGTTAGTCTGGGGGGGGAGGAGGGGCTGCTACTGCACCTTTTGCAAACTCATGTCCACCATGCGCGGGTCGGCCAGCTCGATGTAGAAATTCTTGTTCTTTTCATACTCCTCGTCGTCAATAACTCTCACCTGAATGGTTTTGCTGCAACAGAGGACAGGGAAGATGAGAAGAGAGAGAAAGAAAAAAAACAAGAACAATGTCACAAAAAAAAATCAGGAGAGAATAGGGCAGAAGAAAAGGGTTACAGGGCAAAGGTCAGGAAGTTCAGCTTGCACTCCTTTCTGTTTTATACTCTTGTCATTGCCTAACTCTTGTCACATATTGTGTATGCAAAAAATAAAATCTGAACAGTGTTGTAAAATACTCCTCCTTTAAGGTTTTCGTTTACCTTTGTGTTTATATACAGTGGTACAGCTATGGCCAAATGTTTTGCATCACCTAGAATTTTAAAATTGAGACATAATTTAAAAAAAAACTATGTTAACATAATTTAGATATTTTATTTAACATCATGTAATCAATTAAACCACAAAATGATATCGCAAAAGTCTACCAGAAACCATAATAGTAGTGCAGTATCTCAAGTTAGATTTCAAAATGTCACATTTTTTAATTTGTCAGTTTTTTGTTAAGTATATGGAAAACTATAAAGCGGTATGTAATTCAATATGTTAACTTAACATTATTCAGCAGGTTTCATGTGACTTTATGAAGCAAAATGAGTTAATGCTTAACAAAAAACTCACAAAAATGACAAAAATTGACATTTTGAAATCTAACATGATATACTGCACTACTATTATGGTTTCTGGTAGACCTTTGCGACAATAAAGTCATACAGTCAGGGAGCACAGGGACCATGCCCTGGAGTGCAGGTGAGTCATACAGTCAGGGAGCACAGGGACCATGTCCTGGAGTGCAGGTGAGTCATACAGTCAGGGAGCACAGGGACCATGCCCTGATGCAGGTGAGTCATACAGTCAGGGAGCACAGGGACCATCCCCTGGAGTGCAGGTGAGTCATACAGTCAGGGAGCACAGGGACCATGCCCTGATGCAGGTGAGTCATACAGTCAGGAGCACAGGGACCATGTCCTGGAGTGCAGGTGAGTCATACAGTCAGGGAGCACAGGGACCATGTCCTGGAGTGCAGGTGAGTCATACAGTCAGGGAGCACAGGGACCATGCCCTGATGCAGGTGAGTCATACAGTCAGGGAGCACAGGGACCATGCCCTGATGCAGGTGAGTCATACAGTCAGGGAGCACAGGGACCATGTCCTGGAGTGCAGGTGAGTCATACAGTCAGGGAGCACAGGGACCATGTCCTGGAGTGCAGGTGAGTCATACAGTCAGGGAGCACAGGGACCATGCCCTGATGCAGGTGAGTCATACAGTCAGGGGAGCACAGGGACCATGTCCTGGAGTGCAGGTGAGTCATACAGTCAGGGAGCACAGGGACCATGCCCTGATGCAGGTGAGTCATACAGTCAGGGAGCACAGGGACCATGTCCTGGAGTGCAGGTGAGTCATACAGTCAGGGAGCACAGGGACCATGTCCTGGAGTGCAGGTGAGTGTGGCGATGTGCCCTGCCCTTGTGTGCGTTTCTGTGTTGTATGTTGCGTGCGTGTGTTAATGTTGGTGTATTGTAGTTGGTACACGGGATATAAATGGGTGAGTGCAGCACGAGTATTTAAAAATGTAGATTTGTATTTAGGCACGAGGATGGCACAAATCACTTCACGTGCATTTAAAGTATGTAATATGTGAGCACGGGGTTGCACGTAATTCATTCACGTGCTGGGATTCAAGTGAATAATTAATTAGTAATTGAATCCCAGCACAACAGTATATATAGACACATTTTTCATTCACTGGGTTGTTGGGTGTTCGTGGAGTGGAGAATGGGTGAGAGAGAGAGAGAGGAGAAAGAAAGAAAGAAAGAAAAAGAAAGATCGTAACGTTTGTTTTTGCTTTACTCACCGTGTTTGTTCGTCCCTGTTTGTTACTGTGTGTTCGTTTTTGTTTGTCTCTTTATTTTGGCTACCAGTGCCGTGCCCTGTGTTTTGTGTTACAACCTTTTTATTTTCTGTCTGTTAATTATTAAATGCTGAGCGCAATCACGCGCTCAGCTTCACCAAAACCACAAGTCTCCGTCGTTTTATTTCCTGGCTCTGGTCTGACGCCACCCACTCCGGCCGTCTTTGTGACAGTGAGTCATACAGTCAGGGAGCACAGGGACCATGCCCTGATGCAGGTGAGTCATACAGTCAGGGAGCACAGGGACCATGTCCTGGAGTGCAGGTGAGTCATACAGTCAGGGAGCACAGGGACCATGTCCTGGAGTGCAGGTGAGTCATACAGTCAGGGAGCACAGGGACCATGTCCTGGAGTGCAGGTGAGTCATACAGTCAGGGGAGCACAGGGACCATGCCCTGATGCAGGTGAGTCCATACAGTCAGGGAGCACAGGGACCATGCCCTGATGCAGGTGAGTCATACAGTCAGGGAGCACAGGGACCATGTCCTGAGTGCAGGTGAGTCATACAGTCAGGGGCACAGGGGACCATGTCCTGGAGTGCAGGTGAGTCATACAGTCAGGGGAGCACAGGGACCATGCCCTGATGCAGGTGAGTCATACAGTCAGGGGAGCACAGGGACCATGTCCTGGAGTGCAGGTGAGTCATACAGTCAGGGGCACAGGGACCATCCCCTGGAGTGCAGGTGAGTCATACAGTCAGGGAGCACAGGGACCATCCCCTGGAGTGCAGGTGAGTCATACAGTCAGGGAGCACAGGGACCATGCCCTGATGCAGGTGAGTCATACAGTCAGGGAGCACAGGGACCATGCCCTGATGCAGGTGAGTCATACAGTCAGGGAGCACAGGGACCATGTCCTGGGTGTGAGAAGTTGCCACTGGGTATGTCACTCCCACAGGTTAGGGATGAACCCCATGAGCTCATCCTGGTAGCTCACTGATATCCTAATTTCATTGACCTCTGACACCTGGGAGTCTAGCTATCAGTCCAGCACCTTTCACCATTTCAAAGTCTCTCTGAGAGGTCTAATTTAACTGGCCTCTGACACCTGGGAGTCTAGCGATCAGTCCAGCACCTTTCACCATTAAGAAGACAATTCCTTGCTAAAAGAGAAACTATGTACATTTCAGCACAGACAGTTCTGCCCAAGGGAAGCAGACAGGCCTTCTAACAATGATCTTACCAAAGCCTTTATGTTTAATGAGTTACAATGATTACCAGTCCCTGTGCTCATTATCATTACAATGGGAATCCCACCAAGTCTATTTAACATGATGGTTACTGTCTCATTCCACTCACCCCAATGGGCCGAGCTGCTCTATGATCTACAGATGACGGTCTCTTAACTGCTCTATATTATTTTTACTCAGTACAGAAAGTGCATTCCAGTTGATTATTAAGCCACTGTGCCCCTTTTTCTCCTCTTTAGGGACATGCACCCCAGAGCAGAGGTTCACAGTCTGTGGTCTGGGGACCAGCTGAGCACTACAAGTAAATTCCAGGTGTTCTCCCAAGAATTTCCTCAATTAGTTTACTGGCTGAATTCACCAATTTCCATCTACCAAACTTCAGCTACATGCCACATAATTAGGGCTAACCTGCAATTCAGTCCTAAACCTCCACATGTCTAAAGAATAATTAATGAATCAACACACTTAATTCTGGATAATTAGAAAATACCCCTAATTACGAGGGACAGTTATGGCTAGTCTAGAAATGGATGTGTTTAAAGAAAAAGCTTACCTTGAGACTTGCTGTTTTAGAAAAAATGGATGCACCAACAAAAGCATTTCTCTGAGAGATCGCACACAGCAATATCCCTGAGTGTCTCAACTCCCTGACTGAACGCATGGTGAGGGACTAGTGGATCTGATACAGTGGGTTGACAGCCGTAACGTTAGAGTTCATTACACGTATAATAAAGCTGCAGAATTCATAAATACGTACCGAGCACTGGCACAAGAGCTGCACAGCACAGAATCCAGTATAAACAAACAGTGTGTTAACTTTCCTCAAAAATGGATGAGCTATTACAACCCTGTTCAATGCAGAATACAATCACATTATATTCAACCAGCTCACAAGTTTCTGAAGGCAGGACAGATTTTTGACCCACAACAAGTTTGTAGTTTGAATAAAGAAACACTCCTGTTAGATTCAATTTGATACAGTATTTGATTCAGCTATTTGAATCCAGGGTTTGATGCTATTTGATAGTGTATTTGATTCAGCTATTTGAATCCAGGGTTTGATGCTATTTGATACAGTATTTGATTCCAGCTCTTTGAATCCAGGGTTTGATGCTATTTGATACAGTATTTGATTCAGCTATTTGAATCCAGGGTTTGATGCTATTTGATACAGTATTTGATTCAGCTATTTGAATCCAGGGTTTGATGCTACTATTTGATACAGCAAAATCAGAAATGTAGGGATATCAGCTATATGCAAAAGGAAATGGTAGTGGAATCTTGGAGAAATGCAGAATAACTATTTCCCAATTTAGCAAGAAAGGCTAAAAGATAAGTAACACTTATGGGCTCCGTATGAACAACCTTTTTTCACATTATATTCAAAGAACAAAACAAAACCAATAAAACAAAAACCCACAAAGCTTATATGTGTTACATAATCTATCAAATGCCCAGATTCCAATCAATTTCTATATTAACTATACTGTTCAAGGATCGGTGCCAGAAACGGGAAATCCATTAAAAAAAAATATATATATATATATATATATATATATATATATATCTCCCCTTCTGTTGATGAATTACATATTTGTGCTGGTGTGATCCAGATAGCAAGGAAATGTAATGATTTTTTAAACAAATGATTGCATAAAGTGTACTGGTAAATTAAAACTTATAAATACATTTATAGTTATGAGTTCTCTGAAATAATATTGAAAAAAATGTCCTTTTAAAATTATTCACAGGGATGTAAGGGTTAAATAAATGTCAGTCGCCATCTACAGCGTTCTGTTTATTAATCTGCTAATATATATTTTGTAGTAATGGGATGAGCAATTCAAATGGTTAAAGTACCGTGATGGGATGATTGCTTAATGATTGCTCATTACGTGGCTTACTGTGGAGGCCATAGCGACATCGTGTGGCGAGAGGACTAAATTACAGGTTAAAAAACGCAGGGCCCTACACATAATGCACCAAAACACCAGCCCCTGTCAACATCATACCCATCAAATGTGTTCCACACGTTCATTATTGAGTCACTGTGAAAATAACCACATGCCAAGCAACAAAAATGTGGTGTAGTTTTTTTTACAGCACAATACCATAGTCTTAACAATAATATAATTTGTACAGTAGTAAATTCCAGAGCAGTCCCCACCCCCCTTAGAAAAGAAACAGTAACTCTAGAGCAGTTAAACAGGGCAGGAGGAGGAGACACATCGAGATCCAGACTCACCACTATGGGTCACATAGGCAGGCGTGTATCTGACGCCTAACACAAGGATCTGTGCATTAAATACTTATTTAATATCTCAGGCAACATCTTTTTTAGATGGACATGATGCACAGCCTGAACAAACACAAGATTTCTGATACTATTAGATGCCAACCCAGGCCAGGTCAGTGATCGGCCCCCTTGACAAAGAAACTTCATAACAGATTTGAAACAGGTTTATATGATGGTTTCAGCTTCCGTTGTGTTAATATGTATGAACTAGAGTTAGCTGCCACCAACAGAGGGTTTCCTTGACTGAAATTCAACTGCTTTTGTCTTCCATTCAGTCCTGGGCCTCTCTCAAGCACAGACTGCCAAACGTTCCAACAATTGAGTGCACTACTGTCTACTGTGGGCTAGACTGAGTACCCAGGCCCCCAGAGGTGAAGGGCATGAAGGTGCTGAGTGAGCCTGCTGTGCAACCTCGCCCTCAAACTGCATGCTGGTCTTTGTCTTGGACAGCAAATCCTTTCAAAGAATGCTCAAGACTGAATGAAATCACAGCTCAGGAAACCTGATTCTACCAGACCAGCACGGAGAGAACCGCACCGGAAGAGGCTTTTCAATATGGATATTTTAAAAATACGTGCTCCGTACTGCCTACTCTTTGCTACCTTGTAAGAAATAATAGGTTACTGTACAGTACCTTCAATGAGTTAGCTGCAGTATATTCTTATTGATATCATATTTATAGAAAGTGTCAAAAAGAAATGTCCCGAACATCCCTGACACCCAGTATTACTTATTCTCCCGCCGCACACCGCCCATGGCATAGCATCTATTTCTAAAGCTAATAAAGATGGATTTGTATACCTTACTGTAACAGTAGGGCAGGCAGTGGTTATAAAGAAACATGCTCAGGTTGATTGGTAATTGGTTAATTGGGTAACTGGGTAATTGTAAATTCTGGAAAGTCCATGCTTTCAGTAGGAAAGGTGGGGAATTCAATTAATCAATGATCAGGTGGGAGGATATAAATAGTCTGCTCTGACAGATTGGGGGAGAATTTTGTTGAAAGGAGTGAGTGACTGATAATGGTGAAAATCAAAACTGAACAAATTGTGTTAATGTTCTTAGGTACTTAGGGAAAGCCTAGTGAAGATAAAACGTATAGTGAGGGAAATAACTGTACTTATTGTGTGGGGTGGTTACCGTGTTTAAGCCAAGGCACCTTCATCATAGACTTTATAGTGTTTTTCAGTTACTGTTTTCTGTACTGCTTGGTTTCTGTAATGCTGTCTCTATAGAGTGTGACCATCGTGGACAGACACTGCTGTCTCTATAGAGTGTGACCATCGTGGACAGACACTGCTGTCACTATAGAGCAGTGGCCTGCAATGGCACTGTCTGCGGCCCTCGTCAAACATTTCTAAGAGTTTTCTATATTTTCCTGGAATGAAGACCTGGGCCATATGATATCCAATGTTCTGGAGTTATTTATTTTGATATACAATGTTCTGGAGTTGTTGATTTTGATATACAATGTTCTGGAGTTATTTATTAGCAGCACTTTTGTTTGTAGTTTTATTACTGTGTTTTATTTTCCCTTTTTCTTTCGCCTTCTGTTTTCATTATTATTTTTGAGCACTTGTAGGTGCACGGAATGGTATACCTGTGTTGGTAACCCCGTGGTCCTGTTTTTCTGTCGGCAGTATACAGGCCACGGACAACAGCGCCCTCTGTGGGCTAAAATAAATAAAAAGAAAATAAATAAATCTGGGCACCTGTGCGGTGTTTGCAAATAAAATCTTCTGTCTCCCGTGTCAGTGAATACCCCCACCCTTCCACAACAATGTTCTGGAGTTATTCATTTTGATATCCAATGTTCTAGATTTATTTATTTTGATATCCAATGTTCTGGAGTTGTTGATTGTGATATCCAATGTTCTGGAGTTGTTGATTGTGATATACAATGTTCTGGAGTTGTTGATTGTGATATCCAATGTTCTGGAGTTGTTGATTGTGATATCCAATGTTCTGCAGTTGTTGATTGTGATATCCAATGTTCTGGAGTTGTTGATTATGATATCCAATGTTCTGGAGTTGTTGATTGTGATATACAATGTTCTGGATTTATTTATTTTGGCACTGGTTTGTAATACATTCCGATGACTGAAAAAAAATGTTCTCTTTAATTTGAAAACATTTGCATGCATTTAAAAAAAAATAAGGAATCCCAACAGATGTCACTAAATCACGGTAAACATAATCAATAACTTCATTTTGCACATTACGAGCAGTTCACATTGCCAGGTTATTTTTAGGGCTTAACGTTATTATGTTAATGAAAACCACGACTTGTTTCAGGATAGTATTTGGAAGTGTTAAGCCTGATATTGGCAAAGTTTGTAAGCATTTGTTTTCCATTGAAGCACACAGTAAGAGTTTTAGGATGTCCCCATACACACACATACATGGCTGGTTTCAAAGACCCTGATTAGTACTAGTCCTGGACTATCCCAATGTTAATTTAGGGAAGGTAAACTAAGATTAGTGCTAATCTGGGTCTGTGAAACCAGCCAATAAAGTATAAATACAAACATGATAAAATCAAAACTAAAAAAAAACAGAAAAAAAATAAATATCTGTGGCAGAGCAGGGCTCTGCCCTTAGAAAAACTGGGCAGGGAAGGAGTTAAATTCTCCTCCCTGCCCAGGTTGATTGCTTCAGGTGGGAGCAATCCACCAATTAATTATTCAATTATTACTCAGCCACCTGGCATAAAAGGAGGCCTCAGCCTCCCAGTTGGGGAGAGAGAGTTCTAGAGGAGAAGAAGCAATTGTGTTTGTCTGAGTGTGCTGTTTTTGTAAGTTTTTGAAACCAGTGAAGGCAACGCCCAGCCTGGAAGCTTTATTTATAAGTTTTGTTTTGTGTGTATTTTCTGTTTAAAACCTTTTTGTTTGGCCCTTGTGCCTGTTTATTTTGTATTTTTGTTTATTAAAAAGTTTTATTTTGAACTTTAAGCTGTCTGTGAGCCTCCAGGTAGCGTTGTCCCACTTCTGTGCACCAAATGTGACAGGATTGGCAGAGGTTGAGGCTCAGAGACAGTTTAAAGTTCAAAATAAAACTTTTCACTGGTTTCAAAAACTTACAAAAACAGCACACTCGGACAAACACAATTGCTTCTTCTCCTCTAGAACTCTCTCTCCCCAACTGGGAGGCTGAGGCCTCCTTTTATGCCAGGTGGCTGAGTAATAATTGAATAATTGGTTGGTGGATTGCTCCCACCTGAAGCAATCAACCTGGGCAGGGAGGAGAATTTAACTCCTTCCCTGCCAGTATTTCTAAGGGCAGAGCCCTGCTCTGCCACAATATCATATTTCACAAACCAAAAAAGAAAAGGCAGCCGAAAAGATGTACGTCTTGGGACTATATATAAAGCTATGCGGGCAGCAGTGTGGAGTAGTGGTTAGGGCTCTGGACTCTTGACCGGAGGGTTGTGGGTTCAATCTCAGGTGGGGGACACTGCTGCTGTACCCTTGAGCAAGGTACTTTACCTAGATTGCTCCAGTAAAAACCCAACTGTATATGGGTAATCATATGTAAAAATAATGTGTAACAAATAATGTAATTGTATGTAAAAATAATGTGATATATTGTAACAATTTTAAGTCTGGATAAGGGTGTCTGCTAAGAAATAAATAATAATAATAATAATATGTTATATTTATTGCACATATTGGTGTTTAATTATGCGACCAGCCACCTGTTAAGCATCCCTCCTTGAACAAAACTTGGGAACCTTTAGTGTGTGACCACTGCGGACAGACACTCCTGTCTCTATAGAGTGTGACCATCGTGGACAGACACTGCTGTCTCTACAGAGTGTGACCATCGTGGACAGACACTGCTGTCTCTACAGAGTGTGACCATCGTGGACAGACACTGCTGTCTCTATAGAGTGTGGCCATCGTGGACAGACACTGCTGTCTCTATAGAGTGTGACAATCGTGGACAGACACTGCTGTCTCTATAGAGTGTGACCATCGTGGACAGACACTGCTGTCTCTATAGAGTGTGGCCATCGTGGACAGACACTGCTGTCTCTATAGAGTGTGACCATCGTGGACAGACACTGCTGTCTCTATAGAGTGTGACCATCGTGGACAGACACTGCTGTCTCTATAGAGTGTGGCCATCGTGGACAGACACTGCTGTCTCTACAGAGTGTGACAATCGTGGACAGACACTGCTGGCTCTACAGAGTGTGGCCATGGTGGACAGACACTGCTGTCTCTATAGAGTGTGACCATCGTGGACAGACACTGCTGTCTCTACAGAGTGTGACCATCGTGGACAGACACTGCTGTCTCTACAGAGTGTGACCACTGCGGACAGACACTGCTGTCTCTACAGAGTGTGACCATCGTGGACAGACACTGCTGTCTCTACAGAGTGTGGCCATCGTGGATAGACACTGCTGTCTCTATAGAGTGTGACCATCGTGGACAGACACTGCTGTTTTTAAGTAACAAGTCTTCAAAGTGTTCAAATTATCAGTCATTTGGATTCAGTCTTGGATTCTGATTTTGTTTATCTTCAGAACACCTTCCTCTGCCCTGTTTTTTACAATGTCTTTTGATCTGCCCTCCTCTCAAGTATTCTCCCTCAATATTAATCTAATCTTTTTCAAGCCCACAGTGGAAGTACAACCTGACATTTCCACTCAGTCACCATAACCTGCTGATAAGCAGACAGGTTTATAAACCACAGGGAAGTGAAAACACATTCTTGGTCTAGATAGTTTTTAAATTTGCCTGGTAGATGATTCTTCCGACACTGTAATTTTTTGAAAAAAATGCACATGTTTACAAACGTTAGACGAATTTCGAAATATACTATATATTTTATAAATAAAAAATAAATTAAACACATTGAAAAAAACAATTGTTAAACCTTTCTCTGTTTCACTTGAATTATTACAGCTAAATAATCAGGTATCTTTCACCAGCTGCTTTAAAATGCATTAAATAAAGCACCCACCAACAGACTTCCTGTAATGGAAATAATCAAACTCAGTAATTCATTAATATACCTAATTTAAATACAGAAGCTTACCTAACTTTTATATATCTATATCTATATCTCTATCTATCTATATCTATCTATCTATCTATCTATATATACTGTATATCTATATAGATATATGTGTAGATTTATATGTCTGTTTTTTCCCAAGGGGTGCACATTATAGAAGTCAGTAATGAGAACCACATTGCATTGAATGGAGGAGCTCTATCTCTTTTACGAGTGGGTCTTGATGCACACAATCACAGTCAGTTACAAGCAGATCACAATCTGAAAAGAGCATCAATTATACAAAAAGAATCAAGTACAATTGAGTTTTATCAGAGCATGGACTTTCAAGCAAGTAGACAATGTGTTCCGAGTATTTGAGGTTTAAAAGCAACGGCTCCTGGGCCCAGGTCAGTGTTGACCGAGGAGCCGTCTGTGAAGCAAACCCTCTGCTTCCCTGTCTACTCTGTCTCGGCTCAGGGGGATTCTGGAGGTAAATTAGGGTGTCTTTTAAAGACAAAACTGCACCAGTTACATTCCTTTCCAGCATGAAGACTACGCCAACTGAGATAGGAATACATAATGCAAGGCAATGAATAAGCCTTGTCATGTGGGTACAGTGTACCAAGCTTGTCTAGAGCAGTCCAATCAAGTTCTAAGTTCATAATTGACCCTTCGCCAGTTCAATTACCAGGGCTCCCTGACCTCCACAGTATGACTCTCTTCATTTAGAAGTGGAGTTTCCATTCAAGGCTCTAATGGGTTTGAAAAAAGACTGCTAGGCAGTAAGCTGTGGTAAACATAAGCACAGTCAAAATGCTAATAAAATTACATTGTGTGGTTTGTGCAGTTTGGTTAAACATTGTCTCTTTTTAAACTGGTCTAAGGGATATACTGTAGCTAGGGAAGAAATGTTTTAGACCAGGGCTTTTCTGAAACCCTGGTCCATGCGTTTATTTTTTCGGATTATTGTAATACTTGCTGCTCACCAGTCTACCAAAACTAGGGCTGTAAAACTACGTTTAATTGACTACACGTTTAAACCCATTGTTAATCCGGTCGTTTAACCGTTTAAACAGCCATAAATTTAATGTTTCACTCATTTCATATTTTTATTTTTTACTTCCAATATTTTAAGTCATATTTTAACCTTGGTTTGTTATTCAAAGCGCATACCATATAGATCCACTTAAAGACAAACAATGGTAAACATAAAAGCATAAAGGAGGACTGTAAGTTAGCACTAAAATGTAATCTATTTTAATAGCATAAAAAACATTCATTGTCGATTTTACAATGTACCATTTCTCTAGAAGCTCCATAAAAAGTGTGTGTATCCAACATCGAAAAAACATTAAAAAAACAACTCTATTTAAATTAAACTTGAAACACAGTGACAAGATTACATTTTTAGTTTCATTCACTTGTATATTGTTGGCAGGAAACAAAACATGTCCAGAATCAAAAACCTTTATTTTTTTTCATTAAAAATCAAAGCCGTTGTCTGATACAATACTAGTTCCCAACGGCGCTTGCGCATTCACATGAAAAAATAAAGACTTCATTTCCCAGCGTCCCTCTCTTTCCCGGCTTCTCGGTTCAGCTCGCTTGAATAATTAAAAGCTGTTCTGTAATTGCAGATGTCCTGTTGAACACACACAATAAAATATGGACAAATAAAAAGTTGTAAGCACTTTGTAACAGACATCTTATTCGCCGTTCTTTTTATAAATACATAAATAGTAGCTAACATGTTTTTCTTTTCCAATGTGTTACAGTGTTTTACTGTGGTGTGAATGGAGCCGTGAGGTGCCTTAAACACACAGGCTATTCACTTTACTGAAATAATGTACAGTACTAAGACTAGGGCCCTATGGAATTCGTGTTATTTTGTTCTGATTCCCATTTGTTCACCTTGCCTGCACACTGCAGGCAAGGTGAACAACACAAAACCGTAAACCTACAGGCTTCTACTTTTTCCATTTGGTTTGCGTTCATCTTCATTGGATTAAGTATTGTTTTATCTAATTGTATTGAAAAACAGTATTGTTAACTTTAAAAACGGGACGTATTTTTTTTTTTTTTTTTTTTTTAGTGCAGTGTGGGGCGCTCCAAAGCAAACAGATAGGCATGTTTCATAACTTTTAGTTTTGAACTACTGCTATGCCCATGGTTTCACTACCATAAATCTTCTCTGTGTGAACATTGGGATCGTATTGTTCAAAGTGACTGCTGTAATAGCAGTCTGTGTGAGGAGTACTTTTTGTTTTGTAATACAGACGTTAAAAATAGTCTGCAATGTTGTCTAATTGTTTAAGTCCTTAAAAATGTTTCTGTTTATTTTCCATGATTGCATTTATTTAACGCACTCGAACAGTGAATTATTTTCACTGATTCAGCCCTTCTCGTTGTTTATCTCTTACAGAATACCCGCCTCATTTCTAACCCAGCTACAGAAACCGTCCCCCCGCCACCCCCTCACTTTTGAAACCAAAGTTACGCCACTGCCTGTACTGACCATTAGTTTCACATTTTCCCTTCAAATATGTAAATCTCAAGATTAATGCTCTACTGCCAAATGCATTTTTTTCGTACAGCTCTTAATTTCGCGTTAATATTCTTTTGATTCCGTGATTCCGTCCGTGATCTCGTTAACACGGATTCCCTATAACTTAAGACCTGAAAAAAGGCAATGCGATGGAACCAGAAGCCAGAGTGGGAAGTTTTGTATGCTGGAAACTATTGTATTCGACACTGCTATGCTGACTGTTTGTTTGGCCTGAGTGAAGAGATACAAAAGAGAATATAATATCTTTGGAGATACACAACAACGCAGGAAGTTGGTCTGTCCTTAATTTATGCAAGAACTCTTTAGAGTGATCACGTTGAAGAACAGGTCAGCTTTCCTTAAAGGGGAAAACCATAGAAAGGGAAGCATATCTTTGCGGAAAATATGCAAAAATAATTTGATAATATATTTTACTGTTAAGTTGCGTTTTTAATCGACGTTTACTGTTTAAACGTTTAAACCCTTACAGCCCTAATTAAAACCCTCCCTGTCAAAACTCCAGCCGGTTCTGAATCCTGCTGCCCGAGTCTTGACTCGCACCGGGTCTACAGAGCATCTCAGACCGGTCTTGAGAAGCCTTCACTGGCTGCCTGCTTCATTTAGATTGATTTTAAGATCTTGTCGTTGACCTATAAAATCCTTCATGGCGGCGCTCCTGTAGTTTAAGGAGAAGCAGTATAGTGATCAGAACGGCGAGTTTTGAATTGATTTGAATTCTTACTTTTGCTTTTTTCACTACTTTAATTAATCATTGGTGTCTGATTCAGACTCATTCAATATCTCACGTACACTTCGGTTTCCCAAAAGGTCAACATTTACATAAATCTCGTCCTGTTTATTGCAATAAATTCCAATATGTCTGCGTTTGTTTTTTCAAATTCTAGTGGTGTATGGATATCCACCTTTTGAAAAGAAGTGTCGACCCATGGCGAGATATGCTGTAATAGCAACAGCCCCATGTGAACTGTTTTGACAAATCAGGATAGAATATTTAAAATACCCATTTTATAAAAATAATTATTAAATGGGTAGAAACAATTGGCAAAAATACTACATTAAGAACATAAGAACATAAGAAAGTTTACAAACGAGAGGAAGCCATTCAGCCCATCTTGCTCGTTTGGTTGTTAGTAGCTTATTGATCCCAGAATCTCATCAAGCAGCTTCTTGAAGGATCCCAGCGTGTCAGCTTCAACAACATTACTGGGGAGTTGGTTCCAGACCCTCACAATTCTCTGTGTAAAAAAGTGCCTACTATTTTCTGTTCTGAATGCCCCTTTATTTCTGATTGGCTGAGACCTTCTCCCTAGCCATTAGCTATCTGGTGATAACACAACAGTGCGAACTTCTTTTTTCCAAAGTTGCCTCATCACAGTAATGAAAATCAATACACCAACTGTAACTGTGCGCCTGGGTAAACAAAACCACTTGAGTCAGTCAGACAGTATGACAGCAATCCCTGGGATTAACTACAAAAGTCCTGTAGCTGAAAACATTGAAAATCTTTTCAACATCTTACCATACTGAGGAAAATGAAGCAGATTTAGACAACCTAGAAATGAATAAAACTGAGGAAAATACCAAGCGCCAGACAAAATGGGCTCTGAAAGTTTTCCGAAACTGGCTAACTGAAAAGAATATTGACATTGATTTAAAAACAAAACGTCACAACAGCAGCAGCTCCGTCTACTGGACAATCCCCACACATACATGCTGAAACAAGGAATGGCAACACCCAGTTCAATATAAAGCCTAAACAAGAAACTATTATTGAAGCTCCAAAAAAATAAATAAATAAATAAACCTGTTTAAAATCAAATGTTTTACTGTTAAGATAACACTTTTTGTTACTGTGGAACTTATTTTTCTCTCAATGGATGGCTACACAAATAAAAAATATTTTAAAAAAAGTTTAAAGACTTCTTTATTTACCAACAACAACACACTCCTAGACCCATTTAGTATTAGCAATAATACACTCCATATCACTTCTTGGGTGTTTGAAGGACTTGACTTAGTCTCGTGCCTCACAACACACCCAAGGCATGGTGATATCGCATGATAACACACACCCTGTCGTGTATTATTGCTTAAATAACAGTTTTCATATTTCCATGTAAAGTCATTGTTATAGGATTTAGGGTATTGTTAGTTTTAGGCTGAATAAGTGTTGTGAATAATACTGGAAAATAGAATTTTAAAAAAGAAACAAGTTTGTGCATTATAAATATCATATGGGAGATAGTGAAATTGAAGAAGGAATCTATGAAAAAGACCTAGGAGTTTATGTTGACTCAGAAATGTCTTCATCATCTACCCACCAGAAACTGTGCAGCAATGCGTCAAAATGAATAGAACCTATACTTTTGCTAAGTGTCTTTCACAGCACAGGAGACGCGACCGGCGACGCGGGGGTGGTACCAAGGCAACACTGTTGAGTCCTATTTTATACGATTTGTAGCGCAACAACTAGGGAATTGACCAATCAGAGAACAGCTTTAATGCATGTGGTCCAGGAGGGTGAAGCACTATTCAAAATGACAGAGAAAACAATAATACTTGCAGTTGAATAAATACCCAGAGCTTTATGACAAAGGTTGTCACAATTATAAAGATACAGATTTAAAAAACAATATATGGGAGTCCATTTTGAAGGAACTAGATAAGCCCGGTATGTATGATTAAGGCCCTGTGAAAATCGCGGAAATTTTCTTTAAAATTCACGGCAGCGTCACGGGTAAAGTATCGTATGTCGCAGAATGTGCACAAAACTACTCTATAAATTATGTGTACAGATTATTACTTTTTTTTAAAACATCAAATATAGAGATAAATAAGAACATAAGAACATAAGAACATAAGAAAGTTTACAAACGAGAGGAGGCCATTCAGCCCATCTTGCTCGTTTGGTTGTTAGTAGCTTATTGATCCCAGAATCTCATCAAGCAGCTTCTTGAAGGATCCCAGGGTGTCAGCTTCAACAACATTACTGGGGAGTTGGTTCCAGACCCTCACAATTCTCTGTGTAAAAAAAAGTGCCTCCTATTTTCTGTTCTGAATGCCCCTTATCTAATCTCCATTTATGACCCCTGGTCCTTTTTTCTTTTTCAAGTCAAAGAAGTCCCCGGGTTGACATTGTCTATACCTTTTAGGATTTTGAATGTTTGAATCAGATCGCCAAGTAGTCTTCTTTGTTCAAGACTGAATAGATTCAATTCTTTTTAGCCTGTCTGCATACGACATGCCTTTTAAACCCGGGATAATTCTGGTTGCTCTTCTTTGCACTCTTTCTAGAGCAGCAATATCCTTTTTTAACGAGGTGACCAGAACTGAACACAATATTCTAGGTGAGGTCTTACTAATGCATTGTAGAGTTTTAACATTACTTCCTTGATTTAAATTCAACACTTCTCACAATATATCCAAGCATCTTGTTAGCCTTTTTATAGCTTCCCCACATTGTCTAGATGAAGACATTTCTGAGTCAACATAAACTCCTAGGTCTTTTCATAGTTCCTTCTTCAATTTCACTATCTCCCCATATGATATTTATAATGAACATTTTATTGCCCGCATGCAATACTTTTTACACTTTTCTCTATTAAATTTCATTTGCCATGTGTCTGCCCAATTTTGAATGCGGGTCTAGATCATTTTGAATGACCTTTGCTGCTTCAACAGTGTCTGCCACTCCTCCTATTTTTTGTGTCGTCTGCAAATTTAACGAGTTTGCTTACTATATCAGAGTCTAAATCATTAATGTAGATTAGGAATAGCAGAGGACCTAATACTGATCCCTGTGGTACACCACTGGTTACCTCACCCATTTCGGAGGTTTCTCCTCTAATCAGTACTTTCTGTTTTCTACATGTTAACCACTCCCTAATCCATGTGCATGCATTTCCTTGAATCCCTACTGCGTTCAGTTTGAGAATTAATCTTTTATGGGACTTTGTCAAAAGCTTTCTGGAAATCTAAATAGACCATGTCGATATGCTTTGCAGTTGTCCATTTTCAATGTTGCATCCTCAAAAAGTCAAGTAGGTTAGTTAGACATGATCTCCCTTTCCTAAAACCATGCTGGCTGTCTCCCAGGATATTGTTACCATATAGGTAATTTTCCATTTTGGATCTTATTATAGTTTCCATAAGTTTACATATAATAGAAGTCAGGCTTATTGGTCTGTAGTTACCTGGTTCAGTTTTGTCTCCCTTTTTTTGTGGATCGGTATTACGTTTGCTATTTTCCAGTCTGTCGGTACAACCCCTGTGTCAAGAGACTGTTGCATGATCTTGGTTAGCGGCTTGTAAATAACTTCTTTCATTTCTTTGAGTACTATTGGGAGGATCTCATCTGGCCCAGGGGATTTGTTTATTTTAAGAGCTCCTAGTCCCTTTAACACTTCTGCCTCTGTTATGCTAAAAGTTATTTAAAACTGGATAGGAACAGGTCGACATGTGGGGCATGTTGTCCGTGTCCTCCTTTGTAAAAAAATCTGTGAAAAGTAATCATTTAATATATTTGCTATTTTTTTTTTTTCTTCATCTATGATTTTGCCATTTGTGTCTCTTAGACATTTAACCTCCTTTTTGAATGTTCTCTTTGCTGTTATAATATTGGAAAAACATTTTGGAATTGGTTTTAGCCCCTTAGCAATATTGATTTCTCTCTCTCTTGGCCTTTCTAACTTCCTTTTTGACTTGTGTTTGCAGTTCCAAGTACTCTTTCTGTGTGCTTTGTTTTTGTCCCTTTTAAACGCTCTGTAAAGTGCCTTTTTTCGCTGAATATTTTTTTTTTTAATTGATCTATTAAACCATTTTGGCCATTTTGTTTTAGATTTAGATTTGTCTACTTTTGGGATGTAATTGTTTTGTGCCTCTAGTACTACATTTTTAAAAGACAGCCACCCTTTTTCTGTGGATGTTTTCTCTATTTTACTCCAATCTACTTCTGTTAGTCTCCGTTTCATACCTTCATAGTTTGCTTTTCTAAAATTGTAAACCTTAGCTTTAGTCATTACTTTTGGGGTTTTTAAAAATATTTCAAATGAGACCATGTTGTGGTCTGAGTTTGCCAATGGCTCTCTGACCTCTGTTTTAGTTATTCTGTCTTCATTATTTGAAAAGACTAAATCAAGGCATGCCTCCCCTAGTCGGTGCCTTGACAAATTGCGTTAGGAAGCAGTCATTTGTCATTTCCACCATTTCAATTTCGTCCGTCGTGCCCCATTGGGTTTCCCCATTTTATATGGGGGAAGTTGAAATCCCCATTAGTATGGCTTCTCCTTTTTTCTACACGCATTTCTAATGTCATTGTACAACAGATTATTTTGCTCAGCGCCTGAATTTGGCGGTCTATAGCATGCTCCTATTATTATGCCCTTTGAATTTGTGTCCATTATTCTGACCCATATTGATTCTGCATTGTTTTCTTTTGTCCTGATTTAACACCTGGGCTTCAAGGCTATTTCTTATGTATAGCGCTACCCTCCGCCTCTTCTCCTGCCTGTCTTTCCTATACAGTGTGTACCCACTGATATTATATTCGTCTCCATCACTCTCAGACAACCAAGTTTCTGTAACACCTATCACATCGTAGTTACTTGTTAGTGCAGTAGCTTCAAGTTCTAACATTTTGTTTCTGAGACTTCTAGCATTAAGATAAATACATTTAATAGTGGTCTTACCTGAGTTGTTGCCCTTGTTTTGATGTAGTCTCCCTTCTGTTTTTTTTTTTTCCCCCCCCTTCCTTTCTAGTTTAAATGCTTCTGTACCGCCTGAAGGATCCTTTCTCCCGAGTAGATTGGTTCCCTTTCTGTTTAAGTGCAGTCCGTCCCACCTGTATAGATAGTCCTTGTTGTAGAAAGTGCTCCAATGTTCAAGAAAGGTGAAGCCTTCCTGTGTGCACCACGATTTCAGCCATGCATTTTGATTTTGTATTTCCAGCTGTCCATATGGTCCTTTGCAAGGCGCCGCAGTATCCCAGAAAATACCACAGTTTTGGTCTTGTCTTTTAATTTCCTTCCTAGCTCTCTGAATTTGTTCTGCAGGGATCTTGGCCTGTCTCTTCCAATGTTGTTTGTACCAATGTGGACGACTACTACCGG
Organism: Huso huso; assembly: GCA_036884735.1. Lineage (NCBI taxonomy): Eukaryota > Metazoa > Chordata > Actinopteri > Acipenseriformes > Acipenseridae > Huso > Huso huso. Next base: position 21,033,759 of record CM072679.1, read on the forward strand.
GTCATCTCCAGTTCGTTCTAGGAGCCTGTCCACGTTCTCAGTGATGTGCTTGACAGAGGCTCCTGGAAGGCAGCACACTGTTGTAGTAAGGGGGTCCAAACTGCGAACTGAACTTGCTGTGTTTCTCAGTATGGAGTCCCCAACAATCATGACCTCCCTTCTTTTTGCTGGCTGGTCAGCACTGTTTATAGGGTCCTGGGTGTTGTTTCTTTCATTCTCTTGATGTTGGTTTTGGTCATCTAAATGTTGAAGTGGCTCAAATGTGTTGGATGTCTGGATTTCATCAAAATCAACGTCAGAGTTATTCAGCACTTTACAATAGCTTGTGAAACGGTGTTGTAATTAACAGCCTGTAGGTAGTGTATCTGCAAGGACAGCTTTCTAGTATGTCAGATGCATGTTCACCATTTAGGTCTTGCAAAACAAATACAATGTGTAACCCATACTGATCTTGGGCATCAGTCGAGTCGTCAGTGACCATGGACAAGCAACCAGACTTTACCAATTCCATAATCACCTTTTCTATACTTGTAGTTATGAATGAGATTTATTCATTTGTTTTAATCATTTGTAACCTTACGGAATGTTAGTTGTATTGCTAAAATGATATGCCGTTATTTGCACCCAGTGTAATATTACTACCGCAGTGTACCACAGGGATCAGTATTAGGTCCTCTGCTATTCCTAATCTACATTAATGATTTAGATTCTGGTATAGTAAGCAAACTTGTTAAATTTGCAGACAACACAAAAATAGGAGGAGTGGCAAACACTGTTGCTGCAGCAAAGGTCATTCAAAATGATCTAGACAGCATTCAGAACTGGGCAGACACATGGCAAATGACATTTAATAGAGAAAAGTGTAAAGTATTGCATGCAGGCAATAAAAATGTGCATTATAAATATCATATGGGAGTGTGGCAATGTGCCCCGCCCCTGTGTGCATGTGTGTGTTATGTGTTGTATGTTGCGTGTGGTGTGTTAAATGTTGGTGTATTGTAGTTGGTACACGGGATATAAATGGGTGTGTGCAGCACGAGTATTTAAATTGTATAATTATATTTAGGCACGGGATTGCACTATCACTTCACGTGCATTTAAAGTATAGTATGTGAGCATGGGGTTGCACAGAATTAATTCACGTGCTGGGATTCAAGTGAATAATTAATTAATAATTGAATCCCAGCACAACAGTATATATAGATGCACATTTCTTTCACTCGGGGTTTGGGTGTTCGGTGAGTGGAGAACGAGTGTGGAGAAGGAGGTAAAAAGAATAATAATAAGAAGAAGAATAATAAGAAAAGAAGTGTCTCACTCACCGTGTTTCGTTTGTCTGTCCGTGCACTGTTTACTGTTTAGTACGTTTTGTTTGTCTATTTTATTTTGGCGTAGAGTGCCGTGTCCTGTGTTTTTGTATGTTTACAACCTTTTTATTTTCTGTTCTGTTTATTAAATGCTGAGCGAAACCATTCGCTCAGCTCCACCAAACCACACCTCTCTGTCTGTTTATTTCCTGCTTCTGGTCTGACGCCACCCACTCCGGCCGTCTTTGTGACAGGGAGATACTGAAATTGAAGAAGGGAACTATGAAAAAGACCTAGGAGTTTATGTTGACTCAGAAATGTCTTCATCTAGACAATGTGGGGAAGCTATAAAAAAGGCCAACAAGATGCTTGGATATATTGTGAGAAGTGTTGAATTTAAATCAAGGGAAGTAATGTTAAAACTTTACAATGCATTAGTAAGACCTCACCTCGAATATTGTGTTCACTTCTGGTCACCTCGTTACAAAAAGGATATTGCTGCTCTAGAAAGAGGTCAAAGAAAAGCAACCAGAATTATCCCGGGTTTAAAAGGCATGTCGTATGCAGACAGGCTAAAAGAATTGAATCTATTCAGTCTTGAACAAAGAAGACTACGGTGCGATCTGATTCAAACATTCAAAATCCTAAAAGGTATAGACAATGTCGACCCAGGGGACTTTTTTGATCTGAAAAAAGAAACAAGGACCAGGGGTCACAAATGGAGATTAGATAAAGGGGCATTCAGAACAGAAAATAGGAGGCACTTTTTTACACAGAGAATTGTGAGGGTCTGGAACCAAATCCCAGATAATGTTGTTGAAGCTGACACCCTGGGATCCTTCAAGAAGTTGCTTGATGAGATTCTGGGATCAATAAGCTACTAACAACCAAACGAGCAAGATGGGCTGAATGGCCTCCTCTCGTTTGTAAACTTTCTTATGTTCTTATGTTCTTACCAAGCCTGAACTCTGGATACGTACATTATATGACCACTGAGCTGTACTGTAGATTTTATTTGAATTATACAAACGAAAACCTAAGAGTAAATAATGACATCTTAGTATAGAAAACGGCATGCTAGATATTACAATAAAGTTCCCTTAAAGGCAACAGCATTGACATGGACTTTGCCTAAATGTATTTGTAATGTTGTCAGACTCCCCCACACTTTATGTACAGTGTACTCTTTCACACGTCTGTATGCATATGAAATATTATTATAATACTGTCAGTGTTCGGTGGCTACTTCTAATCATGTTGAGTGTATTTATCACGGAGGCGAGCAAAGAGTACCAGAGAAAATACATGATTACATAAGAACATAAGAAGAACATAAGAAATTATCAGTACAGTGTTCTCTGATCTTCAAAAACAAAGCATGTAAAACAATTAAAATATCAAATCAATACGGTTATACAATAAATTGCACATTATTACTTTATTATTATAATTGTGTGACACTATTTGTCACCTAAGGTGTCGAATCCTGCCATGCGACACTACATCGGAAGCTGTTTCACAACTGCCTAGCAACAGCTGCTGTGTGCCGTCATTACACAGGCGAACTCAAGCGGGGATTCGTTATTAGCTGAAAACAAGGCGACAAAACTGGCAACAATTTCAAACAGAATACGTTTAGTGTAGAATGTTGCTGTTACAACCATTGCATGATTAATTAGGGCCCTTATGTTTAATATGCAAATCTCATTCACAAGAACGCATATTTCGAACGCCAGACGTGGAATATTAATGTCGGATGGAGCTAAGCCAGGCTAAATTGTTGGTTGGTGCAACAGGCATAACAATGTCTGATTTAGGGTTTAAGACTGACTGAGTTTTTATTTTTGTGTAATCGTGTATTCGACTACATTGACCCATCGAAGTCACTCCCGGTAGATAACTGATCGACAGTCTTCGGCTCGGGACACCTGAGAATGATCCAGCAGGTGTCGGACAGCAATCATTACAATACCAATCATAACTAGAAGGTGCAGGAACTTTACAGCTTCCAAGGAGTTATTGTGAAATTGAAGCATTTTGATTGGTTGCCATCCAGTCAGTTGTAGACATCACTTTCCATAGGCGTTTTTTTTTTTTTTTTTACAAACGTGACATTAATAGTAACATATGACCTTAAGGAGAGGTCAAAGGTCATGATCAAGGTAATTTTTGAATAGCGTTCCATAGTAACCATGACCCTATCTACACTCTATAACGAGTAGAATTAGGTTATTCAACATGGCCGCCATACCACTGAACCAATCAGCTTCATTTTGAGCACCATGTATCTTGGACAATCCCTATTATTTGTTTATTTAGCAGACGCCTTTATCCAAAGCGACTTACAGAGACTAGGGTGTGTGAACAATGCATCAGCCGCAGAGTCACTTACAATTACATCTCACCCAAAAGACAGAGCACAAGGAGGTTAAGTGACTTGCTCAGGGTCACACAATGAGTCAGTGGCTGAGGTGGTATTTGAACCGGGGACCTCCTGGTTACAAGCCCTTTTCTTTAACCACTGGACCACACAGCCTCCTCTGACCATGTATAACAAGTTTCAGAACTCTGCGATAAGTGGTTTCCGACAAGAAGATGTTTGTAAAATCCAATATGACTGCCAAACCATGTGACCAATCGCGTTCATTCAGCTGTGGACATTAGTTCCCATTGGCGTCTACCACTCTGTGAAATTTCAAGAGTTTTCGTGCAACGGTTTTCATTTTATGTAACTTTTAAGGTTTTGTTGGCGGAAAGAAAAAAAATAATAACTAGAACTGCCAGGCAGTTTTACGGCTTCCAAACGCAGTACCAGTTGGAAATTTTGGCAAGCTGTTGCACTGCAGCACAAGTGTCAACAAACTTTGCATACGTCATCAACAAGCAAACTCGTTTCAAGTTTGCAAAGCAAAAGTTGCTGCGATAAATTTTGCTATCAAAATGGCTGCCACCAAATTCGCCAAAACGCACCCCAAACATCAAACTGCTTCTGTTTGCAAACTGTTTAACCAACTAACTCTTAACTTGGTAGGCATCATCCTGGGGACAATGGAATTCATTGTTCTTTTGTAAAACAAGATGGCCGCCACACCTACATTTTCTTCTTAAATTTAAAACTGCTTCAGTTGAAAAATGGTTTATTTGATTAACTCCAAAGTTGAGAAACATTACCTGTGTCAATACAATTGACTTTATCAAAAATAGTGTTTGTGCGTAAACCAATATGGCCACCTGACGCATTTCTTTAAAAACCTTTCAAAATCTTCGGTCAAATGTAAAACTAGCTTATAACTCCTTACGAAGTGCAGATAGGTTAATGGTTATTATGGAACACACATAGGAACTCATATATGTTCTATCCAAAAATCACCTTTCCTGTGACCTTTGACCTCTCTAGTGTGGCACAGTCCCTGCAGGTAAGGTGTTTAGATGGTTGTACACAGACACAGTCCCTGCAGGTATGACAGTAACATGGTCACTCTGGGGTCAGGAGGGGATGTGGTTTGTAGCACCAGGTGAAGGTAGCAGGCAGGCGGTGCGCGGTGAAGCTTCCTGAATCCTGTCCCTGGTGTGAGGCAATTCAGTCCATTCTTACCTTCTGACTGCACAGTTAAAAGAGCTGAGTAAGACCTCTCGAGTGCACAGAATGTTTCTAATGCATTCTCTCCCCACCCCCACCTCCACCCCGCCTCTGCTCTCGAGTTCCTGGATGTAAAAGAAGACATTGGCTCAGTCGTGGGATCGGAGGATGCCCACTCAACCTTCAGTTCTCCTGAGCTGTGTGGGGAATTGCAGCAGTGAGGGAACATAATTGGACAGGCAGAAAATCAGGGGTAAAATAATTGGGCACTCTAAATTGAGTTGGATTCACATATTTCTGATAAAGTGTGAAGGTCTCTTGATGGCCCCATTAAGAGCAGTGTGTGTGTGCTAATTATCATGAATGTGACGTTTAACCGAACAGTGGTGTGAATGGCTAGTTAGTGCAAGTTTTATAGGCAAGAAAGAAAAGAAGAAAAAAGAAAACATCAAATTAGAAAAGGAAATAAAACGTGATCAGGATGAGACGCTACAGGCTGTAGACTAAGGCATCACAACCCCTTTCAAGCTCTACAGGTTGTGCAGCTGGGCATTGCCACTCCAGTGCTCTGCAGCAGTACTGACGGGCTGGGCATTGCCACTCCAGTGCTCTGCAGCGGTACTGACGGGCTGGGCATTGCCACTCCAGTGCTCTGCAGCGGTACTGATGGGCTGGGCATTGCAACTCCAGTGCTCTGCAACGGTACTGACGGGCTGGGCATTGCCACTCCAGTGCTCTGCAGCGGTACCGATGGGCTGGGCATTGCCACTCCAGTGCTCTGCAGCTCCTGCAATTAGTTGACTACCAGTTTCTGAGGTCGATTGTCACTTTACTATTCGATTAGTCGACTATTCGGGGATACCCCTAGTAGTATGTGGAATACTAAAAGTCCATTTAGCAGTATGTCATATACTGTGCGACAGACATGTGCGCTGGATTTCATTGGTTTACATGTGATTCCCTCCCAGTGCATAATTTTTTGTCTGAAGTAAAGTGTTATAATGTTTTTTCGGACATTTACCGCTTTACTTGGTAAATGTAGAAGATTTGCCAATATTCAGACTTTTACCGTAACATAAATATCACATGAGCTGCAGTTCTACTCAGAAGTGATTTGCCATTTACAACCGACCGCAGGGACAAGGTGGTACCAGGAAAATAATAAATACTAAACTTTAATGCCTCTTCATACAGTATTTTATTCTACGTTGTGTCTAATGCCTCGTTTCCACTGCTGGCCATGGTCGGTCACAGCCGGCCGCGTACAGTAAAGGGGCGTTTCCACTGCTGCCACAGCAGCCCTGGCCGGACGCGGACAGTAAAGGGGTGTTTCCACTGCTGCCACAGCAGCCCTGGCGGCATGATGACAGTAAAGGGGTGTTTCCACTGCTGCCACAGCAGCCCTGGCGGACGCGGACAGTAAAGGGCTGTTTCCACTGCTGCCACAGCAGCCCCTGGCGGACGCGGACAGTAAGGGCTGTTTCCACTGCTGCCACAGCAGCCCTGGCCAGACGCGGACAGTAAAGGGGTGTTTCCACTGCAGCCACAGCAGCCCCTGGCGGACGCGGGACAGTAAAGGGTGTTTCCACTGCTGCCACAGCAGCCCTGGCGGACGCGACAGTAAAGGGCTGTTTCCACTGCTGCCACAGCAGCCCTGGCGGACGCGGACAGTAAAGGGTGTTTCCACTGCTGCCACAGCAGCCCCTGGCGGACGCGGACAGTAAAGGGGTGTTTCCACTGCTGCCACAGCAGCCCTGGCCAGACGCGGACAGTAAAGGGGTGTTTCCACTGCTGCCACAGCAGCCCTGGCCGGACGCGGACAGTAAAGGGGTGTTTCCACTGCTGCCACAGCAGCCCTGGCGGATGCGGACAGTAAAGGGGTGTTTCCACTGCTGCCACAGCAGCCCTGGCCGGACGCGGACAGTAAAGGGCTGTTTCCACTGCTGCCACAGCAGCCCTGGCCAGACGCGGACAGTAAAGGGGTGTTTCCACTGCCGCCGACCGCGGACGGTTCTTCTGACCCGCTTTGCTTTATCGTACCCGATGTGTCCAGACTGCTGACACAGGAAGTACGTCATCACGTAGCAGGGAGGCGTGTGCTTGAATAGGAAGCTGGCAGGGAACAGAAACACATTTAACCCTTTACAATGGCTGCCGTCGAACAACATTGTGGTGGCATGTGGGAAAACGAGGAGACTGCACTGTTGTATCTATATGGGCTGACTCGGAAACACAGAAACAATGAATGGGGCTGTGCGGAATATTCGAGTCTTGCAGATAATGGATTCACACGAACACATAACAGGGCCAGGAGAAAATAAACAAACTGCGGGTTGACTCCAGAAAAATGAAAGACAGCAACAATCGGAGCAGGAACAGCTGAAAAACATTATTGTTTTATGAACAAAAGGACAGTGTTTTAGGGTGCCGGCCTGTGAATGAGCTGCAGGGTCTTTTGACTAGTACCTGTGTGGAGAACGCCACGATGGAACATCTGAAAAACATTATTGTTTTATGAACAAATGGACAGTGTTTTAGGGTGCCGGCCTGTGAATGAGCTGCAGGGTCTTTTGAATAGTACCTGTGTGGAGAACGCCATGATGGAACAGCACCCTACAGGTAGGGTTTTGCATATTATCATTTAAAAAAAAATAATTTATGTAAAGCTTAGTAAACCAGAAGCTTATAGAAGCTGTTTTTCTTTCTTGTAGATAAAACATGTAGTTGATAAAACATGACATCTTGTAGATAAAACATGACATTTCTGTAGATAAATACATATAAGCTTTACTGTTCTCTCTAAAAGCAGGAAACTGTGTCTGCTAACAGTAATGTTCTAACAGTAATCATGCTTCGTTAAGCATTCAGAGCACTACAGTGATTCTAGAGTAAAACGTGTCTTGGGGGTTGTTACAGCTTTACGGGAGAGATCACAATACTTTGTTGCCCAAGATAAACGCAACTACGACAAAACCCTCTGTTCTGGCTGCTGTCTGCCCCCTTTTGGAATATTTTATTTGCATTGAGCTGATGTTAAGAATGTCTGTTTCTGGCATAGATAAAACACGAATGTTACCTGCTTGTAAATCCTGCATGTTAAAGACGTGTTCCTTGCTCGTGGTGCTAGATTCATGTATTGTTTTTAACATGGAATGTTTAATGAACATGGACAGTTATTTTCATAACATTCATGAAGCTTCAGTGGCAGTTTGGAAGCTGTGCTTTTTTATGTTGCAGTTTTTACAGAGTCATTACAATGCATCACCACACTACATGTCATGTGAATATTCTCCCTTTGTTAGATAGCTCTTGTCCACTGCCATACAGTGTATGAGATTAATAAACCCAGGCCTTTTCTTGCCGCACATTGCAAAGAAGGCTGCTTCTCACTCTGTCCGTATAACCATACATTTATGAACCATAGAGACTTTAACTTGCAATGGCCCTTTGGTTCTGAAGTCAATAGGGAAATATGTAAAATCTTTTGGAAATATGTAATAATTCAAGTGTTTCTTTTTTTTTTGGAAAACAGGAAGGAAAAGGAAGGCTGATGTGGAAAGCGAGTTGACCAGCTACCTCCAGGAGTCAGATGAGAGAGACTTCAAATTGCAAGAGAAGAAAATAGAATGAGCAAGGGAGCGGCCGAGGAATCCAATGCAACGGCCGAGGAATCCAATGCAACGACAGAGGAATCCAATGCAACGGCAGAGGAATCCAATGCAACGACAGAGGAATCCAATGCAACGGCAGAGGAATCCAATGCAACGACCGAGGAATCCAATGCAACGACAGAGGAATCCAATGCAACGGCAGAGGAATCCAATGCAACGGCAGAGGAATCCAATGCAACGGCCGAAGAATCCAATGCAACGACTGAGGAATCCAATGCAACGACAGAGGAATCCAATGCAACGGCAGAGGAATCCAATGCAACGGCAGAGGAATTCAATGCAATGACAGAGGAATCCAATGCAACGGCCAAGGAATCCAATGCAACGGCAGAGGAATCCAATGCAACAACAGAGGAATCCAATGCAACGACAAAGGAATCCAATGCAACGGCCGAGGAATCCAATGCAACGGCCGAGGAATCCAATACAACGGCCGAGGAATCCAATGCAACGACAGAGGAATCCAATGCAAGAGAAACACGAAGGCAGGGAAGCGAATCGGCAGAACCACACATTGTTGAGAGGGGTTTGTCCAGCCTGGCAACATCACTGGGGCAACATCACTGGAGCAACATCACCTGGCAAAGAACTAAAACCCCTCTAACCACAAACAAAATTTGGCACTTTATGTACATAGTTAGCTTGATTGTTTGTTAAATGTAGCATTGCTAATTTAAAGTTATTTGTTTAAAATTTGTAATAAAAGTGTTTTGTTCTGGTTATTTGAGTTTGTTTCTATTTAAATTCCCTTGGCAGTCCACTACTCTATACAAAACAATACACCTGTACATAAATGTTGGCAATGCAGTTTATTAGTAGTTAACATCACATTGACAACAATAACAATTTTATCATAAAACATTTTCCTACCTACTAGTTCACCATTGTAAAATGTGCAGACAGGGCTTGTCTGTAGCATGTCTGTTTTCTGGCATGATGGTCACTGGCTGCACAAGTTGCTCTGACAGAGTAAACGCTGACCAGTCCTCGTAATACCTCACCCCCTTCTTCACAGATGTTATGCAGCACACAGCAACTCACAGCCATTTGTGTTGTCAGCATAAGGCTGCAGTCATTTCTCTTTAGCAATTATATAACACATTGGTATGAATAATGCAATAACATTGTATTGAGCTTATTTGTCACAGTTGAAAAACGGCATGTGTGTAATACTGGTATGTGCCGTTCCCTTGGCTGCACAAATGCAGTTCGTTTTTTTCCGGTTTTAAACTTTCATTTCGGTTTTACCGAGTGGATGTCAAAAACAGCTGAAAGAGTTGATCAAAAACCAAACTAATCATAACGACTTGCATCCCTAGTATGGGGAATACTGAGTGCATGATACAGTGTCCAGGAAGCGTCCAATAAAATATATGATCTAAACGATTTATTTAAGTATTACACTACTGTGAAACCAGAGTGACTGCATATCACTGGCTGCACACCACAAGAAGAGCAATACAATTAACTGCTTTTCCTCAAGCTGAAGAAACTAAAATGTAAATAAAACAACACAAGTAATGACTGCCTCCACACATTACAAACCCCAACGTAGGGAATCACAACAGCCAAGGCGTCCTGTAATGGCTGGCACAGCAAACCCCACACTGCTTCTCAGTCTCTTTGATTCTCTTGCTCACTGTAACCCCTGTGATATTTAAAAACACCGCCCCCAGCACCATCTATTTTCTTTGATATCTGTCAAAGACAAGTGTCACCTTCAGAGCTGCTGCCCTTTCTCTGCTGTGTAAATGCCAGTGCATTGATACAGCCCCCCTCCATGCACTCGCGTCTCTCCCAGCACTCAGCAGCCTGCTCCTGGGCAGGCCGGGGTCAGGCACGCTCCAGTGAGAATGTCTGGTGGAGAGAAGCCGCCATCACGGGAAAAACTCATCGGCCATTACTGTCAGCACAGTGTGCTCTTAATATGATTCTATTAGTTATATAGGGGCTGGTAAGATTACTACTACGCCCAAACAGGCGGTGGGAAGATGTGCTGGTCTTCTCCCTCTCAGTTTTCTTTTCTCTTTTTGTCAAATGCTTTTTTTGGCAACTCCTGAATGAGCTGGTGTCACGTGCTTTAGCAAGTGGGCAGAGGAGAGAAGCCTATTGATTACAGTCCCAGGGGAAAGGCAGCAGCTGCTTTGCAAAGTTGTAATTCTCAGTGTTTCAGATACAGCCGCACAGCACACTTCAGTCTGTAGGTGGTGCTTGAACCTCTACTCCCTCACACAGTGCAAAGATGCAGTACAGTACAAGGCAGGACTTGAATATTTTTGCTTACAAAAAACCCACCAATGCAATTTAAAATGAGGTAGCTCTGTAGTACCTGATGCAGTAGCAAATCTCCTGAGCAGTTGTGGGGATTGCTGTTCTTAACATTATTTAACATAAGTTAGAGAGAGGGGATATACTGTATGGAGGTCTATGTCTGTACATCCATCTGTCTGTGTATCACACTTACATTGTTGCATGTATATTGAGAACACAAGAAGTTATTCCATTTACTGTAAATCAGTCATTTTAATATAGTTTACTCTGACACTAACACATCTGTCCTACATACCACTTATTGAATTTAATAAAATGATTCATTTCCAGTTCTTTTTCTAACCTGTTCTGTATATGTTGTTATACATCATGGTTAAAGCCTGGGACACACATGAGCGGCCCGTCACCGCTGGCAGGGAGCGGTGAGGGGCGACACCACAAAATTGGTGGCCACACAACAGCGTATGCAGTGGCGGTTTCCAAAGTAAACCATGCCCCTACCAACACAGACAAACTGGCCACAAATGATGGACTGGAGTTCCAGTGATGATGAGACGGAAGAGAAAGAATTTCAAACTGAATTTTATTTATTAAAGAAAATCTTGTTATTTACGGACCAGGAAAGAAACGGAAGGACTTGTACTGTGCAACAGTGTGTTTCCCATCATCTCAATACAACCACGTCATTCATGAATAGTGAGCTGATTTAAAGGGTACAGATTTAAAATGTACATGTATTGCTTCACTCTGTGTTTGAGATTTCTTAATTACATTTTAAATAAACGGCAATGAAAGAGGTGGTAATTTAAGGGCAACCATTCATTATGCTTTAAAAAAAACTTATTTGCCTTATGTTACTGAAAGCTTCACTTTTCTTACAGAATTAAATATAAAGTCCCTAACAGGCACCAAATAAAGCCAGGCCAACATGTTTTGAATGTGATTTGGGATGAACATGTTTTGAATGTGATTTGGGATGAACATGTTTTGAATGTGATTTGGGATGAACATGTTTTGAATGTGATTTGGGATGAACATGTTTTGAATGTGATTTGGGATGAACATGTTTTGAATGTGATTTGGGATGAACATGTCTTCCTGTTCCTCATGTGTGTGATGAAGTAGTATAAGATATTAAATCACACTAATTCTGTTGATGCATATTCTGAAGTTTTCAACCAGATATGACGTATCAAGCAATCCCAATCCACCCATCTGATTGGCTAGAGTTGCTGCTGCTGCAAAATATCGCTCGATGGTCACGTGATTTTGGTTGGAGTCTGTAATTAAACAGAGAGCAATGAACTTTACCAACACTACTTGAAACTCCACCTTAACAAAAAAACCAAAACGCTTTTTTCAAGGTTGCATGAATGATGTTGAACTAGCTCGGGTGCCTTTGCAATGTAGCTGTGGACACTTTACTCAACACATTAAAAATGAGCAACACAGCAGAAAATAAGCACGATCTGCACAATATCCCAAAAATGCATGTCATGAAAGCGGAGATTTATTGTTTTGTTCAACGTGCAACATATCGGTAGATTATAGTCTAAAGCAAGCTGTGATAAACAAAAAAACATAAAAACAAAAAAGTAAAAATAACTGCAAACTGTACCAAAGCAGAAGCACACAAGAGATTTTGTTAACTCTCTTTGTTAACTGTAAACATGATTTTCTAAAGGTTGGTTAAACCTACATTTTTGTTTGCTGCCTTGTAATAATGGGACAAAAACCCACCAAATGTTACATAAAATTAACATTTTTGTTTATATGCTGTGAAGTTTACCGATTTACAGAATTAAATCACTTGAATTTAGTGAATATCAGTTTGTCACACTGATATTGTGAAAACCATAATAAATAAATTCAAATATTTCAATGAATTTTCTTTTTTCCTACTTTCATAGACAGACTAATATTATTTGTATGTAGATATATTGTATTTAAAAAGACATTGCTGAATTTTCATCCGCATGACTTCACACACCATTTCCCCTTTCCTCCTTTCCTCTGTGATTTTGTTCAAATTTACCCCAGCTGCTCCGTGACTTTTGGTACAACTTGCTTATCATACTGATAGATCTCATGTTGAATTTATAGGTGTGGTGAGGGATGTATGTTACTGACATACTGTGACAGACCCGGAGGCAAAATGGGAAGTTTTTAGCTGTATTTTATTTATTTATAACAAAACAAACAATAACATGGCTCACAACACTCTCCAACACACTCTCTCCAAACAGTGCACCTTCCTTCCTTATATATTAGTGACATGACAATTAATCAATAAACATCCCAACATTTCACATGTGAACAATTAACAAACACACACATACACACACACTGTCACACATACTTATTTGCACAACTAATTATCACCGGTTACCATTCATGCAATAACTGACAGTATTTTGCAAAAAAAAAAAGTATCTCAAATATCAAAATGTTTGCAGTGTCAGCATAAGCATGTGCTAATGTTCTGCAATGGTGAGGTTAGATTTGCACAAGCAATGCCTGGAGGTTGTGATAACTATGCAATCCTCTTGGGGTAATGAAAACCCTGAGAAACCCAGACTCCAATCCATTATCTTAAACTGCACGTGAAAGGTTTTTGTAATCACTGTGTTTGAATGCATTTATATATACAATAAAACTTGCTCAACAGCCAATCAAAGCACGACTTGTTGGTCGTTTCAGCCAATTAGAGCACTGATATTAATTTCTTATTTACATATCAGGAGCCTAAGTCCAGCCCAGCCTATGTTGTTGTTTAGTCTTCTCTGTCAGTAAATTCTACAGCTAAACATAGAGCCATGCAGATATACCTACAGCCCCGTCTGACCTTGCATCCCATTTGAACGTGTCACGGTTTAGTTCAAGCAAAGCACATGTGTTTTCTAATGCTAGCCACATGTAAATATTCCCTTTGATTAATCCAAATATATATAAAACTCTAAACAAGGTGGTAGTGAATGGGTTAATTCGTAATGGAACTAGAAAATCAAAGAATAGAGCTGTGTACCAAACGCAGCGACGTGCCGTCTATGTATGCAACCATGCATTGCATTCCTTGGAATATATTTGATTCCACAACGTTTTTAAGAAGATGATAGAAAAATATGTTTATTCTACAGCATTCTATATGTAGCCTTGTATGCAAGTAATCGATTCAGTCTTCTTGTTTTGTTGGTCCAAGTTGTATCAGGTTGCCTAGGCAACGCAACGCAGCGTGCACCTCACTTCCTGGTGGCCTTCCTGGTGACCTCACTTCCTGGAGGTTGACTAATCCGTTTAGTGCAACAGACTTTGCAACAAAAACAGAAATTATAAAAAACAGAAGGCCAAAACCAAAATTGCAAGTAGTAAGAAAAACAAGAAAAGAGTTGAAACGGTATTTCAGCGAAGCGGTGGACAATTGTGAATGGATCTGTGGTATTTGGTTTACTGAATTGCTATTAGTAGCCTACATTATAAGAAACTGTTTTTATCTGTCATCTAAACGTTGTTGCATGCCTTGCTAAAATGTCACGGCACCCCACTGACCAAACATTAAGACAAGAACTCAAACAAGACCTCACATGACCTCAATATGGCAGACATATGAGATAAGAGATCAATGCCATTGTCACCAACACATTGGCATGACCCAACAGCATACTGTAACACTGCAATATTATGTGAAGACCTCAAAGGGTTTTTGAGCTATGAAGCTTTGACTCTTAAGGGTTCATTTACTTTTGATGACCCAACAGCATACTGTAAGACTGCAATATTATGTCAGGTCCTCAAAGGGTTTTTGAGCTATGAAGCTTTGACTCTTAAGGGTTCATTTAGTTTTGTACCACAACCATGATCGACCACAGAAGACCACAGAAGCCAATATCTCGAAGCAGTATACATCCGCAAAGCAAAGTCCCGTCACCCAAATATGGCAGCACAGGTCACAGGTAAAAGAGAAGGGTATCGTTACATTTGACCAAACACTGAAAATGTGAAGTTGCAAGGTGAAGTGGTGACAGGGGTCTCAACTGGAGGTGTGCAGGGTGATTCAGAAATGCAAAGATTTAAGTGACAGGAAAAGAAAATAATGATTCATTTCTAACAGTATTTATCTCTAAACCACTGTGCATAAATAGTTCATATTTGCTTAGCAGCTCAAAGATTAGTACAGTATAATTTCAAAATGATCACCCACCTGTACACATGTGTGATTTCGATTGAGTGGATTTGCACTCTGGTATTAGGGTGGGTGAAGCAGGCGTCTGCTATGGAGCGCTCTGCACTAGAGCCCTGCAGCAGGAGCGGGAAAAATGACTGGGTGGGCAAAAAGTTCAGATTGCGGTCATTTGCGGGAACAGATTAAATCTCTCATCTGTTTACCAACAGTAGGCGAAAATTCCTAACTCTTTTGTTTGAGCTTCTCTTTTGTATGCGTATTTAGCTCCCGCACTCTGAATCCGGGTCAAGTAAGGTCAGAGAATCACAGGTCTCGTTGTCGTTCTGTGACGTCACATACGCAGACTTTCACGGCTGTATCAGCTTGCTGTCAGTGTTTTTTTAAAAATGACTGATCTAATACCTGAGGACGTAGAAGTTTTAATACAAAAAATTAGTCCAATGTGACATACAAACCTGTAACTTCATCAAGCGAAATTGAGTTTGACAAGTAATAGCGTAGACCAATACAGCTACACAATTGTTTTCCAATAAATCAGTTCATGTTTTGGGGGAAAGCAAACTAAATGGAATGCAAAAAGGCTTGGGTATAAACAAAGCTAACCCATATGATAATTGAGTACACAGACATCAAAGAATCCAGGTTTAGTACAGAGTGGAGCAGTGCTCCTGAAGCCAGTGTAAAGGAAGGAATAATGTACTACCTTTCTTTGAGTGTCACAGGTTTCATCTCCTACATCACTGCTCCTTTCATCTCCCTGGATCCACTCATGCAAAGAGCCAGACTTGAAATTGAACACAAAGACTGCACCTCCTCAAAACCCTTAATCCTAATCTTGCAGTGCTCGACGTCATATCACATGCTGACCAGGTAACAAAGGGAGATTACCAAGTTTAGAGGCTTAGACAAAACTAGCGCTGGGGTGAATATGTTCTTTTTAATGTTCGAATATTCTATCTGAATATTCTTTCATTTTCAATTTGCTTAAAAAGGTGATGATTGATTTGAAGAGATGATACTGTATTAGATTAACAGTTTTATACAAACACTAGCTTTCAGGACCTCAAGGCTCAAATCGTAACTGTCACCCTGTGGCGGAGTGTCCCGCCCCTATGTATTTATTTATTTATTATTATTTGTATTTGTTTGCGGCGCGGATAAAAGCGCTGCGTCTTTTGTTATTGTTTTTTATAGTTATATTTAAAAACCCCGTGAGGATGCATGACTGATCAGCTACTGATTATTTAACTAGCTGACAGTCATGCATCCCTCAACAAGTGCAGACTCTGGCTGGGTAATAAGATAATTAACAACTAGTTAACCCTCGGCCAGAGTATAGTTGCAGCTGTCCGTTCTGCAGGGGGTGTTGGAGAGAGAGTACGGGTAGGAGTGAGAAGAAGAGGAATTGCGAGCAGACAAACAAGTACGTGCTGGGCTAATCCAGCACGTTTTGCAATTGTTATCGTCGCTCGCTCTCTGCTTCCGCTGCGTGAACCAATACAGCACTCAATCCTTCTGCACACACAAACCCCCCCGCAGAACGACAGCTGCTTTTACAAACTCCTGGCCGAGGGGTTAACTGGTTGCTAATTATCTTATTACCCCCTCGCCAGAGTCTGCACGCTCAAACCCTTAATCCGGGATGCATGACTGTCAGCTAGTTAAATAATCAGTAGCTGATCAGTCATGCATCCTCACGGGTTTTTAAATATAACTATAAAAACAACCTCAAGGCTCAAAAACTGCACCCTGGGTGCTTTTATCCGGCGCAAACAAATACAAATAATAATAAATAAATAAATACATAGGGGCGGGACACTCCGCCACACACCCCTTTACTGTACTCTTTGCTTGTTGTATATAACTGTCACCCCTTTACTGTACTCTTTGCCTGTTGTATATAACTGTCACCCCTTTACTGTACTCTTTGCCTGTTGTATATAACTGTCACCCCTTTACTGTACTCTTTGCCTGTTGTATATAACTGTCACCCTTTACTGTACTCTTTGCCTGTTGTATATAACTGTCACCCTTTACTGTACTCTTTGCCTGTTGTATATAACTGTCGCCCCTTTACTGTACTCTTTGTATATAACTGTTTATTGGAGCTCTGCAGTGTGCCAGGAGAGAAGACCTGGCCTTAACATGGCAGGATATTCTCTACCTTTATGTCTGAAAATAAATCATTTCTTTGAAAATGCACTTTGAGTAACTGTTTACTCGACTACCTAGAGAAGTAAGGGTTTACCCCAAAGGACCCTTACTGTAAGCTGTGCATAACTAATGGAAACAAATGAAAAACATTTTACTGGTAATGGAATATTTTCCTGATCGGTTAAAGAGGTCATTTTTTTCGCAGTGCTTTTGAAAAGTGAGTGACTAATAATAACTGGCTCCTGTCAGGTAAAGCACAGAACAGCATGGCAATATGCCTCTCTCTTCCAAAGCTCTCCAATACCAGCACACTGCAAGCCTTCAGAGTGCTCCAACACATCCAAGCACAGATAGCAAAGCTCTCCAATACCAGCACACTGCAAGCCTTCAGAGTGCTCCAACACATCCAAGCACAGATAGCAAAGAGAACTGGGAAATTGGAGGACTCCACTGATATGATGAAATGATTTATTAAGAGTAAGTTTTCTGGCAGCAGTAAGTGCAGCCTGTTCAATGATACATCTGGGAGGCCAGCAAAGAGAGAACAGCATCAGCCAACTGAGTCCATGAAAGCAGGAATTAATATCAGCCTTAAAGTGACAGGAGCTAGCAAAACAATCCCATACATCTGGTGCACTTTGATCATTATATTGGTGTCAAAAGTCCAATTTTGAGAAATGCATGTTATGGAAAACAGGTTTTTTTATTATCTGGTACTACACAAGGTTAAAGAAATCTCAATTTGCAAGCCATGCTTTCAATAGTGTTACACTTGCTTCGTTGTTTCATCTGGAGGGTGAAATTGTCCCCGCCCCTTCTTCTCTGTTGTAATTAACCAATCACCTGTCTTTCCTGTTGACTGCTTTACAGTACTTTCAACCAGTAATGTGCTTTGACCCATTAGACACTACTGAGGTGAAATAATCCAGGAAGTGCAAGTATAACAGATTTCCTGAGAATAAGGCATAGAAACTGAGGACTTCTATTATCCTTTGTAGTACCAATATAATGTTTGCTATAACGTGTTTTCTTTCAAAACTGCACATTTGAACCCTATGTAACTAACAGAAGTGCAGGTAAGATGAATGCAATTATGAAATTAACATTGGCCTCAAACTTGTAACTTTCATCAGGTGGCAAAACAGACATTATAGACAGGAAGAAAAGGTGTAACTTGTTGAGACGCCTTAAGAACTGCAAAGGAAGGAAGGAAGCTTTGCCATGGCGGCTCTGTAAGCATATCATAGGTTTTGCTTGAATTTCACTTCAATAGTAATCCTGTTCTGAATTGTCAGGTGGGCTGCTGTTGAAGGAAGCCTGAGACATCCCAGCACATTTCACTGACTAGAGCAAGTATATGAGTAACATACTGTACACCTCCCATGGCACCCCAACCCACTTGAATAGAGAGGTAAGGGCTGGACGAAAACCACACTCTCTGGTCGAGATGTAAGTACTGCGCTTATGCTGAATGCCAGTATTATTAACTCATAAGCCGCTAGGAGGAGATACATTCAACACAGCTGCAATTACAAAATGAGACCTATCATGAAAACGTAGATCACCTGACAGACGAGCACTGCCTTCAAATGGCCTAGATTCAAAAACCTTAAGGACTGTTTTAAGGAATGTTTTGTTAAGCCCATTGTATTTATTAAATCATGTTTACAGACCACTCAATCTTTTCATCAGGGTTTATTGGTTTATTCTCATTTTTCAAAGCGCTGTTTAACGTAAGAGAATGTTTATCTACTTGGATACATAGATCTCTCTCTGTGAAGGCCTACCTGTATTAAAGTGTGGCAGACATACATACACTGACATCCATCCAACGAGTTGAAGCTATGAATAGAACACACAGAGTACAGAAGAGGATTGCAATGATACACGTCCAGCCACGCTGATGCATGCTATTAATATCATAACCCTGCCGGAACACGGCTGATCATGTGAAATCCAGGTTTGTGTGACAAGCAGCTTGTGTTGTCCTCCAGGATGCAGAGGATACTGCTCTTCTATCTGCTCTTGTATCTCCATACGAAGGTGAGCTGAAGGGTTCCTTTTATTAAGCTTTCGTTATTTCCTTTTCAACATTTATTACTTGATACTTGCCTTAACCATGTGGTCTCTGAAACGCTGTTTTCTTCTACTTCTATTTCCTAATATTTATTGAACACTTTGGAAGCCACAAGAACCTTCTAATTAAAGCACAACCTACACCAGCGTGCAACCATCAACTGTCCCCCTGCAAGCAGATGAATGAAATACAGAACCATATTCTCTTTGTCATTCTTTTACTCTCAGAGAATGTGGGATTTTGTTACACCCACTAGGGGCAGAGTGTTGCAAGGGGCCAGGTTAATGGTTACACTCCTGATTTACTTGAAGGCTGTGTGGTCCAGTGGTTAAAGAAAAGGGCTTGTAACCAGGAGGTCCCCGGTTCAAATCCCACCTCAGCCACTGACTCGTGTGATCCTGAGCAAGTCACTTAACCTCCTTGTGCTCTGTCTTTCGGGTGAGACGTAATTGTAAGTGACTCTGCAGCTGATGCATAGTTCACACACCCTAGTCTCTGTAAGTCGCCTTGGATAAAGGCGTCTGCTAAATAATAATAATAACATCAGAGCTCAATTCAGGCCACTTTAAACTCCAGAGTTTATAAAGTCACCAACAAGTGATAAATGACATAGAAAATGACATGGCGTGACTCTATACAGCTTTAGGACTTGGATATTCCCTGCTCAGACCAATTTGCTTTTATGCAACTGCAGCCACCTCATTAATGAAACCCGACTAAGACAGAGGTAACACTCGGCAAGTGCAGATCTGACACTCTCAATAACTGATGTCAAACAATGGTAACACCGAGCTTCATGATCATGGATAAGAGGTTCTAATGGAAAATTGTCCCATACAGTACGTACGTGGATCCCCTTGGCAGGAGACTTCACCCCTAGGCAGGTATAATAAACAGTAAGATGGAAAGCCAAGCAGATTACAGAAGATGATGACTACAGAGGCTTGCGACTTCAGGGATTCAACTATCAATAGCCATCACTAGTGCTGCGTGTATTTTTATCAAATCCTGTAGGTGTTACTTTAATAGTCTTACTCACAATTTTGACCTTGTGAACTATGCACATTTTTCAACTATTTTATAAATACGTGTGTGTGATAGAGACAGAAAGGATTAATGTTGTAAATCTCACTCCCAACCAGAAAGGGCACTGTGTAAGGGTGAGGGTATGCTGCCTCCTAGATGGATTGCCTTGATGGTAGGTGGAAACCGGAAGGTGACCATATTAGGAGGAGCACGTAGTTGCAAGTACTCAGGACGACTCCATTGCAGTCAGCTGCGGGGCGGCCCTCTATTAGAGAAACCATGGCGACGGGTTGATTGCAGGGAGGAGTTTGCTGGGTACAAAGGGGATGCAGCTACGTCAGTACCTACTCTTGCACTGAGCTGATTACACCGTGTAACAAATTTTTTTTTTTTTTTTTTGGTTCCTGGGTAGTAAGTGTTATTTCCTAATTGCTTATGCCTCAAAAGTATAGAAAATGGCTATTATTCCCCACAAACTTTGCTTTTGTGACCAGGACAGTGATATTTTGAAATTTACCTATTTTCCAGAACATTCCAGATAGATTCAGTGCTGAGTAAACTTGGAGTAACTTCTAGAACTTTCTAGAACTTTCCAGTAATATAAATAGTAGTATAAATACAGGGGCCTTAAGCCCACCAGTTCAGTTTAGTTCCAGCTGCCTAAGTGGATACATATCTGCATTTTTCTGAGATGGCATCAAGAGGCTGCAAGCATCCGGCAGACGCATTTTGCTATGTCTGCGGCCAATTTATCAAGACAAGAGCGAAAAAAGTACTCCGTGGAAGCATCTGCCAAGATGTGTGAGGCCTATAAGGCATATTTCGGCATGCCTGTCGGGGATCAAGACAAACCCTGGGCACCTCATTTCACCAGCGAGCACTGCAAAAAAAAACTCTGGAAGGTAAGATGGACAATTGTTGCTCGAATTTTATGTTATAAAATTTGTTAAAATTTTAAAATTGTAAAAGTTTTTAATTTTAAAATGTTTTACAATTTTCAATGTTATTGAAAAAATATATCATATATGAAAATGTTGCGAGAATCTCTTACACATTAGTCATGGGTGAAATAAATGTATTTTTGTAGGATGGTACAGAGGGGAAAAGAGAGCCATGAAGTTCGCTATCCCAAGAATTTGGCGGAACCCACTGACCACTCAAGCAACTGCTACTTCTGCATGGTGGACCCTTCCAAACGTCGGACTGGCAAGAATGCACCTGCTATCACGTATCCGGACCTTCCTTCATCCATCGCCCGTGCCACACTGCCATGAGCTCCCGTACCCACTCCTCCGGAGAGAGAGCAGCCGTCTTTAGAAGAGAGCAGCAAGTCAGAGAGCGAGGAAGACGTTGTAGATCCAGATGACAATTTCAGAGGTGGAGCTGAGGAGAGAAACCCATACTACCCCAACCAAAAAGACCTCAACGACTTGATTAGAGATCTTGGTCTCACCAAGTCCAATGCCGAGCTTTTGACGTCTAGGCTCAAGCAGTGGAACTTGTTGGATGAAAGTGTGCAAGTCGCAGATCAGAGGAAGCGTCACCAACCTTTTTCCAGCTTCTTCACCCGTCAAGATGGGCTCTGCTTCTGCCACAATGTGACCAGTCTGTTCGAGGCAATCGGAATCGCCTGTAACCAGAATGAGTGGCGCCTCTTCATTGACAGCTCATCCAGGAGCCTCAAAGCCGTGCTGCTCCATAATGGTAACAAGTACCCGTCTCTTCCCTGGCTCACTCGGTGCACCTCAAAGAGGATTACAACAGCATCAAGACCTTGCTGGATGCCTTGAAGTATGATGAGTACGGCTGGGAGGTCATAGGAGACTTCAAAATGGTGGCATTCCTGATGGGTCTCCAAGGCGGTTTTACCAAGTTTCCCTGCTATCTTTGCCTTTGGGACAGCAGGGACACCAAGGTGCACTACCACAGGCGGGACTGGCCACAGCGGACCGAGTTCTCTGTGGGGAGGAACAACGTCAAGTGGGAGCCACTGGTGGACCCCGAGTGCTGATGCCACCACTGCACATCAAATTGGGCCTTATGAAACAATTTGTCAGAGCTCTAGATAAGGAGTCGGCAGCCTTCAAGTACCTTCAAGACTTCTTCCCTAAGCTGTCTGAGGCAAAGGTCAAAGCCGGTGTCTTCGTCCGGACCACAGATAAAGAAGATCCTGGGTGCAATGAATTCCCCAAGAAGCTCACTAGTAAGGAGAAAGCGGCTTGGAACAGCTTTGTCGCAGTGGTTCGGGGCTTCCTGGGCAATCACAAGGCCGAAAACTATGTGGAGCTGGTTGAGACTCTGGTGAAGAACTACGGCACAATAGGCTTAGGATGTCCCTCAAAGTCCATATCCTTGATGCTCATCTTGATAAATTCAAGGAGAACATGGGAGCGTACTCGGAGGAGCAAGGCGGCGCTTCCACCAGGATATACTGGACTTTGAACGCCGCTACCAAGGACAGTATAACGAGAACATGATGGGAGACTACATTTGGGGCTGATTCGTGAAAGTGATTTACAGTATAATCGTAAATCTCGAAAAACTACTTACTTCTAAATCTTTTGTAGTCATTTTTGTATTACTTTAGTATAAATACATGTTAATTTGGATTCATATGTTGTTTTTTTCTGACTTTATGTGAACAAAAAGACACAGATTCGCCCGTTTTCTCATTGGAAATAGGTAAATTTCAAAATATCACTGTCCTGGTCACAAAAGCAAAGTTTGTGGGGAATAATAGCCATTTTCTATACTTTTGAGGCATAAGCAATTAGGAAATAACACTTACTACCCAGGAACAAAAATTGTGTTACATAGTGTTAGCGAGCAGTAGGAGCGGTGTTTTTGTTGTTTTGTTACGTGCTGTCTGTTTTGTGTATTTTCACAGAGAAGGAGTAGGAGCGAGGGGCTGCAGCCACTGAGCACTCACCGCAATCCCTGAAGAAAGGAGCATAGTTTCATGCACGGAGCATTGTGGTTTAGGAGTGTCTTTCTTTTTTATTATTTATTGTTAAAAACAATAAATCACAGATATTTAGGGGAGAATCTGGTTTGGACATTGTATTTATTGCACCACGTCACTCGCATCCTGTCAGTGTGGTATGAGAAGAGTGTAAACCAAACATAACAACATTATAACAGAGCATTTCTCAGCAGTCCATTGCATTTCTAATTTTGCTAAATATAGCTATCTCATTTTTACAAAAGCTGGAACATCACTTCTAAAGTATATTGCTCACTGACAGAAGAGTGCGTGGCTCAGAGAAGACATCCGCGCAAAAAATAGCTCCGCCGTGTACTTTCACTGGCAGGCACCCAGTCATGTGCTATTCTTGCTTTCAAACTGCATGCACTGATTTTCTGTGAAGCGTTCTTTTGCATTTTAGCTTAACAGAAGAATTGTTTTTTATACGAGTACAGGATCTGTCACTGTGCAGCTTCAGCTGAATGTGCTTACTCTAAAGCAGAGCACACAGGACACAGTAAAATCCCTATTTGTTAAAGGGGTTGGGATACAACTGCAGGTAACCAATTCTTACCATAAGCAATTAAGAGCAACAGAATCTGGGGCTATATGAAGGGACCTGTCTTACAGTTTCTGTTACCCCTTACAGTTTACCACACTACATTTGCACAGTAATCTTGCAGTTTCTCCATGCTTTTCCCATGGTTATTTTCCCATGCATTTACAATAATTTACCACGGTTTGCCATGTTTGTTAATATGCTTTGCCATACCATGCTGGTCTTTCCAATGCTTACCTATGCTTGAACATGCTTTCACTATGCTTTTACTATAGTAAACTTTAATACTGTAGGAAACAATTACAATCTTATACGGTACATGTGGATTATTTATTTGATCATGCTGATAGCCCTAATTTTCACAGCTTTGGTAGCGGAAACTTCCATAAGAGTACATCATGTACAGTAGGCATGGAGCTCCTTCATGGTACTGCAGCAGAACTGTAAGTCGGGTGTCATGGTTACAGAGTGCAAGAAGAACGGCAGACACATTCATATCACTTCACCCCTGTGGGAATGGCACTAATAATTAGAAGCAATTCACTGTGTACACCACCAATGCATTGAAGTAAGTTATCAAGTTTAAACATAAAATCAGAAGAACAGTAGCAAGCTTTTCTATAAGAACATAACAAATGTACTAAAGAGAGGAGATCATTCAGCCCCTCAGGGCTCATCCAGTTCCCAGAAGCTGGTTGATCTAAAAACTTTGTCAAGTCGGGTCTTAGAGGATACCAATAATTCAACATCAAAATCATGGCTAGATAACCAACAAGAACTGTAAAATATATTAGTTAGCACAATGCATAGGCTTTATAAGTCATATGTCAAGTCTCCCTTTCCTCCTGAGCAGTGGAGCTGTGGAAGGCAGTGCAGAGCGGGGGTGCAGGGTGTGGGGTGCACTGTATCACCTCACCCAGTGCACACAAGCACACTTTCTACTGAACACACTGTGCTTCATACTATATTAAACACACTGTGCTTCATACTTTACCTATTAAACACACTGTGCTTCATACTGTATACCTCTATTAAACACACTGTGATTCATACTGTATACCTTCTATTAAACACACTGTGCTTCACTGTACCTATTGAACACACTGTGTTCATACCTTATACCTATTAAACACACTGTGCTTCATACTGTATACCTCCTATTAAACACACTGTGATTCATACTGTATACCTTCTATTGAACACACTGTGCTTCATACTGTATACCTATTGAACACACTGTGATTGTATACCTTCTATTAAACACACTGTGCTTCATACTGTATACCTATTGAACACACTGTGCTTCATACTGTATACCTTCAATTGAACACACTGTGCTTCATACTGTATACCTCACACTATACCTAAAACACACTGTGCTTCATACTGTATACCTCCTATTAAACACACTGTGATTCATACTGTATACCTTCTATTGATTGAACACACTGTGCTGTATACCTTCTATTAAACACTGTGCTTCATACTGTATACCTATTAAACACACTGTGCTTCATACTGTATACCTTCTATTACCACTGTGCTTCATTGTACACACTGTGCTTCATATACTGTGTGCTTCATACTGTATACCTTCTATTAAACACACTGTGCTTCATACTGTATACCTCCTATTAAACACACTGTGATTCATACTGTATACCTTCTATTGAACACACTGTGATTCATACTGTATACCTTCTATTAAACACACTGTGCTTCATACTGTATACCTCCTATTAAACACACTGTGATTCATACTGTATACCTTCTATTGAACACACTGTGCTTCATACTGTATACCTATTGAACACACTGTGCTTCATACTGTATACCTATTGAACACACTGTGCTTCATACTGTATACCTTCTATTAAACACACTGTGCTTCATACTGTATACCTCCTATTAAACACACTGTGATTCATACTGTATACCTATTGAACACCTTCATACTGTATACCTTCTATTGAACACACTGTGCTTCATACTGTATACCTATTGAACACACTGTGCTTCATACTGTATACCTATTGAACACACTGTGCTTCATACTGTATACTGTTTAACACACTGTATTGCCTTCTATTGAACACACTGTGCTTCATACTGTATACCTTCTATTGAACACACTGTGCTTCATACTGTATACCTTCTATTAAACACACTGTGCTTCATACTGTATTGAACACACTGTCTTCATACTTAAACACACACTGTGCTTCATACTGTATACCTATTGAACACACTGTGCTTCATACTGTATACCTCCTATTGAACTCACTATTAAACACACTGTGCTTCATACTACTGTATTGACCTATTGAACACACACTGTGCTTCATACTGTATACCTTCTATTAAACACACTGTGCTTCATACTGTATACCTCTATTGAACACACTGTGCTTAAACACACTGTGCTTCATGTACTTCTATTGAACACTTCTTCATTAAACACACTGTGCTTCATACTGTATACCTCCTATTAAACACACTGTGCTTCATACTGTATACCTCTATTGAACACACTGTGCTTCATACTGTATACCTTCTATTGAACACACTGTGCTTCATACTGTATACCTTCTATTGAACACACTGTGCTTCATACTGTATACCTTCTATTGAACACACTGTATACCTTTGAACACACTGTGCTTCATACTGTATACCTCCTATTGAACACACTGTGCTTCATACTGTATACCTGTATACCTATTGAACACACTGTGCTTCATACTGTATACCTCTATTGAACACACTGTGCTTCATACTGTATACCTTCTATTGAACACACTGTGCTTCATTGAACACACTGTGCTTCATATACCTGTATTGAACACACTGTGCTTCATTGAACACACTGTGCTTCATACTGTATACCTCCTATTAAACACACTGTGCTTCATACTGTATACCTTCTATTGAACACACTGTGCTTCATACTGTATACCTATTAAACACACTGTGCTTCATACTGTATACCCTATTGAACACACTGTGCTTCATACTGTATACCTGAACACACTGTGCTTCATACTGTCATCATACTGTATACCTATTGAACACACTGTGCTTCATACTGTATACCTACTAAACACACTGTTGAACACACTGTGTGCTTCATACTGTATACCTTCTATTAACACACACTTCATACTGTGCCTTCTATTGAACACACTGTGCTTCATACCCTATATTGAACACACTGTGCTTCATTGTAACACACTGTGAACATACTGTATACCTATACCTCCTATTGAACACACTGTGCTATAACACACTGTGCCTATTGAACACACTGTTTCATAACACACTGTGCTTCATACTGTATACCTTCTATTGAACACACTGTGCTTCATACTGTATACCTTCTATTAACACACTGTGCTTCATACTGTATACCTATTGAACACACTGTGCTTCATACTGTATACCTTCTACACACTGTGCTTCATACTGTATACCTTCTATTGAACACACTGTGCTTCATACTGTATACCTCCTATTGAACACACTGTGCTTCATACTGTATAACCTCTTCATATTGAACACACTGTGCTTCATACTGTATACCTCTGTATACCTATTGAACACACTGTGCTTCATACTGTATACCTTCTACTGAACACACTGTGCTTCATACTGTATTCATACTGTATACCACACTGTGCTTCTATTGAACACACTGTGCTTCATACTGTATACCTATTGAACACACTGTGCTTCATACTGTATACCTCCTACTAAACACACTGTGCTTCATACTGTATACCTCCTATTGAACACACTGTGCTTCATACTGTATACCTTCTATTGAACACACTGTGCTTCATACTGTATACCTCTATTGAACACACTGTGCCTATTGAACACACTGTGCTTCATACTGTATACCTTCTATTGAACACACTGTGCTTCATACTGTATACCATCTATTGAATACACTGTGCTTCATACTGTATACCTACTGAACACACTGTGCTTCGTACTGTATACCTTCTATTGAACACACTGTGCTTCATACTGTATACCTTCTATTAAACACACTGTGCTTCTGTGGCGTGAACAGGCTCTGCCCTTAGAACACAATTCTCCTCCCTGCCCATACTGTATACCTTCAACTATTATTCAACACACTGAGCCACCTGGCATAAAAGGAGGCTTCAGCCTCCCATTAGAGAGAGAGTTCTGGAAGGAGAAGGAGCCAGTGTTTTGTGTGTGCTGTTTTTTTTCTGTTGGTTTGTGTTTGAATCCAGTGAAGGCAATCATATCTTTATTTTGTAAGTTTTGCTTTTTGTTTTTCATTATTTTATGTTTAAAACCTAAATACCATATTGTAACCTACACACTGTGCTTCATACTGTATACCTCCTATTGAACACACTGTGCTTCATACTGTATACCTCTATTAAACACACTGTGCTTCATACTGTATACCTCCTATTGAACACACTGTGCTTCATACTGTATACCTCCTATTGAACACACTGTGCTTCATACTGTATACCTCCTATTGAACACACTGTGCTTCATACTGTATACCTTCTATTGAACACACTGTGCTTCATACTGTATACCTATTGAACACACTGTGCTTCATACTGTATACCTATTGAACACACTGTGCTTCATACTGTATACCTTCTATTGAACACACTGTGCTTCATACTGTATACCTTCTATTAAACACACTGTGCTTCATATTGTATACCTCCTATTGAACACACTGTGCTTCATACTGTATACCTTCTATTGAACACACTGTGCTTCATACTGTATACCTTCTACTGAACACACTGTGCTTCATACTGTATACCTTCTATTGAACACACTGTGCTTCATACTGTATACCTATTGAACACACTGTGCTTCATGCTGTATACCTTCTACTAAACACACTGTGCTTCATACTGTATACCTATTGAACACACTGTGCTTCATACTGTATACCTATTGAACACACTGTGCTTCATATTGTATACCTCCTATTGAACACACTGTGCTTCATACTGTATACCTTCTATTGAACACACTGTGCTTCATACTGTATACCTTCTATTGAACACACTGTGCTTCATACTGTATACCTATTGAACACACTGTGCTTCATACTGTATACCTTCTATTGAACACACTGTGCTTCATACTGTATACCTTCTACTAAACACACTGTGCTTCATACTGTATACCTCCTATTGAACACACTGTGCTTCATACTGTATACCTCCTATTGAACACACTGTGCTTCATACTGTATACCTTCTATTAAACACACTGTGCTTCATACTGTATACCTTCTATTAAACACACTGTGCTTCATACTGTATACCTATTGAACACACTGTGCTTCAGACTGTATACCTATTGAACACACTGTGCTTCATACTGTATACCTCCTATTGAACACACTGTGCTTCATACTGTATACCTCCTATTGAACACACTGTGCTTCATACTGTATACCTTCTATTAAACACACTGTGCTTCATACTGTATACCTTCTACTAAACACACTGTGCTTCATACTGTATACCTATTAAACACACTGTGCTTCATACTGTATACCTATTGAACACACTGTGCTTCATACTGTATACCTATTGAACACACTGTGCTTCATACTGTATACCTCCTATTGAACACACTGTGCTTCATACTGTATACCTCCTATTAAACACACTGTGCTTCATACTGTATACCTCCTATTGAACACACTGTGCTTCATATTGTATACCTCCTATTGAACACACTGTGCTTCATACTGTATACCTCCTATTGAACACACTGTGCTTCATACTGTATACCTTCTATTGAACACACTGTGCTTAATACTGTATACCTATTGAACCTGTGCTTCATTGTATACCTATTGAACACACTGTGCTTCAGACTGTATACCTTCTATTGAACACACTGTGCTTCATACTGTATACCTTCTACTAAACACACTGTGCTTCATATTGTATACCTCCTATTGAACACACTGTGCTTCATACTGTATACCTTCTATTGAACACACTGTGCTTCATACTGTATACCTTCTACTGAACACACTGTGCTTCATACTGTATACCTTCTATTGAACACACTGTGCTTCATACTGTATACCTATTGAACACACTGTGCTTCATGCTGTATACTACTAAACACACTGTGCTTCATACTGTATACCTATTGAACACACTGTGCTTCATACTGTATACCTATTGAACACAATGTGCTTCATACTGTATACCTATTGAACACACTGTGCTTCATATTGTATACCTCCTATTGAACACACTGTGCTTCATACTGTATACCTATTGAACACACTGTGCTTCATATTGTATACCTCCTATTGAACACACTGTGCTTCATACTGTATACCTCCTATTGAACACACTGTGCTTCATACTGTATACCTTCTACTAAACACACTGTGCTTCATACTGTATACCATCTATTGAACACACTGTGCTTCATATTGTATACCTCCTATTGAACACACTGTGCTTCATACTGTATACCTATTGAATACACTGTGCTTCATACTGTATACCTCCTATTGAACACACTGTGCTTCATACTGTATACCATCTATTGAATACACTGTGCTTCATACTGTATACCTACTGAACACACTGTGCTTCATTATACCTTCTATTGAACACACTGTGCTTCATACTGTATACCTTCTATTAAACACACTTCTGTGGCTCTGCCCTTGATACTGGCAGGGAAGGGGAGTTAAATTCTCCTCCCTGCCCAGATTGATTGCTTCAAACAATCACTAATGCTTCATTAAGGACTGAGCCACCTGGCATAAAAAGGAGGCTTCAGCCTCCCATTAAAGTTCTGGAAGGAGAAGGAGCCAGTGTTTTGTGTGTGCTGTTTTCTGTTGGTTTGTGTTTGAATCCAGTGATGGCAATGCCCAGCCTGGAAATCTTTATTTTTGTAAGTTTTGCTTTTTGTTTTGTGTTTATTTTATGTTTAAAACCTAAATACCATACTGTATACCTATTGAACACACTGTGCTTCATACTGTATACCTCCTATTGAACACACTGTGCTTCATACTGTATACCTCCTATTAAACACACTGTGCTTCATACTGTATACCTCCTATTGAACACACTGTGCTTCATATTGTATACCTCCTATTGAACACACTGTGCTTCATACTGTATACCTCCTATTGAACACACTGTGCTTCATACTGTATACCTTCTATTGAACACACTGTGCTTAATACTGTATACCTATTGAACACACTGTGCTTCATACTGTATACCTATTGAACACACTGTGCTTCAGACTGTATACCTTCTATTGAACACACTGTGCTTCATACTGTATACCTTCTACTAAACACACTGTGCTTCATATTGTATACCTCCTATTGAACACACTGTGCTTCATACTGTATACCTTCTATTGAACACACTGTGCTTCATACTGTATACCTTCTACTGAACACACTGTGCTTCATACTGTATACCTTCTATTGAACACACTGTGCTTCATACTGTATACCTATTGAACACACTGTGCTTCATGCTGTATACCTTCTACTAAACACACTGTGCTTCATACTGTATACCTATTGAACACACTGTGCTTCATACTGTATACCTATTGAACACAATGTGCTTCATACTGTATACCTATTGAACACACTGTGCTTCATATTGTATACCTCCTATTGAACACACTGTGCTTCATACTGTATACCTATTGAACACACTGTGCTTCATATTGTATACCTCCTATTGAACACACTGTGCTTCATACTGTATACCTCCTATTGAACACACTGTGCTTCATACTGTATACCTTCTACTAAACACACTGTGCTTCATACTGTATACCATCTATTGAACACACTGTGCTTCATATTGTATACCTCCTATTGAACACACTGTGCTTCATACTGTATACCTATTGAATACACTGTGCTTCATACTGTATACCTCCTATTGAACACACTGTGCTTCATACTGTATACCATCTATTGAATACACTGTGCTTCATACTGTATACCTACTGAACACACTGTGCTTCGTACTGTATACCTTCTATTGAACACACTGTGCTTCATACTGTATACCTTCTATTAAACACACTGTGCTTCTGTGGCAGAGCAGGGCTCTGCCCTTAGAAATACTGGCAGGGAAGGAGTTAAATTCTCCTCCCTGCCCAGATTGATTGCTTCAGGTGGGAGCAATCAACTAATTAATTATTCAATTAAGGACTGAGCCACCTGGCATAAAAGGAGGCTTCAGCCTCCCATTAGAGGAGAGTTCTGGAAGGAGAAGGAGCCAGTGTTTTGTGTGTGCTGTTTTTCTGTTGGTTTGTGTTTGAATCCAGTGAAGGCAATGCCCAGCCTGGAAATCTTTATTTTTGTAAGTTTTGCTTTTTGTTTTGTGTTTATTTTATGTTTAAAACCTTTTTGTTTGGCCCTTGTGCCTGTTTATTTGATTATTTTTGTTTATTAAAAAACTTTATTTTGAACTTTAAAACTGTCTCTGAGTCTCAAACCTCTGTCAGCTTGTCACATTTGGTGCTCAGAAGTGGGATAATGCCACCTGGAGGCTCAGGGCAGTATTTTTTTTTTGTTGTTGTTTTTGAATTTTGTGAGGTTTTTTTTGGAAAAAAAAAGAAATGGAGCTGGCCCAGGAGGAGGTGGATGACAACTGGGAGCTGTTTTTAAAAGGGCTCGCGGCAGAGTTGTGCCCCGGCTGTGGGGCATATGGGCACACAGTGGCCATCTGCCCCACCCAGTATGAGGAGGAGGAGGAGCAGCTGCCGCTACAAACAGAGGGGAGAAGGAGGCAGAGAGGAAGGAAGACATGGGAGGAAGAGGAGTGGTGCACCCAGTGCATGCAGTACGGGCACGAGGAGCATCACTGCCCGGAGCTGTTACAGGACACAGACCTGGAGTGGGAGGAGCCCGAATGTCCTGCGCCTGAGTGGGAGGAGTCCGAATGTCCTGCGCCTGAGTGGGAGGAGCCCGAATGTCCAGAGCCCAAGAGGGGGGAGTCGGTGCGTCCAGAGCCCAAGAGGGGGGAGTCGGTTCGTCCAGAGCCCAAGAGGGGGAAGGCCGAACGTCCACAGTCCAGGTATCCATCAGCAGAGGGAGAGTTCCTGCCTGTTCCACCTCCATCGCAATGGGAGGACTGTGTGTCGCTCCCACCTCCACCAGCAGAGGGAGAGTACCTGCTGGTTTTGCCTCCATCACCGCCACCAGCAGAGGGAGCATGCCTGCTGGTTCCCCTGCAACTGCCAGTGACCCGAGAGCCAGAAGGGGAGGAGCCACGGACCCGAGAGCCAGAAGGGGAGAAGGCTGAAGCCCCTCAGCAGCCCTTGCACATGCTGCTGAGAGGAGCTCAGGGGAGGCGCATCCGACTGCGACGGCAGGAGGTGCCAGCCCGACTTCAGAGGCCGCTAGAATGGCCACAGCCACCAGAGGGAGTCGGGCCGCCGTTCCCGCCTCCGCCACCAGAGGGAGTCGGGCTGCCGTTCCGCCTCCGCCACCAGAGGGAGTCGGGTTCCTCCGCCACCAGTTCCGCCTCCGCCACCAGAGGAGCGGGCCGCCGTTCCTGCCTCCGCCACCAGAGGGAGTCGGGCGCCGTTCCTGCCTCCGCCACCAGAGGGAGTCGGGCACCCGTTCCTGCCTCCGCCACCACAGGGAGACGGGCTGCCGTTCCTGCCTCCGCCACCAGAGGGAGATGTTCCAGGTTCCCTACCAGCGTTCAGGGGCTTTGAAGGTCCGGGGCCCACTATTGAAGGAAGCTTGGGGATCCGGCATCAACCCGCCCACCACCGCCCGTTGAAATAGCCCACCCAAGGGACATAAGGGGACTCTTGGGGGAGGGCTTGGGTTCAAAGGGGGGGAGTTTAACCGATTGAGGCCTCCGTGCTTTGTACGTGGAGGGAGGTGTGGCAGAGCAGGGCTCTGCCCTTAGAAATACTGGCAGGAAGGAGTTAAATTCTCCTCCTGCCCAGATTGATTGCTTCAGGTGGGAGCAATCAACTAATTAATTATTCAATTAAGGACTGAGCCACCTGGCATAAAGGAGGCTTCAGCCTCCCATTAGAGGAGAGTTCTGGAAGGAGAAGGAGCCAGTGTTTTGTGTGTGCTGTTTTTCTGTTGGTTTATGTTTGAATCCAGTGAAGGCAATGCCCAGCCTGGAAATCTTTATTTTTGTAAGTTTTGCTTTTTGTTTTGTGTTTATTTTATGTTTAAAACCTTTTTGTTTGGCCCTTGCCTGTTTATTTGATTATTTTTGTTTATTAAAAAACTTTATTTTGAACTTTAAAACTGTCTCTGAGTCTCAAACCTCTGTCATCTTGTCACAGCTTCATACTGTATACCTTCTACTAAACACACTGTGCTTCATACTGTATACCTATTGAACACACTGTGCTTCAGACTGTATACCTTCTATTAAACACACTGTGCTTCATACTGTATACCTATTAAACACACTGTGCTTCATACTGTATACCTATTGAACACACTGTGCTTCAGACTGTATACCTTCTATTGAACACACTGTGCTTCATACTGTATACCTTCTACTAAACACACTGTGCTTCATACTGTATACCTTCTATTGAACACACTGTGCTTCATACTGTATACCTATTGAACACACTGTGCTTCAGACTGTATACCTTCTATTAAACACACTGTGCTTCATACTGTATACCTATTGAACACACTGTGCTTCATACTGTATACCTATTGAACACACTGTGCTTCATATTGTATACCTCCTATTGAACACACTGTGCTTCATACTGTATACCTATTGAACACACTGTGCTTCATACTGTATACCTATTGAACACACTGTGCTTCATACTGTATACCTATTGGACACACTGTGCTTCATATTGTATACCTCCTATTGAACACACTGTGCTTCATACTGTATACCTTCCATTGAACACACTGTGCTTCATACTGTATACCTATTGAACACACTGTGCTTCATACTGTATACCTATTGAACACACTGTGCTTCATATTGTATACCTCCTATTGAACACACTGTGCTTCATACTGTATACCTCCTATTGAACACACTGTGCTTCATACTGTATACCTATTGAACACACTGTGCTTCATACTGTATACCTATTGAACACACTGTGCTTCATACTGTATACCTTCTACTAAACACACTGTGCTTCATACTGTATACCTTCTACTGAACACACTGTGCTTCATACTGTATACCTATTGGACACACTGTGCTTCATATTGTATACCTCCTATTGAACACACTGTGCTTCATACTGTATACCTTCTATTGAACACACTGTGCTTCATACTGTATACCTATTGAACACACTGTGCTTCATACTGTATACCTTCTACTAAACACACTGTGCTTCATACTGTATACCTTCTACTGAACACACTGTGCTTCATACTGTATACCTATTGGACACACTGTGCTTCATATTGTATACCTCCTATTGAACACACTGTGCTTCATATTGTATACCTCCTATTCAACACACTGTGCTTCATACTGTATACCTATTGAACACACTGTGCTTCATACTGTATACCTTCTACTAAACACACTGTGCTTCATACTGTATACCTATTGAACACACTGTGCTTCATACTGTATACCTATTGAACACACTGTGCTTCATATTGTATACCTCCTATTGAACACACTGTGCTTCATACTGTATACCTATTGAACACACTGTGCTTCATACTGTATACCTTCTACTAAACACACTGTGCTTCATACTGTATACCTCCTATTGAACACACTGTGCTTCATACTGTATACCTTCTACTAAACACACTGTGCTTCATACTGTATACCTATTAAACACACTGTGCTTCATACTGTATACCTCCTATTGAACACACTGTGCTTCATACTGTATACCTCCTATTGAACACACTGTGCTTCATACTGTATACCTATTGAACACACTGTGCTTCATACTGTATACCTTCTATTGAACACACTGTGCTTCATACTGTATACATTGAAACTTAGTGGACACACTGTGCTTCATATTGTATACCTCCCTTGAGAACACACTGTTCAAAGTCATACTGTATACCTCCATTTGTGTTTTTTCAAAAAGCTGTTTCAATTGAAAGTTAACACATGTGTTTCATACTGTTTACCTTGAGGTACACACTGTGAACTTCATCTCATTGATACCTCCAATAACTGAACACACTGTGCTTCATACTGTATACCTTCTATTGAACACACTGTGCTTCATACAGTCAACCTCTAAAGAACACACTGTGCTTCATAAAAACAATCTCCTATTCAACACACATCAATCTACATCTCCTACCTATTCCGCACACTGTTAAAGTGAGGTTTCCTGGGTTATCTATAGTAGGTAAAAAAAAATAATCAGACGGTATTCAAAATTCCAGATGTATTTATTTAACCAGGATAGAATGAGATATACATCTCATTTCAAAGTGAGACATTGACACCATGGAAACACTTGACATCTTGACAGTATGCAGCACTACATTTGTGTTTTAAAAAAAAAGCTGCTTCAATTGAAAGTTATGTTTATGTGTTATCTTATTGTTTAATTTGAGGTAGCTCACATTAGAACTATTTGATCTCATTGATCCTTTCCAATAACTCTTTCTACTTTACCTTATAAACTCAGCACCTTTACTTATGACCACTGGGACTCAAG
The DNA here is from genome assembly GCA_036884735.1 of Huso huso. Classification (NCBI taxonomy): domain Eukaryota; kingdom Metazoa; phylum Chordata; class Actinopteri; order Acipenseriformes; family Acipenseridae; genus Huso; species Huso huso. Next base: position 21,070,248 of record CM072679.1, read on the forward strand.
GACCTAACTTTACAGTCAACAAGTCTAAAGACACAATTGTCAGTCAAAAAAACAATCTACAACTATTCAAGAACATCAATCTGCAGCATCTCCTTCGACTACCCTCCGCAAACAGCTCTGCACAGTTTGCTGAACATCTGCATCACCTATTTTGGAACCTGCTGAATCGACTGGAAAGAAACTATTCCAGATGTAATGGGGTTAACTTAGTTTAAAATGTACTGTAAATAGAGCGGGCATGAAGTGCTGCAGAGCACTGAGACATCATCTCGATCACCATGGGGAAACACTTCTCAATTGAATAGAAAGTGCCTGCCCTTTCTCAGCGTCAAGTGCTGTTCCCTGATCTCAGTGTGCAAGTCAAAGTGCTGTTCATGAGTCCAAGTCAAAGTGCCTGCTCCCTGATCTCAGTGTGCATGTGTGCAAGTCAAAGTGCCTGCTCCCTGATCTCAGTGTCCAAGTCAAAGTGCCTGCTCCCTGATCTCAGTGTCCAAGTCAAAGTGCCTGCTCCCTGATCTCAGTGTGCATCAAGTCAAAGTGCCTGCTCCCTGATCTCAGTGTCCAAGTCAAAGTGTCTGCTCCCTGATCTCAGTGTGCATCAAGTCAAAGTGCCTGCTCCCTGATCTCAGTGTCCAAGTCAAAGTGCCTGCTCCCTGATCTCAGCGTCAAAGTGCCTGCTCCCTGATCTCAGTGTCCATCAAGTCAAAGTGCCTGCTCCCTGATCTCGGTGTCCGTCAAAGTGCCTGCTTCCTGATCTCAGTGTCCAAGTCAAAGTGCCTGCTCCCTGATCTCAGTGTCAAAGTGCCTGCTCCCTGATCTCAGTGTCCAAGTCAAAGTGCCTGCTCCCTGATCTCAGTGTCCAAGTCAAAGTGTCTGCTCCCTGATCTCAGTGTCCAAGTCAATGTGCCTGCTCCCTGATCTCAGTGTCAAAGTGCCTGCTCCCTGATCTCAGTGTCCATCAAGTCAAAGTGCCTGCTCCCTGATCTCAGTGTCCAAGTCAAAGTGCCTGCTCCCTGATCTCAGTGTCCAAGTCAATGTGCCTGCTCCCTGATCTCAGTGTCAAAGTGCCTGCTCCCTGATCTCAGTGTCCATCAAGTCAAAGTGCCTGCTCCCTGAACTCAGTGTCCAAGTCAAAGTGCCTGCTCCCTGATCTCAGTGTCAAAGTGCCTGCTCCCTGAACTCAGTGTCCATCAAGTCAAAGTGCCTGCTCCCTGAACTCAGTGTCCATCAAGTCAAAGTGCCTGCTCCCTGAACTCAGTGTCCAAGTCAAAGTGCCTGCTCCCTGATCTCAGTGTCCATCAAGTCAATGTGCCTGCTCCCTGAACTCAGCGTGCAAGTCAAAGTGCCTGCTCCCTGATCTCAGTGTGCATGTGTGCAAGTCAAAGTGCCTGCTCCCTGATCTCAGTGTGCATGTGTGCAAGTCAAAGTGCTTTACCGCAGTCATTGTGGGCAGAATTGTTTCTGCCCATAATGACTGTCTACCTTTAAATACAAAGCAAAAAGTAAGACCGCTCTGTAATCATGTTCTTTTTCCCCTATGGTGTGTTGTTGATGAATCACCCGTTTATCTTGCTTAGATTACTGCATGACTTTTATGAAGTTAACTGATTTCCCTCCAGAATTAAAACATTTCTGTGACAACACAGGTTACGAAGCTTTATTCAATTGGGAAAATCAGACCCAAAGTTTTAACACTAGAACGGCCGCATTATAGGCATACCTAGAAAAACCATGACCGGTCAATTTGACCAGCATATTAAAAACAACATAAATATTATAATGAAAGGGCAGACAATTGAATATAAGTCGTAGTTTTATTCAGGAACGTCATATAAAGCATCTACACAACCGAAATATTGTAAATAAACAGAAATGTGTTTATATACAGACATATTACATAAAGCACAACCTCAAAAAACGGTAAAAAATGAAATAAACAAATATTTGAAAATAAATGTGTGTATATACAGGTATATCATATATATACAAAACTGTACAACTGAAATGATGTAAATAAGTATCAATTTTTAAAAATAGTTTATATTGCCTACATAACAAAGTGCATATACGCAACTAAAGCTAAGTTTACAGTCAGATTTGTGTATATACAGTTATATAATGTACATACAAAATTCCTCTAATTCCTCCAAGGGCATTGACTGGGGATCATCTTGGTGTCACTGCTGCTGGAAGATTCAAGATTCAGAGCCAGATTCGTCATTGTCCGTCTCTGCTGCATCAGAATCATTGTTTGGTAAAATTTGCAGTAATTCCAAACACTCTTTTCTGTCCTGCATCTTCAGCGATCCATTTGCAATGTGTATTTAGGTAACAACAAATTTCTTAGAAAAACGAGTGACTTATAGTAACCAGTGCAGACAGACAGCCTGGCGCAGTGAGCTGTCAAGGCTGATTGATGGGCTATCAGGAGGCTCACTGAAACAATAGAAATGTCAACAGATGGCTCACTTGAGGAATGCAGACTGATATAATCAAACTTCAATACGGCTGCAAGTCCTGACTGATAAATACAAATAATACCACAACATTTAATTGTTATAATATGTTTAATATGTATCGGTCAATTTGACCGCTCCTTGACGCAATAGGTATGACAGTTTTTTATCTTGCTAATTTTTGCAGCTACATGATTCTTTCTTTGTCAGGGTAATTAGTACATATATTTAGGAAAAGTCAGGAAAGCACAGCACCTTAAACACAAGTATCTTAAACACACAAACCGCAATTTAAATTTAAATCCCAAAAACGGTCAAAATGACCGCCTTGGTCGTTCTAGTGTTAACTAATACATCAGTTCAAATTTCACAATCACAGCTGTTTAAAAAAGAAACAATATGCACGTTTTAATACAGTAACAAATACAGGCAGGGTTGACTAGAACCAGTGAAATGCAGTTTATTTGCATTATTGCTATATCAGAGAAGAACAAGCATGTCAGTAACATACATCAGAGCTATCAGCACAATGAAAATGATGAGGACCATAACATGGCAGTAGTACGTACAGAATAGTATAGGATTAGAAATGGCAAAGAAATGTTTCATCACCATTTGATATGCAATTCTACTAGGGGTGCGCGATAATACCAATATACCGGTATATTGCGATATTCATCAGGCAATACAATAATCGGTATTTGAACAACACCAGGAGTTTTGGTTAAACTGATTCATGGAAATGTCTACTGGAAAATGACAGCTATTACCTCGCAAGATAATCACTTCCTGTGAGAACTCAGCAGTGCGAACACAAAAGAAAATATGGCAGAAGCACACAGAGATTTTGAGCTGCTTAAATTCTGCAAAGAAAAGTCACATGTGTGGAATCATTTCCTAATAAAAAAATCTAAAAAGGATGGCTGTATAGCATCAAACATTGCGGTATGTTGTTTATGCAAGGCTAAAGTCAAATATGCTGGCGGTACCATCAACCTTACATACAGCGGTGTAGTCCTACATCTTAAAGTACTGGAACACCAATTCAAATATAGATTTTTCTAAATCAAATGATATGAATTCACGTTTTATTTGTACATTGAACTTGAGGTAACATCTAATAGGTAATGCATGCGTCTCGCATGAGACTTTTTAGGCTACTTCCCCTTGATCTGTGCTGCCAGACTGGAGGTTTTCCAGCCAAAGTTGGCTTGTTTTGAAAGCATCTAGCGGGTAAATGTTGTCTTTGGTGGTTTGGTTATTTTTTTGGCTATGTTTATCATGCATGTTTTTTTTATATTCCTTTCGACTATGAGGTCATCACCAGGGCAGAACTTCAATCCCCACGATGCCCTGTATAGTATGTCACATCCTCCCTGTCTTCAATCACCACGATGCCCTGTACAGTATATCACATCCTCCCTGTCTTCAATCACCACGATGCCCTGTACAGTATATCACATCCTCCACCTGTCTTTTTTTCTGGAGCTCTGCATTCAATAAAGGCTCAGTTATTTTTTATTCATGTCAGTGCAATTTGATCATATTTATTTTTAAAGACTATCGGCCGACACTTCTGAACAATGTCATTCTACACTATATTCTGAATATCATTTTCCCTGGACCTGCATTTGTTCTCATCAGATAAAAAACACAAGCAAAGCAGATACATAAATAAATAGTTTATAACATTACTTACCAGTATTTGTATTTTATTTTAAATAAATGTGTAGCACTTATTTATGCTTTTGTAATATATTAAATCTTAAAAGTAAGGTCAATCATTTATTCCAGGCCCCGGGTCTCTGCACTGACCGATATATAAAGCAGCTTTAAACCCGTGTTTATGGGCAGTCATAGGATGCACTTTTGAAAAACATGTTTAATATAAAATGAAAATAAAGATATTATTTATAATAAACATCAATGTCTTAAGAGAATTTTAAATAGCTTTCAAACCAGCACTGTTTTTCTATTGTTCAAATTGGGAGCACATGCACATACTTCAGAGGATCCAACAAAAATGACTTCCTGGGCATTTCATATGAGAGTTTAATTTGCCATATTACATTCTAATACTTTAAATTCCATAAAAATGACAACAAGCACAGTTTATACATCAGATCTATTGTGATAGCAAACAATCAACATCAACATCATTCGGTGTTACATTCCAATATGTATTTCAATACATATCGCAATATTGTCTTTAGTATTGCAATATATTGCAATACAGATCCTCAGTTCCAATACCCAATCCTAGATTCTACAGATATATGCAAAGATGAATGTGTGTGGCATACAGAAGGACAGATCTACAGCCAGAGAGACACCTCAATATACCCCTGTCACAAAGACGGCCGGAGTGGGTGGCGTCAGACCAGAAGCAGGAAATAAACAGACAGAGAGGTGTGGTTTGGTGAAGCTGAGCGAATGCTTTCGCTCAGCATTTAATAAACAGAACAGAAAATAAAAGGTTGGAACACAAAAACACAGGGCACGGCACTTGCGCCAAAATAAATAGACAAACAAAACGTACTAAACACTTAACAAACGGTGCACGGAGACAAACAAACACGGTGAGTACAAAACACTTATTATTATTATTATTACTTATTTTAACTCCTTTCTCTCTCCCGTTCTCCACTCTCGAACACCCAACCCCGAGTGACAGAAATGTGCATCTATATATACTGTTGTGCTGGGATTCAATTACTAATTAATTACTCACTTGAATCCCAGCACGTGAATTAGTTAAGTGTACTCCCGTGACCACACATTACATTTTACCAGCACGTGAAGTGATTTGTGCCCTCCTCGTGCCTAAATATAAATCTACATTTTAAATCACACGTGAAACACAGACCCGTTTATATCCCGTGTACCAATCTCTATACACCAACATTAACACATGCAACATACAACACATAATATGCACACAGGGCGGGGCACATTGCCACATATACCCCCCCCCCCAGAAAGCACACATGGCCTCAACGGCCACCTCCCCCCTTAAAAATCCAGCAGTCCAGGACAAAGTCTCGGGCTGGGAAGGGAGGCTTCAGTGGGCCCATGGCTGGCCATGCTGTCAGCACCCCCCCGGTAGTGGCACGGCTGACAGCCTGTTGGTCCACCCTGCAGCGAAACTGCTGCTGGGGAAAGTGGTCTCCTGACCTCTCCCCTGTCTTTGTAGCCGGTAGCTCCCTTTGGTGGGGCTCCGACCACAGTACTGCCGGCAGCGAAGAAGCTGCAGTGGGAGCAGGTCTCCGGACCTCCCCCACGATCTCCGGCAGCGAAACTGCTGCAGTGGGAGCAGGTCTCCGGACCTCCCCCACGATCTCCGGCAGCGAAACTGCTGCAGTGGGAGCAGGTCTCCTGACCTCCCCCACGATCTCCGGCAGCGAAACTGCTGCTGGGGTTGGTGGTCTCCAGACCTCCTCCCCCTTCTTCGTGGCCGACAGCTCCCCTTTCTGGGGCTCCGGCCACCGTACTCCCCTGTGGTGGAGGTACGGGAAGCAGAGACAGCTCCTGCTGCTCTGCTTCTGGCGGTGGTGGAGGCAGAGGCAGCTCCTGCTCCTCTGCTCCTGGCGGTGGTGGAGGCAGAGGCAGCTCCTGCTCCTCTGCTCCTGGCGGTGGTGGAGGCAGAGGCAGCTCCTGCTCCTCTGCTCCTAGTGGAGGAAGCGGTGGAGGTGGCGGAGGCAGAGGCAGCTCCTGCTGCTCTGCTCCTTGTTGCGGTGGAGGCAGAGGCCATGGGGCTGATGCTGGCCACTCAGAGGGAGGCTGTGGCGGTTGGGCTGGTGTGCGCCGTGCTCCTTCAGCAGCATAAATAGAGGCTGCTGGGGGACACCAGCATCCTGCCCTTCTCCCCCAGAAAAATTCAGGGGTTGAGCCTGTAACCTCCCCTTCTGGCTCTTGGGACGGCAGCGATGGCTCCTCACCCTTTAGCTCTCGGGATGGCAGCAGCAGGTGAACCAGCAGGTATTCTCCCTCTGCTGGCAGCTTGGGTCCTAGGGCTGTGGAAGCCCCGACTTCCCTCTCTTGGGCTGTGGACGCACCGACTCCTCCCTTTTGGGCTGTGGACGCACCGACTCCTCCCTTTTTGGGCTGTGGACGCACCGACTCCCCCCCTCTTGGGCTGTGGACGTTCAGGCTCCCCCACTCAGGCGTGGGGCGTTCGGGCTCCTCCCACTCAGGCGTGGGGCGTTCGGGCTCCTCCCACTCAGGCGTGGGACGTTCGGGCTCCTCCCACTCAGGCGTGGGGACGTTGGGCTCCTCCCGCTTGGGCTGTGGACGCCAGGCTCCTCCCACTTGGGCTGTGGACGCTCAGGCTCCTCCCGCTTGGGCTGTGGACGCTCAGGCTCCTCCCGCTCGGGCTGTGGACGCTCTGGCTCCTCCCGCTCGGGCTGTGGAGGCAAAACCAGCAGGCATTCTTCCTCTGCTGGTGGAGATGGGGACAGCAGGCATTCTTCCTCTGCTGGTGGATCTGCTACCTGGGCTGTCGTAGTTATGACCGCCTCCAGGTAGCTGAGGACCAACTCCACACCTTCCTCCCAGGTGCTTAGGGTCTGTTCCCTCGCATATGCCTCCCATCGCTCTCTGTCCATAAACCGCAGGAACCGGACGGCTACTGGGATAGACTGGGCCTCCAGCCCAGCATTCTCCAGGATCCAGTCCCGCAGTTTGATGGCGTCTTCTGCCATTTTTCTTTTTGTTTTTTTTTTGTTTTTTTTTTTAATCCAAATATGCGGTTCCTGCTCTGGCCTGAGTCCTGGAGGCGCTGTAGATCCCACGCAGGACACCACGTGTCACAAAGACGGCCGGAGTGGGTGGCGTCAGACCAGAAGCAGGAAATAAACAGACAGAGAGGTGTGGTTTGGTGAAGCTGAGCGAAAGCTTTTAAACTCAGCATTTAATAAACAGAACAGAAAATAAAAGGTTGGAACACAAAAACACAGGGCACGGCACTTGCGCCAAAATAAATAGACAAACAAAACGTACTAAACACTTAACAAACGGTGCACGGAGACAAACAAACACGGTGAGTACAAAACACTTATTATTATTATTATTACTTATTTTAACTCCTTTCTCTCTCCCGTTCTCCACTCTCGAACACCCAACCCCGAGTGACAGAAATGTGCATCTATATATACTGTTGTGCTGGGATTCAATTACTAATTAATTACTCACTTGAATCCCAGCACGTGAATTAGTTAAGTGTACTCCCGTGACCACACATTACATTTTACCAGCACGTGAAGTGATTTGTGCCCTCCTCGTGCCTAAATATAAATCTACATTTTTAAATCACACGTGAAACACAGACCCGTTTATATCCCGTGTACCAATCTCTATACACCAACATTAACACATGCAACATACAACACATAATATGCACACAGGGGCGGGGCACATTGCCACATATACCCCCCTGTGCAAAGCACACATGGCCTCAACGGCCACCTCCCCTTAAAATCCAGCAGTCCAGGACAAAGTCTCGGGCTGGGAAGGGAGGCTTCAGTGGGCCCATGGCTGGCCATGCTGTCAGCACCCCTGCCGGTAGTGGCATGGCTGACAGCCTGTTGGTCCACTCCTGCAGCGAAAACTGCTGCTGGGAAAGTGGTCTCCTGACCTCTCCCCTGTCTTTGTAGCCGGTAGCTCCCTTTGGTGGGGCTCCGACCACAGTACTGCCGGCAGCGAAGAAGCTGCAGTGGAGCAGGTCTCGGACCTCCCCACAATCTCCGGCAGCGAAACTGCTGCAGTGGGAGCAGGTCTCCGGACCTCCCCACGATCTCCGGCAGCGAAACTGCTGCAGTGGGAGCAGGTCTCCTGACCTCCCCCCACGATCTCCGGCAGCGAAACTGCTGCTGGGGTTGGTGGTCTCCAGACCTCCTCCCCTTCTTCGTGGCCGACAGCTCCCTTTCTGGGGCTCCGCCACCGTACTCCTGTGGTGGAGGTGCGGGAAGCAGAGACAGCTCCTGCTGCTCTGCTTCTGGCGGTGGTGGAGGCAGAGGCAGCTCCTGCTCCTCTGCTCCTGGCGGTGGTGGAGGCAGAGGCAGCTCCTGCTCCTCTGCTCCTGGCGGTGGTGGAGGCAGAGGCAGCTCCTGCTCCTCTGCTCCTCCTGGAGGAAGCGGTGGAGGTGGCGGAGGCAGAGGCAGCTCCTGCTGCTCTGCTCCTTGCGTGGTGGTGGCGGAGGCAGAGGCAGCTCCTGCTCCTCTGCTCCTGGCGGTGGTGGAGGCAGAGGCAGCTCCTGCCCTCTGCTCCTAGTGGAGGAAGCGGTGGGTGGCGGAGGCAGAGGCAGCTCCTGCTGCTCTGCTCCTTGCAGTGGAGGCAGAGGCCATGGGGCTGATGCTGGCCACTCAGAGGGAGGCTGTGGCGGTTGGGCTGGTGTGCGCCGTGCTCCCTTCAGCAGCATAAATAGAGGCTGCTGGGGACACCAGCATCCTGCCCTTCTCCCCCAGAAAAATTCAGGGGTTGAGCCTGTAACTCCTCCCCTTCTGGCTCTTGGGGCCGGCAGCGATGGCTCCTCACCCTTTAGCTCTCGGGATGGCAGCAGCAGGTGAACCAGCAGGTATTCTCCCCTCTGCTGGCAGCTTGGGTCCTAGGGCTGTGGAAGCCCCGACTTCCCTCTCTTCGGGCTGTGGGCGCACCGACTCCTCCCTTTTTTTGGGCTGTGGACGCACCGACTCCTCCCTTTTTGGGCTGTGGATGCACCGACTCCTCCCTTTTTGGGCTGTGGGCCTTTCGACTCCCCCCTCTTGGGCTGTGGACGTTCAGGCTCCCCCACTCAGGCGTAGGACGCCCGGGCTCCTCCCACTCAGGCGTAGGGACGTTCGGCTCCTCCCACTCAGGCGTGGGACGTTGGGCTCCTCCCACTCAGGCGTAGGACGTTCGGGCTCCTCCGCTTGGGCTGTGGACGCTCAGGCTCCTCCCGCTTGGGCTGTGGACGCTCAGGCTCCTCCCGCTTGGGCTGTGGACGCCAGGCTCCTCCCGCCGGGCTGTGGACGCTCTGGCTCCTCCCGCTCGGGCTGTGGAGGCAAAACCAGCAGGCATTCTTCCTCTGCTGGTGGAGACGGGACAGCAGGCATTCTTCCTCTGCTGGTGGATCTGCTACCTGGGCTGTCGTAGTTATGACCGCCTCCAGGTAGCTGAGGACCAACTCCACACCTTCCTCCCAGGTGCTTAGGGTCTGTTCCCTCGCATATGCCTCCCATCGCTCTCTGTCCATAAACCGCAGGAACCGGACGGCTACTGATAGACTGGGCCTCCAGCCCAGCATTCTCCAGGATCCAGTCCCGCAGTTTGATGGCGTCTTCTGCCATTTTTTCTTTTGTTTTTTTTTTTTTTTTTTTTAATCCAAATATGCGGTTCCTGCTCTGGCCTGAGTCCTGGAGGCGCTGTAGATCCCACGCAGGACACCACGTGTCACAAAGACGGCCGGAGTGGGTGGCGTCAGACCAGAAGCAGGAAATAAACAGACAGAGAGGTGTGGTTTGGTGAAGCTGAGCGAATGCTTTCGCTCAGCATTTAATAAACAGAACAGAAAATAAAAGGTTGGAACACAAAAACACAGGGCACGGCACTTGCGCCAAAATAAATAGACAAACAAAACGTACTAAACACTTAACAAACGGTGCACGGAGACAAACAAACACGGTGAGTACAAAACACATTATTATTATTATTACTTATTTTAACTCCTTTCTCTCTCCCGTTCTCCACTCTCGAACACCCAACCCCGAGTGACAGAAATGTGCATCTATATATACTGTTGTGCTGGGATTCAATTACTAATTAATTACTCACTTGAATCCCAGCACGTGAATTAGTTAAGTGTACTCCCGTGACCACACATTACATTTTACCAGCACGTGAAGTGATTTGTGCCCTCCTCGTGCCTAAATATAAATCTACATTTTTAAATCACACGTGAAACACAGACCCGTTTATATCCCGTGTACCAATCTCTATACACCAACATTAACACATGCAACATACAACACATAATATGCACACAGGGGCGGGGCACATTGCCACAACCCCCCTCCCAATATAATAAGTGGTAAAAATGTTAATACCAAGTGTCATCACAATTTAATAAGCAGTTTCCAAGGCAATGCAAACTACTTACAGAAACCAAGGCTAGCTGATAGTACAAGCATTGCAAAAGTGTAGTAAATCCCAAATTACTGTGCACATTTACAGTGCTAAACTTTCTGAAGGGATGGTGGAAAACAGACCAGTCCTGGGACAGACAATATCATTTTTGTCAGTGTCAAAGGACAGCAAAAGCCACTTCTCCAGACTGACCTGAAAGGGCATCTCCTGTAGCTGTCATCAGCAGTGTGTGACTGTGTCCGTGAGCTGTCACACTGCAACGTGACAATACGATCAGACCTAGCCGAGCCCATGCACACCACAGCCCCAGGGCCAAGCACAGAGTGAGAGTCTGCAGCTCCGCCAGCCCCCCCTCCCAGCACTCGTATAGAGCGGCAACAAAGCAGCTTCAAACAGACTTTTACACTGAATCTCCCTTGAGCTCGGCTGCAGTACCTGCACTCAACAGCCTTTTTAGATATACAGCTATGGCCAAATGTCTTGTATCACCCATAGAATTAACACATTTCATAAAGTCGAATGAAATCTGCTGAATAATGTTACGTTAACACATTGAATGACATACCGCTTTGTAGTTTTCCATATACTTAATGAAAAACTGACAAAAACTGCAAAATTTTACATTTCAAAATATAACATGAAATACTGTACTACTATTAGGTAGACTTTTGCGCATTTTTCATTTTATAGTTTATTTGATTACTTGATTACTCAGTTATTCGGTGAGGGACGAGGATAAACGGCTGGTAGAATACAATGAATTACGTCGACAATTTGCTTCAGAAGCCTTTTCTTCTCTGTTTATATAGAAAAGTTGGAGGTTAAAAGGCTGGGTGTACACCAGCCTCATGATATTAAAATTACACAAAATGACAAGAAACAAAACCAAAGATTTTGTGTGTCATGGTTTGACAGGAAGGATTGACTGAAGGCTTGTTCAGCTGCAAAAAGGCACAAATAAACCTCATGTTATTACTTTATTTTTTATTATTTTTTAAATGTAGTCGTTGCTAATGGTTTTTACCCTGGTTTTCTCCCCAATTTCGAATGCCCAATTGTTATTTGTATCCCAGTTCATCGCTGCAACCCCCTGGCAACTCGGGAAATGGAGGTTGGAACATGCGTCCTCTCGGCCAATTGTGCACCGCCCTCTGGGAACCCCCGGTCATGGGTTGGCAGTGTCATAACCTGGATTCGAACCTGCGATCTCCAGGCTATACTGGATGCGCCACTCGGGAGCCCCCCCATTATGAAATGTGTCGATGGCCACTGTTTACTGTGAAGAAACGGCAATGGCAAGGAATGAAAAAAAGGAAAAAATAAATAAAATGCTGTTTCGCGTCATGTACTATTTACTTCGGGAATAATCAAAACAACGTTTAACTTGAACTTCTATTTGGCATCCTTTGTTTCGTAGTTAATTCGTAGGGTAAAGTAAGGCCTACAACGTATTCTTTACTCCTGGATATTTTTCTACTTTATCTTGCTGTAAAATAAAGGCACACACACAGGGGCCAAGCCCCCCTGCCCCTGCCTGCATTCTGAGCAATATAATGGCTTTTATTACGTTTTGAAAACGAACGAATATCCAAACGAATATTTAAATTACGAGCAAATATGCGAATATGAAAATCAAGTGTTCGTCCCAGCGTTAATATATATATATATATATATATATATACAGTCATCTCCAAAATTATTGGCACCCTTGATAAAGATGAGCAAAAAAGGCTGTATAAAATAAACAACACAGGTAATGAGATATATTTTATGCTCAAATATATGGGAAGACCATATTCTTTTATTCTAATACAATTGCTCAGAGAAAGTAATAAAAAATGTTCTCAAAAAGATAGGTGTCAGAATTATTGGCACCTGTGACAGGGTGACTGAGTCGTCTGACATCAGGCAGAAGCAGGAACAAAAACTGACACCAGGGACGTACTGCAGGTAAAGGCGCTCGCGCCGTTTTTATTTACAAAAACAAAAATAAATAAAATATTTAAACCAAAAACACACAGTGCTCACCGAGCAAAATTAAAGGGTTAAACAAAACAAACTCACGAACACAAAATAAATAACAAAACCCAGGTCAGGCTGAGCAAATGCCTTCACTGTTCCTGGAGTTAAGTTTCGTTTCGTTTACGCTCTTCAATCGCCGTCTCTCTCCTTCCAACACCCACCTCTGACTGAGAGTGCTGCAGGCTTTTTATATCGTGGCCGAGGGGTTTAACTAGTTAGTAATTATCCTATTACCCCTCGGCCACAATCTGCACGACTTTTTAAAATACCATGTGGATGGGGCTTCCCATCCACGTTACTAAACAATAACAAAATAAACAAACGGCTACGCCGTCATACATTTAAATACTAAATCATAATAAACACAAAACAATAATCTGCACAGGGGCGGAGGGGACTCCGTTCTAAACTAAAATAAACAAAACAATGTACAGGGCTGCTCACCCTGCTACATATCCCCCCCCTTGTGCAACGCACACATGGCCCCAACAGCCACCTCCCCCCTCAGTCTCAGAGTCCCGGAAGAGGGGGAAGCACAGTGTCCATGGGGGTGACCATGGTGGGAGGTCCGGCACCCCCAATTCTTCGTGGCCGGCAGCTCCCTCTTCCGGGGCTCCCGCCACACTCTATCCTGCCCCCGAAAGTGCGGCTGGGGAGCTGGTCTCCTGACCTCCCCCCCTTCTTTGTGGCCGGCATTTCCCCTCCATGGGGCTCCGACCACACGATCTCCGGCAGCGAAACTGCTGCGAGGGGAGCTGGCCTCCTGACCTCCCCCCCTTTCTTCATGGCCGGCAGCTCCCCTTCATGGGGCTCCGGCCACAGTGTTTCCTGCCGCGAAAATGCGGCTGGGGGAGCTGGTCTCCTGACCTCCCCCCCTTTCTTCATAGCCGGCAGCTCCCCTTCATGGGGGCTCCGGCCACAGTATCGCGACCCCAGGCGAAGCAGGACCCTCGACGACCCCAGGCGAAGCAGAGCACCCGGCGACCTCAGGCGAAGCAGGACCCTCGACGACCCCAGGCGAACTAGGATCCTCGACGACCCCAGGCGACGGCAGCAGCAGCGGACCCTCGGGAGGCGACGGCAGCAGCAGCGGACCCTCAGGAGGCGACGGCAGCAGCAGTGGACCCTCGGGAGGCGACAGCAGCAGCAGCGGACCCTCGGGAGGCGACGGCAGCAGCAGCGGACCCTCGGGAGGCGACGGCAGCAGCAGCGGACCCTCGGGAGGTGAACTCAGGAGGAGCCCCTGGCCATGGAGGCGGCAGGGGAGCTCCACTTCTCCCTCTGTTACCCTGTACCCTGTATGGAGCAAAAAGGCAGCCCCAGGCGATGCAGGAGCAACAGGCAGCCCCAGGCGATGTGGAGCAACAGGCAGCCCCAGGCGATGCGGAGCAACAGGCAGCCCCAGGCGATGCGGAGCAACAGGCAGCCCCAACAGGCGTGGCGGAGCAACAGGCAGCCCCAGGCGATCCAGGCGTGGCATCCCAGAGCGGTGCAAGGCTGGCATCCATCCTTAAAGTGCGAGCCTGGCATCCTTGGGCGGTGCGAGGCTGGCATCCCGGCGATGGCAAACTGGCATCCCCGGCGATGGCGAACTGGCATCCCCGGCGATGGCGAACTGGCATCCCCGAGCGATGGCGAACTGGCATCCCCGGGCGATGGCGAACTGGCATCCCCGGGCGATGCACGACAGGGCGGCAGCGGTCCCTCGGGAGGCGACGGCGGCAGCGGACCCTCGGGAGGCGATTGCAGGAGGGGAGCCAGGACCAGCGGTGGGGCTAGGTTTGGCCCTCTTCTCAGCCGCTGTGATCCGGCCGTTTTCCCCCTTGCCCTTTTTAGCAGCCTGTGCAAGGGCAGCTGCGGACCGCTAGCCTTCTGTCCCGGTCCGTCCTGTCGTGAAGGGAGAGGCAGCTCCTGCTCCTCTCCCTCAGGTGGTGGTGGTGGAGGCAGAGGCAACTCCTGCTCCTCTCCCTCAGGTGGTGGTGGAGGCAGAGGCAGCTCCTGCTGCTCTGCTCCTGGTGAAGGCGGCAGGGGCTCCTCCCTTCTGGCTGCGAAGGCGGCAGGGGACTCCTCCCCTTCTGGCTGCGAAAGCGGCAGGGGGCTCCTCCCCTTCTGGCTGCGAGGGCAGGGGCTCCTCCCCTTCTGGCTGCAAAGGCGGCAGGGGCTCCTCCCCTTCTGGCTGCGGCGGTGAAACCAGCAGGCATGCTCCCTCTGCTGGTGGAGGTGGGAGCGACACACAGTCCTCCCAGGGCGGTGGAGGTGGAACCAGCAGGAACTCTCCTTCTGCTGGCGGAGGTGGGAGGACAGTCCTCCCTGGGCGGTGGGAGGTGGAACCAGCAGGAACTCTCCCTCTGCTGGCGGAGGTGGGAACGAGCACAGTCCTCCCTCTGAGTGGCGGAGGTGGAACCAGCAGGAACTGCTGGCGGAGGTGGGAGCCCACAGGGGGTGGTGGAGGTGGAACCAGCAGGAACTCTCCCTCTGCTGGCGGAGGCGACACACAGTCCTCCCACGGAGGCGGAACCAGCAGGTATTCTCCCTCTGCTGGCGGATGTGGGAGCGACTCACCGTCCTCCCACGGAGATGGAGGCGGAACCAGCAGGAACTCTCCCTCTGCTGGTGGAGACATGGGCTGTAGACATTCGGCCTCCCCCCTTTTGGGCTGTGGACGCACTGGCTCCTCCCTCTTGGGCTGTGGACGTTCGGCCTCCCCCCTCTTGGACTGTGGATGCACCGACTCCTCCCTCTTGGGCTGTGGACGCTCAGTCTCCTCCCTCTTGGGCTGTGGACGCACCGACTCCTTCTCCAGGTCCGTGTCCCCTCTCTGCCTCCTTCTCACCTTTTCTCCCTTCCAGCAGCTGTAATTCCCCTCTTCAGGGAGGGGGCAATTAACTGGAAAATGCCCCCGCTCCCCACAGATGCAGCAACAGTATATCTCACTTATGCTCTGGAGGAGGGCTTCCCAGCTGATCTCCTCCTGTGCCTGCTGTTGCTGTTGTTGCAGCTGTTGTCTGCAGCTCTTCCTCCTTCCTCTCCTCTGTTTTCCTCCCATCTTCCTTCCTCACCCTCCTTTCGCCACACACACTAATAAAAAACAAAAAAAAAATGAAAAAACTGCAGTACCCCCTTCTGCCTGCGTCCAGGAGGCGCTGGTGATCCCATGCTGGACACCACGTGTGACAGGGTGACTGAGCGGTGACGTCACGGCAGAAGCAGGGACGGAAAAAACTGACACCAGGGACGTACTGCAGGTAAAGGCGCTCGCGCCGTTTTTATTTACAAAAACAAAAATAAATGAAATATTTAAACCAAAAACACACGGTGCTCACCGAGCAAAATTAAAGGGTTAAACAAAACAAACTCACGAACACAAAATAAATAACAAAACCCAGGTCAGGCTGAGCAAATGCCTTCACTGTTCCTGGAGTTAAGTTTCGTTTCGTTTACGCTCTTCAATCGCCGTCTCTCTCCTTCCAACACCCACCTCTGACTGAGAGTGCTGCAGGCTTTTTATATCGTGGCCGAGGGGTTTAACTAGTTAGTAATTATCCTATTACCCCTCGGCCACAATCTGCATGACTTTTTAAAATACCATGTGGATGGGGCTTCCCATCCACGTTACTAAACAATAACAAAATAAACAAACGGCTACGCCGTCATACATTTAAATACTAAATCATAATAAACACAAAACAATAATCTGCACAGGGGCGGAGGGGACTCCGTTCTAAACTAAAATAAACAAAACAATGTACAGGGCTGCTCGCCCTGCTACAGCACCCCTAAAGATTCTTATAAATAAAATCAAACAAAATTAAATCTGCATTAACATTCTACTTCTGTAAGTTCATCTCAGTCTTAAGGAACTGTATTGTGGCCTTCAATGGCTTCCTGTTTCACTGGGGTATAAAAATGAGGTAACACGCATATGAAATCCATTTGTCATCCATCACCATGGGGAAAGGCAAAGAACTCACAAATGAAAAGAGACAAATGGTTGTTGACCTTCATAAATCAGGCAATGGGTACAAAACAATAGCTAAAAAACTAAATATACCACTTACCACTATTAGGGCAATAATTAAGAAGTTCAAAACCACTGGAACAGTGGTAAACTTGCCTGGTAGAGGACGCAAGTGTATCTTGCCCCCACGCACAGTGAGGCAGATGGTTCGGGAGGCAAAGGGAAATCCAAGGGCACCAGTTGGAGAATTACAGAACTTGGTTGCATCTTGGGGTCACCAAGTCTCCAAATCTACAATTAGACGCCACATCCATGCCAATAGGCTATTTGGAAGGGTTGCCAGAAAAAAAGCCTTTATTGAGAGCAACCAACAAACGTAAGCGCCTGGAGTTTGCTAAACGGCATTGGCACTTCGATTGGAACCGGGTGCTATGGTCAGATGAGAGGAAAATAGAGCTCTTTGGCCACGCACACCAGTGGAAAGAAAGATGCGTGTGCAGAAAAGAACCTCATACCTACTGTAAAATATGGTGGTGGATCTTTGATGTTATGGGGCTGTTTTGCTTTTTGCTTCTTGTTAAGGTCAACGGCATCATGAACTCTACCCAGTACCAGGACATTTTAGCCAAAAACCTGGTTGCCTCTGCCAGGAGGCTGAAACGGCCGCAAGTGGATCTTCCAGCAAGACAATGACCCCAAGCACACATCAAAATCCACAAAGAAATGGTTAATTGACCACAAAATCAACATATTTCAATGGCCATCTCAGTCAAGGGTGCCAATAATTTTGGAGGTGACTGTATATATATATATATATATATATATATATATATATATATATATATATATACACACAAACACTAGGGCTGCTCTGATTAACAGATCAATCGGACCGATTAATCAACTAAATAGTTGATCGCAGATTAATTTATTTTTTTTGGCTGGGCATTTTGAACTCCATTTCCCAACATCCCCAGCTGAGAAAGAATGCACGTGAGAAGGCTTCCCGCGTCAGTTCATATCTGGGATTATAATGTTTAGTTTTATTGGTGTTAGTACTGTTAATATTACATTACTGTTCAAGTTGTTTATGTATGCCGATTTTTACTAGTTTATATTGTGGAACATGGGTAGGAGAGTTGTTTTACCTGTTTCATGGTCCTGAATTATTTTTTTTGTTTTGTGTTTTTTTAATGCCAAAAATCCAGAAGCCATAAATATAATGTAAAGAAAATAAATAAATAAAGGTTGTTCATAAGGAGCCATAAGCTTTATATACGGTATGTTTGCATCAGCATGGGAAGGGGGAGGGAGTGAATGAGTGGGGAGAATGTGTGTTGTTGTTTACAGAGGTTGCAGCGCATTTTGAGAATTCAACACCGGCTCCCTGAGTTTGAACAGATCTTGCTCATTATGATAGTTTGCCGAATCAGATGAAAGCTTTCAATCGGGATAATACATAATCATTATTTACAAAATCTTGTTCATCTCGTTACGTGTTAAAAACTGTAACTTTACTGCTATACTACTTGTAGATGTTGTAAAATGGAAGTACAAACTTGGTGGCGTGAACGCTGTGGCGTATGCACTGCAAGCTGCATTAGAAGCATGTCTTGGGTATTGAAAGCAGGACTCATTAGATCTATTAAATGCACTCTGTACTCATTGTCATTTAACACCTTATCCAATTACTAGAAATAGTAATCTAGCAATCAATGCATTCAATTCACATTGCATATACTTAACAATCTTATTAAACATTATTGTTGATTCAACATCATGCATTTGTCATATTACACTAATCCTCCCGGAAGAACTATTGTCGCAGGTATAGGTTCAGTTATTGAACCACTATGTCAATATATAGACTTTTATTTACAACCCTTTGTCTGTAAACTCCCTTCATTTGTTTCTGATGCATGTGATGTTCTTAACCGTATTAATGAAATCAGGCGGCTCCCCGATGATACTCTTGTGTCACTTGATGTCACTAGTTTGTACACCAACATCCCACATACAGGGGGCATTGATGCTGTCACTTTCTTTTTAAATTCAAGGTTTCATTAATACCACAAGAGTAATTTATATGTTAACTTGTCCGTGCAGACTGGTTTACATAGGTCAAACGAAAATAGCCTTAAAATAAGGGTCTGTGAACATAAAGCAGCAATTAGGAACCAAAATCATGAACATGCAATAGCTAAACATTATAAAAAAGCTGGTCACGGATCATCTCCACACTCATTACAATTTGTGAGTGTGGAGAAAGTAACTCTACCAGCACGAGGTGGGAATGTGATACTTTTGTTACTACGAAGAGAAGCATACTGGATATTTGCCCTCCAAACATTAGAAGCAATTGGTCTCAATGACGGAGTCAATTTGTGTTCTTTAATATGAAATCTCAGATATGTCAATTACATTATATCAAAGTATTTTCAAACTTGATAGTTTCTATTGTATGTATTTGTGGTATACTGTCGATGAAATAATATGAAATCAAGCTTGAATTTGGATATGTCAATTGCATTATGCTGAATCAATTTATTTTAAAAAAATACACTTTAATTTATGTGGCAGATTGCTGCTGAACATATGTATCACCCGGGAGGGGCACTCGTTATTTCTGATCAGGGTGGGATCAGCCAGGCAGAATACCAGAAGGAAAATATAAACTAGACCACACTACTGTGTCGGGCAATGAACGTCGTTTTATTAAATACAGGTGGTAAACTATACTAACAAACAGGGCAGATCTAGAATACACAGTCACGGCAAGCAATTTGCACTGCCTGTTAATTAAAACAATAACTAATCACAGAATTACAATTTAAAACTAAAGGGCAGTGCAGCTCAATACCTGCAAGGAGACGGGGCTCACAAATAAAAAACAAATACAGCCCGTCTCCAGCACTCCTCTAAAACCCCAATGCCTTTTAAACACATACATGACAGAATGGAGACCAAAAACGCAGGCAGGGAGATACGCCTGAACCTTGTCTTCTTTAATATTAGCAGCACAAGCATATCCATGTAGTATAAGGTCAAGGCTGAAAAAACCTTAATTTGTTAATTCTTAATTATCACCTGCAGCTGGCTATTATTGTAAATTAGAGCCAGGTGCAGAGTATTAAAGGAGAGCCGTCAGTCTGCTCAGAGCTGCTACTGTGTGAAGAAGCCTGATTGATGGTGTGCGCAATCCTATTAAAAGGTACTGTGTGAAGCCTTTTGTTTTCGTCTTGAAAAAATGTGTGTTTTTTTTTTTTTTTTAATTGTCAGGTAAAAATGGCTTAGTCGTCCTGCGAGTGAGTCAGGGAACCGACAAATGTATAGTTAGTGCTCAAACAGAGCTAGGTTTTGTTTTCGTTTTATTTATTTTGTAATAATTAAAGTGCGCGTCAGCGCTTTTTCATTCAAATCTGTGTGTTGGGTTGTGTTTTTGAAGGGAATGGAACCCGAGTGAGCCAGTGTGGCGAGCCTCTGTGTTACGATATACAGTGCCGTGAAAAAGTATTTGCCCCGTCTGATTTTCTGCATTTTTGCATATTTTTGACAATGTTATCAGATCTTCAATCAAAACCTAATATTAGATAAAAGGGACCCTGAGTGAACAAATAACACAACAATTTGATACATATTTCATTTATTTATTGAAGAAAGTTATGTAACACCCAATGCCCCCGTGTGAAAAAGTAATCGCCCCCTTAGACTCAATAACTGGTTACGCCACCTTTAGCAGCAATAACTGCAACCAAACGCTTCCTGTAATTATTGATTAGTCTCTCACAGCGCCATGGAGGAATTTTGGCCCACTCCTCCATGCAGAACTGCTTCAACTCAGTGACATTTGTAGGTTTTCGAGCATGAACTGCTCGTTTCAGGTCCTGCCACAACATCTCAATGGGGTTTAAGTCTGGACTTTGACTAGGCCATTCCAAAACTTTAAATTACTTGTTCTTCAACCATTTTGGTGTAGACTTGCTTGTATGTTTCAGATCATTGTCTTGCTGCATGACCCAGCTGCACTTCAGCTTCAGCTCACGGACAGATGGCCTAACATTCTCCTGTAGAATTCTGATACAGAGCAGAATTCATGGTTCCTTCAATGATGGCAAGGCGTCCAGGTCCTGATGCAGCAAAGCATCCCCAAACCATGACACTACCACCACCATGCTTGACCGTTGGTATGAGGTTCTTACTGTGGAATGCAGTGTTTGGTTTTCGCCAGACATAACGGGGCCCATGTCAGCCAAAATGTTCCACTTTTGACTCATCTGTCCATAGAACATTGTTCCAGAACTCTTGAGGATCATCCAGGTGCTTTTTGGCAAACTTAAGACGAGCATTCATGTTCTTCTGAGTGAGCAATGGTTTCCGCCTTGCTTCTCTGCCATGAATCCCATTTTTGCCCAGTGTCTTTCTGATGGTGGTCATGAACACTGACCTTAGCCGAGGCGAGAGAGGCCTGCAGATCCCTGGATGTTTCTCTAGGGTTCTTTGTGACTTCCTGGACGATTTTACGCCTTGCTCTTGGAGAGATTTTGGCAGGACGGCCACCGCTGGGAAGACTCACTACTGTCCCAAACTTTCTCCATTTGGACAATATGGCTCTGACTGTGTTTCGGTGGAGCCCCAGAGCCTTAGAAATGGCTTTGTAACCCTTTCCAGACTGATAGGCATCAACAACTTTTTCCCGGAGGTCTTCAGGAATTTCTTTTGTTCGTGGCATGATGTGCCTCTAGAATCTGTGTGCTGACAACTTCACTTCACATGGTAAGGGCCAAAGTTAGTCAGATTTATATTGGGCAGGGCTGGCCCAAATCAGGCCTGGTTGTTAACCAAAGTACTCAAACAGCTGACGCTAATTATCCCTTTAATTGGGTTGAGTTAACTAGAGGGGGGGCAATAACTTGTTCACACCTGAAGATTGCATGTATGATTACCTTGCACACCAAACAAATGAAAGAAGCACCAAACTTTGGTGTCATTTTTCTCTCAGACTCCTCTATATACTACTACAACCCACCAAAAAATCTGACCAAATACAATGTGAAAAATGTGCAAAAATGCAGAAATTCAGACAGGGGGCAAATACTTTTTCATGGCACTGTATATATTGTAACGGGCACGGCTGGAATGACTCGCCGTTGCCACCTGTTGGCGAATGGAGTGCCGTGCCCAGAGCCAGTTTTCTACACTTGGGTTAATGTGTAGAAGAGGATGCTGGGAGTGAGAAATATGGTAGGGGAAAGCTGAATTATTGTTGTGTTTCGTTATTAGTTATTGTAAAGTTCCAATATTGTTAAATGCATTACCCTGTAATTGTTATTACCCTTCCGGTGTTATTTGTGTAAATATGTGGACGTCACCTTGAGAGGCAGAGTAGTGCTCTGGGGTGGGGAAGGGCTGTCTGTGTCTATGTGGGAATGGTGCTGACTTGCTGTTAGCTGCCTAATAAACTGCATTAAACCCGAGATCCTTTGTGTGTGTCTCCAATAATTCCCGTGCTCGCTACAACAGTGCTCCCTCGCTATATGGCTCTCAGTTATAACGTGCCTCGGATATAACGCTCCTACAGCATGTCCCCCAATTCCCTATACTAGTGATTTCATGCAATATTTCTACAGTAAATACAGTACC
Source organism: Huso huso (assembly GCA_036884735.1). NCBI lineage: Eukaryota > Metazoa > Chordata > Actinopteri > Acipenseriformes > Acipenseridae > Huso > Huso huso. The sequence continues at coordinate 21,092,442 of CM072679.1, forward strand.
GGTGTTCAAACTGTAAATAACTCCTCAGTCTAACTTCCATTTCTGTCACCTTTTTGATACAGTATCTGAACTGAAGAAAAGCTGCGCTGGCACTTTATAACACAGTCATCTTATTCAGCATTCGTTTTATAACTACATAAATATTAGGAATAAATATTAGGCCTATTACGTGGTTATCTTTCCTAATGTATTTTCTTTTTTGCTGCGAGAGGAGCTGCAGCTTTCTCCGGGAGACGAGACTCTTCAGCCCCGCTCCGACAGCCGAACCTGGGGCGAGCCCATTCCCTCTTCCCCTCGCCTGACCCGCTCTCCTTCTCGCACTTGGTTTGCTTGTCTGTCCCTTTGAACTGAACTCCCGACCTCCGTTTAGCCAGGCTATTTATAGTTTAAAGTGGGATTTTTTTTTTTTTTTTTGTAAAATATATAGCGTTGATTACATGGTGCTTTATGCATGGTTAATTCACGGAAAGTTACATTTTTGCTTCACTATATGTGCATTATACAGAGCAGTGTTTCCCAAACTTTTTGATTGGTGACCCAAATGAACACAGGAATAATGAGCCCACGACCCAAAATTATTCACTATTTTGTATTTTAACTGAAATACTTCTTAACCAATTAAAAATCGACGTTTAATATATTTGTAACTACACTACACTATATAGGCATTCAGGCTTTGATAGTTTTACAGGTTGCTAAAATGTTTGCTTTTATCAAATTAATTATTTGTAAAAAATAAAAATGGTGTTAAACTAACATACTGTAACGACGAGGCAGACAAACCTTGGGGGGGGCACTTCTATGAACATTCTCTCACACGACAGCCAGCCCAGGGACTGCAGGGAATTTGCAGGAGAGCCGCCATGGGGATTGATGGACTATATGGGGGGTGGGACGGGAATGCGTGCCTGTGTTTGGGGGAGCGCGCATGACGGAGCCTGTAAGCTTGGCAGAGGGAGGGGCTGGGTGAAGAGTGTGGGTTTGGAGCTGTGGGAAAGCCTGCTGGTTTTTTGTTTGTTTGTTTGTTTTTTAATTACTGAGTCAGACATGCAGAGACTGTTAGCTTTGTGTGTGTTACCTGACTGTTTATTAAACCCTTTTATTTATCCTGTGTTCGTTATTTTATTGCATTTCAGTGGCGGCCTGTGACTGCTTTGACAGGCGAGGCACAAATCACAAGATAGTTATTACCACCCCCACTCAATGGCTAACGTACTAAAGGTAAATTTACTTTGTTCAGCTCATTGCATATATGCCTCCGCTGAGAGCATTTTAATGCATTCAAATAATAGACTGCAGTCGCAATGTAAAATATACCCCTATCAGTTAAAAAACATGAGCACTGTAAACAACACACAATTTACAGAATTGCGGATACAAGTTTTTATAATCAATTTGCAAATCAGAAAATTAAACCACATATTTAGTTCTACGCCATTAAAAGAGATGTAACCTTTTGTCTTATTAGTTGAAAGAAGGAAACATGGCTTCCATTTTATGAACTCCTTGCCGCGTTCGTTTACCGTCTTTCTTCACAATCTCCAGTGCTTGTGTTATTCTGCGTCCTTAACAATTGAACGTCTCTCTTGGGATCTTACTGTAAAACTTATTTTCCTCAGGTCGCATATAATATCAGATTCAACTAAAGCCATTACTGAACATATTAAAATCGCACAAACGGCTGTGGTTACCATAGCAACGCCTTCAGAAGGGGACTCCCCAGCGTGGCGAGTTGCCATGGTATCGAGCAGCTTTGTGAGGCACTCAAGGTTTGTGTGTCACGCGGCAGTGAGGCAGCACTTCATTCTTCCAGCTTTCTGGCGTTGCGCTTACACTGCTGAAAGCGAGCTGTGACTTTTAAACAATGTCACTAGCACTTCTGTGGACTTACATGTGTTTAATATGCTTAAATGTGTTTATATTTCTCAATTAAATAATATGAATATGCAAAAGAAAAAAAAAGTAGCCTTTGGGAATTACTGGTGAGGCCATGCACCACTTACCTCAGCTGACGACCCGCCACTGCTGCATTTATTTTATTGAACTGCTCTTGCAGCAATATCTTTTTTGTAACAAGGTGACCAGAACTGAACACAATATTCTAGATGAGGTCTTACTAATGCATTGTAAAGTTTTAACATTACTTCCCTTGATTTAAATTCAACACTTCTCACAATATATCCGAGCATCTTGTTGGCCTTTTTTATAGCTTCCCCTCATTGTCTAAATGAAGACATTTCTGAGTCAACATAAACTCCTACTACACCTACACTTCCTGTGTCATTTCATCTAGCATGTTTCTGGCTCCAACTCCAACATAAAGTACTACACGTTTATCATAGTCTCAAGAGAGCAGATTTTTCTTTTTCAATGTATTTCTTTCAAACGGTATCAGAAAATGAACAGCTATATTGTACTTTATCGTCAGCTAACAAAAATAAAATAGCACTCAATAAATTACATTTCTCTTCAGGTAACCTAAACAACATAGCCCTCAGTAAGTTACCTTCGTTAGTCTGAAACTTGAAAGCTTACGGTATAACACAAACGGGTCTGTTAAATACAGTATTCTAGGTTGTAGTGCAAATGGTAATTTACAGTAATATATAATGTATATTATTTAGGTTAGCTGAAGATAAAATGAATTTATTGAGTGCTATTCTATTTTAGTTAGCTGAAGAAAAAGTACCATATCTATGTCATATATACAGTGCCTTGCAAAAGTATTCAGACCCCTGACCAATTCTCTCATATTACTGAATTACAAATGGTACATTGGTTTTATGTTGGGAAATATTTTTAAGAAAAATATATATTAGGGATGGGAATTTTAAACGTAGAAACGTAATTGGTGCAACAGAAAGATTGACACTGGGGCGGGTTTTATTCTCGGCTGATCTGGCGCTTCATTGGTGCACTCTGTGATCATGCTGTAGTGGGTGTGGTATTGTTCAGTCCACACGGGGTAAAAAAAACGTTTTTTCTGACGTTTGTTATATATTTTTATTAAAATTGCATCTCTAAACAAAGGAACGAGACAAAGCCAGGTTTGGAATTACTTTGAGGATCCGGGCGAGAAAACCGTGGTATGTAAATAATTATGCCAAATAAATTTGCTGTGTCAACAGAAGGGGATATTTAAAAAAAAGAAAAAGAAAATGGATTTCCTGTTTGTGGCACCAATCCCTGAACAGTAGAGTTAACAATGTATTGGAATCTGTGCATTTGATAGATTCTGTAACATATGTATTTTTTTTTTAGATTCTATTGATTTTTTAGTATTACATGCAGGACAGCTGCTATAATATTGTTACCTTTATTAAAAATGTGCACAGATGAATCTACCAGTTAATCAACTAATGCCCATAAATTAACTGATCAAAAATGGAATTGTTGTTGTTTACTTTGTAGTTAAGTTTGCAATGTTAAAACGTTATTTGCTTATTTAGGGGTTCTTTGCTTAGGAAATACTAACCAGGGCTGTGAGTATACATCAGAATGTAATATAAAGAGCTGACACCTGCATAGCATGTAAACGTTCATAAAAATGTACCAAATGCACATCCCTAATATATATATATAGACACTCACACTCACACACAGTTTTGCCCTTCCTTGGTCATTTCACAGATATAATGAAATTGCCCCCACACGTTCAAGGGCCTCTTCCCTGTCGTTAACCAACCAGCTGCTTCCTCTGTTGACTGACTTGCTTTGCATCCAGAAACATGCTAGGTGAAATGATGCAGGCAGTGCAAGTGCAACAGATTTCCTGCAAGTAAGGCATTGAAACTGAGAACTTTCTTTAGCATTGTGTGTCACCAGATACCATGTTTTAAAATGACAATGCACAGCATGCTTCTTTCAGAGCTACGCCTCTGAGACCCAGCTAGCTAACTGAAGGGCAAAACAGGCTAGATTCATGATAGCTATGTTTTTGTTCGCTACAAACACTTCAAAGCTGCACCGTGGCGAGGCATGAACTCCACGAGGTCTCTGTACACAACTGGTGGAATCTCACATCTGCTGGAGGCTATTTCATGTTGATGTATTGAGACAGAATGCATTATTAAAATAGAATATGTGATTTAGCTACGCTCAGCCTATTAAAAAAAAAGGGTTGTAATTCACAGTTCTGGCTCCTAATGCATGGATCTGAACTGTGAATTAGTGCTGACTGAAAGCAATAAAACAAAACTCCATCCCACTCTATATTTAAACTTCAGAGACATACATTCACAGTCTAACATGGACTTTGAACTGTAATTAGAAAGGTACCCGGATCTATCAGTAACATGAAAAAGAAGATCCCCATGACATATATCCACTGCATACACAGAGAAACATATACTGTACGTGTGGCAGACACACAGATGGACAGGTGCGTTCATACTCCCACAGACTCTTATTCTCTTAATAACTAAAATGTTATTTTTAAATCTCATAATAATTGGATAAGCATTTCTCTAGACAGATAGAAGACCCCAAGGTTATGATACTCAATGACAGTCCTGAGCACGATGCATGGGAATTTGAAAAGGGGTTCTCTAGATAACTGAAAATATGCAAGTGTGACATACGTGCGTACATACGATTGCCTCCACTGTATCTGCCAGTGGACATATGCATGCCCAACATGTTTCAGAAGACAAACTGAATGGTAGAGAGGGCTTAATCGCTTACAAAAGACCATACCTTTTCGTGATGTAAACTAGGTCGTGAATAAGGTTCTGATGTATGTTATATTTCAGTATAAAAAGTAACAGCATCGTAGGAAACGGGCCGCTGTAAAAGGCAGCTCCTCTTATTACAGTCCCTAATCTGATCCCCTGAGCAGAGAGAGAGTATGAAAGGAATGTTCCCTTTCAAATCCCCTGCCTCTTTTTTTCTCCCAGTGTCACCCTGATTATATAACTGCCACATGCTAAAAATAAAGCCTGCAGTGATTTGAAAAAAAAAAAAAAAACACAGTCAGAGAATCATAAGACGCAAATTTAATAAGGTCTCCATAGCAACCAGTCTTCCTGTATGTGCAGAGAGACAGGCTTGTCTCCTCACGGACAAACCCACACCCCATAGCTCCTCTTCAATCTGCACACACTGGGAGTGCTGTGTAGGGACTGGGAGACAGAACGGGAGATCACTTGTTTGTGCCTGTGTATTCTTCCTGTCTGTGTTTGTATTGTTCTGTGGGTGGACACACACAGAAATAATTGGGCCAGATACAAACATTATCGATTCATATTTTCTGGGATCTTTGTTTAAATAACTGTTTGCTTTTTTGGTAACCACTGTGGTGTTAGTGGCTCTAAGAGCTTCATCAATGCACCAGTATAGTGTCAGTACAGGATAGCATAAGGGGCACTGTGCTTCACATGAGACATTCAGCCATGGTCCTGTCCAGGCGCTGACATGGAAGAAGATCTGGGTGGTAACCACGCTTTCCTGGCTAGATCCCAATGAAGGTCAATAAAACCTAAACCCCTGGACTAATGATATTCTCTTTAGTTCCTTCGCCAGTCAGATCAGAGGGATTCCACTGTATAAGTTAACTGTAAATGTATCATACAGACATACAGAAAAAAGGCATGGAAACCTCCACTGCATCCTTGTCTCTGCAGCTTAATAGAAATTACAGGTGAAACAAAATTCATACTGCCACTAAATGTATGAATTCCCAGCCCATTATCCATTATCTTGTGCTGTGCCATGATTGCTAGACAGTGTCATCCTAGGCTGTCTCATTAGTTGCAGTGAGGTGATCTTTTACCAATACATGTAACAGGAAAAGTTCATACAATCCGTTACTGCTGCTAATACAATGGTCTCAATACAGAACAGGTGCCAATAAAGAGATATCTTTAGATATTGACATTGAGAGTTAATGATGCAGGGCTGGAAATAAGGACTCCTATTGCATAGCACTTCCACCCATTCCAGGTTTTAAAATGAGCCTGATTAGCCACAGTGTATAGGTAACAAGCTCAGCTGTGTCTTCTTAAACTCATAGTAAAACCAGAAATGGATCAAACTGCTATGCCAGTGGTTCCCAACCTTTTGCAATGTAGGGACCACCTTGGTGTTTGGATTTTCCTCACGGACCACTTGCCACGTATTTTTTCACAACAGCATTTTGAAACTATTTGTTATGTGTATATGTATAAGTACATGTAGAAAGTATTTACATAACGTACCTAACTTAATGAGATCCCTGGGCTTGAATCTTTGCTACCAGTTCATCAAGGAATGTTGTCATTTTGTGCATTGAAAGTGAGAGCTGTAATATATTTGAAGGTGATGCTTGGTATTGCATCACAGGGAGCTGTAATATATTTGAAGGCGATGCTTGGTATTGCATCACAGGGAGCTGTAATATATTTTGGAAGGGAACTGATGCTTTGAAGGTGATGCTTGGTTTGCATCACAGGGAGCTGTAATATTATTATTATTATTATTATTATTATTATTATTATTATTATTATTATTTATTTCTTAGCAGACGCCCTTATCCAGGGCGACTTACAATTGTTACAAGATATCACATTATTTTTACATACAATTACCCATTTATACAGTTGGGTTTTTACTGGAGCAATCTAGGTAAAGTACCTTGCTCAAGGGTACAGCAGCAGTGTCCCCCACCTAGGATTGAACCCACGACTGTCCGGTCAGCCCAGAATCCTAACCACTACTGAAGGAGCACAACATGTGATTGTGTAAAAATGTTTTTTTTGCAAGAACTGCGTGACCGAATTTTGGGAGTTGTTTGCGAACCATCTGGCGTTTACTCACGGACCACAACTGGTCTGCAGACCACAGGTTAGGAACCACTGTGCTATGCAAATGGGAGTCTTATTTCCATCTCTGTGATGTCAAGATGGTCCTAATAAAGAGATGTGTGAGTTACTGAAGTCAAGATGGTCTTTATATACGCTAGTCACACGGAAGAGGCTTACTGGAAATATGAGCAAGGAGAGGTGTTGTTTTTGCTCTTATTAAGATAAAATCGGACTCATTCAACAGTCAACATCACAGTTTTGGAAAAAATGACCTTCAAAACACTAAAAGAGACAAATAAAACTTAAAAGGATAACCAGAGACCACAGTGACTCAGTTCTTAATTTGAATATCAATGTTCTGCAACAAAGAGTCAGAGTCAGAGTCAGCACCCAATGCTGAGCTGGAATCAAACAATTAGTATGACCAGGCAGACCAAAAAAACTGTTTTAAATTGCTAAAAACGCACATGCACCATGCAGTACGTATGAGTGTGCTTCATGACAAGACCCGAGGCGTGGCCATGTCTCTGTACAGGAATGCAAAGTCTTATTTCCATCCCTGAACTTGTTGCTATTCTTACGTTTAACTAATGGTTTTAAAACTTTGGTTAGTGAATCTTTTACTGGCCTATTTACAGAGGTTTTGATATTTTTGGGCAATGAAACTGCGTTTGCACTTCAATAGTAAATGTCCAGTTACTATCCCGGTCCTGTCAAAAAAGTACAGGAGTGCAGATCCAAGTTTCGGGTGTGAAGACACCGGGTCTGGCTTTGTAACTCTAGCCTTTAGCACAAGCTGCAGCTCAGTGCTGCGTCCATGCCTTTCACAGACACTTGTCACAGCAGCGGAATGTGCTGGACTCACTCGGGGTATTTATAAACTGCTTGCTGCCACCTCCCCCTCCAGTCCTGTCACACAATCACCCCCAGCATGCTGAACTGAACCCCGCCCCAAGCACCAACTAACAAACTGACTGCAATGTCTTCTTCAAGAAGGACTTAACTTCCCTGTTAACAGCACAGACGTGGTTCTTGGAAAGACTTGCCTTTGTGGAGAATGAAAATCAGCTCTGAGAAGCCTGGGATTACATCTGGGGGAAACAACAATAAAAACGTATATATAGCGACCGACCTTCATGACCAAGGAAGTCTCCAGGATCCTTACCAATATTTGCCTTAGTAAATGTATTTACAGTTAAAACAAAAAAATCCTAGAAGTGAGATTTTAAAACTGTCACATCTCAGAATCCCTAATAAGACGCAGTGGGTACTCCAAGTCTAGGAGCTCACGGTGCAGACCCAGAAGAATTTGGAAGGGTACCACTGGGTCAAATGTGTGAAGGGACCTGGCATTTGATAGCCTTGCATGTTGAAACATGAATTCCTGAGAAGCAGAAGCCAGTGAAGGGATGCCAAGGTTGGGGAGGAGTTCTGGGAGTGCAGATGTGTTTCAGCACAAGGGGCTGCAGTATTTTGTACCAGCTGAAGTTCACAGAGCGAGTTCGTAAAAATGCCTCAGCATCATTTCCAAGAGGTACTGGTATCATAAAACAGTAGATCACCATGACCTACTGCAAGTACATAGGCATCCATTGATCTTTGTTTTTAACATCCAGTTGCACTTTGAATTGTAGAATGCAGAAACTGGCAGTAGTCCTGATTTGATAATAGAATAGGATGACATTGTGTACCTGCTTGGTTTCATAGTGGAATTGTAACATCAGATTCCACTGTTCTGATAATGATTTTGAAGGTGGTTGTTTGGAAAGCAGCAGTGGTTCATAGGTATGCAGGCAAGGTGGCAGAGCTGCAGCACTCGCTACAGGTCCCCAGCCATGACCGAGAACTTGACTGGGAGTGGATTGGAATCAGGATTCCAAACGGCATTGCTTTACAAGGTGAGATCTGTACGTCCTGCCATTCAACAACATGGATTCTGGCCATCAATGCATGTCTGCTGGCCTTCAGAGATGGACAGTTAGCTACTCAGTCACCAGAAAACCCAATTCTCTGTCCACCAGTCGTGTGATCTGGGACCAGCAATGAGCATCCCCTGTAGTCGGTCCAGAACAACACCCATAAATAATGCCATTGTGTGAGGGCAATTACTCACCAGAGCTGCAACAGAAAAGGTGACATCACCACTGCTTCAGAGAAGGTATTGCACCACATCTAGGGCGGGAAGCTGCTGAACTACATCGCCCCTGTAGAATCTCTGTTTGAAATGCTCCGCACACCAGCAGTAAACAGTTCATTCTCAGCTCTCCAGCATTGTCTTCCTGCAATATTATGAGCTCTAAAATTCTCTTAATTCTAGTCGCCTTAGCTAAATGAAAAAATAACCCCTAAAAGTTTAAATTGTCCTTTGTACAAACAAATGGACAAGGGTTCACAAAGATAACAGTTTTGTTTATTTGTTCAGTTATTTTGAATTCCTACATGAGAAAGTGTATCACGGTATGTCACAATGAGGCTTACAGCTGAGAAGCTGATATTTTCCTCTTCCTGTAAGTGTGCACTTCCCTGCACGTGTGCCATGGTGGTTAGTATGCAGGAGCAGCAGCTCAATGAGCCTGCCTGCAGAATGACACAAGCAGAGTGTGTGTGTGTGAGATAAAAGGGAAGCCTTGCTGTGTGTCCTTGTGTCCTAATGAGCCCTGATGCGATTACCACTAGGCTCTCTCTTCAGGTGTGTATCGCTGTACCCATTCACTAAATCAAAGCCCTCCGAGAATATCTCTCCACACATGCACACCTTCTCCCAGCTGCATTCCAGCCACGCTGCTCTCTGCTGTTCCTTTAACAAGCCTGCGATTCAATTTGTAATGAGTAGTTCTGCACACTCAAACAGCTGGGTGCCCATTATAGTCCAAGGGGATTGAGTGTTTTACATGACTGCCAACAGAGGGATGCCTAGAAGTCATTTTTGCCCCCTTGTTAAGATGTTGGTCATACTATGCTATAACTAACCTTTCATTTTCCATTACTACAGATTTATAGCAAAGGAAAAAGGCGTATGCTTAAGGACTCATGTCACATGAATATCTCATTTAAGTGTAAGGTTGTTTTTAGGTAACTTCTAACATCATTATAATTCCTTTTTAAATTACCCATACTATTGTATGGCATTTGCAATCATTCTTTAAAGTACTTAACACAGTCTTGTCAAGAAATAAGAAAGCACAGTATTTGAGTAATAGTATTTGAGCAATAATAACCATTTATTTGTGTAAGGGGATTGCATAAATACAACCAAAATCTGAAGCTGCTTAGTCTTTCATTAATGTAGTGATACATTCAGGAATACCAAAATAAACAAAATTTGATTTAATTTGAATTTGAATTACGTTTATTTTGGTATTCCTGAATATATCACTACATCAATGAAAGAGTAAGTAGCTTCAGATTTCAGTTGTATTTATGCAATAAATTCAATAGCAAACATTTGTTAAAGTATTTTCCAATGCCTTCAAATTCACCTATTAAGTTTATTTTAGTATTTCCATATTTTAAAATGCTATTGCTGACTGATTCAGTGACGCTTGCTGAAGATCTCACTTGGCCTTGATTACTGTCTTGGATGGATTGTAAGCAATATGGGCCTTTATATTGGCTATGCCCAGTTTATCATGCTGTACTCAAATCAGTCTTCTGGGCTTGTATCTTATTAATAGGAACTTTTCCAACAGTTTAACCGTATTTATATTATTATTTGTTTATTTAGCAGACGCCTTTATCCAAGGCAACTTAGAGACTAGGGTGTGTGAACTATGCATCAGCTGCAGACACTTACAACAACGTCTCACCCGAAAGACGGAGCACAAGGAGGTTAAGTGACTTGCTCATGGTCATACAGTAAGTCAGAACCCGGGGACCTCCTGGTTACAAGCCCTTTTCTTTAATCACCGGACCACGCATGTGAATATTTCAATGTAAATGTTTTAATATTCACTGCCACCGCTGTGTCATTTTGTTTCAAGGATAAAAACATCTGAACTTCGAACGACTGGAAGAATATTTGTACAGTCTGCTTTTAAACATGCATTTGCATGTGCTGAATACTGTCAAGGTTTCTTTTTTTCACCTTAGAAATATTGCCAGACTGCATCCCATGCTTTCTCTACCTGCAGCTAAAAAACTGGTTCATGCTTTTGTTTTCTCCAGGATCGATTACTGTAACGCCCTGCTCGCTGGGGTGTCTAATAGCATCCTCACTAAAATTCAATTTGTTCAAAACTCTGCAGCCAGAATGTTGTCTAGGTCCCGCTCAAGAGATCACATCACTCCTGTCTTGGAGGCCTTGCACTGGCTGCCTATCAGGTTTAGAATTGATTTTAAAATTTTAATGCTGACATATAAGGCTCTTCATGGGCTAGCTCCGACTTATCTGTCAGATCTTTTATCTTTTTACACTCCCACTCGCAACCTCCGCTCTGCTGATCTCACACTGCTGTGTGTCCCGCCTGCTCGCCTGTGCTCTATGGGCGTGTGATAGAGAGAGAAAGGGTCAATGCTGTAAATCTCCCTCCCAACTAGAAAGGGTGCTGTGTAAGGGGGAAGGTATGCTGCCTCCTAGATGTGCCACCTTGGTGGTAGGTGGAAACCGTAACCATATTAGGAAAGTACTCAGGGCGATTCCATTGCAGTCAGCTGCAGGGCAGCCCTCTATTGGAGAAACCATGGCGGCGCATTGACTGCAGGGAGGAGTGTTCTGGGTACAAAGGGGAAGCATATCAGTACCTCCCCTTGCGCTGAGAAATTGAAGGCGACCGGCCGGAGCTGGTGTTTTGTTTTCTATTTTTATTACGTGTTTGTTTGTGTTTTCAGGACAGGAGGACGGAGGGCTGTATCCAGCGAGCCATTACCCCAGAGCACGCCCTCACCACAGAGCACAACACAGCACAGCGCACTCACCACGATCCCGAAGGAGAAGAGCACAATTTAGGTGGTTTAACCATTGTCGGACTGGGTCCGACATTGACTCCTCAGGTCCTTTGTCGGACTGGGTCCGACATCATTATAGCAACGCAAAAGGGGAAGTCGTTTTTCTCCGGAAAAAAAGCAGAAAACCATTCAATTGCCGAGTGGGGCGACAGGAGCGAGACAAAAAAAAAAAAAAAAAAAAAAAAGGCGATCTCATGAATAGTCCAGGTATCAGATAACGGGCGTTCATAGTAAACAAGCTGGCTGTTTTGTTTTCTATTTTTATTTTGCGTGTTTTTTTGTGTTTTTTTAATAAAATAATGACTTGGATCGACGGAGGCTGTAAACAGTGATCCGGAGATGATCGATCGGTACCCCACATTATTATTATTATTTATTTCTTACATAGTTGATCCTATAGCAAACAAAAGAGCACAACATGCCTAGTGAATGCTTTGTTGATATGCAGGGCCATTTAAACCCGTTTGACTGTGAAAAAAATACCCGCGTATAAAATTAACTGCACAATTAATTAGACCTGGCATGCCTGAGGATTAATAAATGGTTTAAAGGGTTAAGTGTCTTTTGTTTACCTTTTTGAGTCGGGACTTGTTGCTGTTTTACCCCAATACCATCGCTGGTAGCGGGCATATTATTATTTTTCATTTGGATTATTTTTGTGATATTTGTGTTAATCATTAAAAAGGATTATTCTTTGGGAGACAACAGTCCGGACATTCCACATCTTTTGCACTGCACCATTCATCCTGTCACAGTTGGTGTCAGAGCGGGATTCAGGATGGACGCCGCCGCGTTGGGACCAATATTGGAGGCACAGGAGCGCAGACATCAGGAAGGAATGGCGGCCATGATGGAGCGGATGCACGCCATGTTTCTGGAGGCCAATCGGGGGGGAGGACCGGCGACTGAACCAGCACCACCCGTACCAAGGATAAGGGTGGTGAAGATGTCACTGGAGAATGATCCCGAGGCCTATTTAGTAGCCTTTGAGAGGCAGGCAACGGCAGCACAGTGGCCTCGGGATTGGTGGGCTACTCAATCTGATTGGGGAGGCCCAGGCAGCCTACCAAGCCTTGACGAATGAAGACGCCCTCAATTACGATCGAGTGAGGCAGGCCATTCTCCAGCGATTAGACTTCACTGAAAAAACCCACCGTCGCCGGTTCCGGGAATACCAGCGACCCCCAGGACTGCAATCCCGCGTGGTGGCGCAACAACTGGCGGACCACGTGACCCGGTGGCTCTGCCCCGGCACCAATGATGCAGAAAAGGTGACAGAGCTCATCGCGATCGAGCAATTCGTGAAAGTGCTGGGGCCAGACACCTGGAACTGGGTCAGTCGCCACCGTCCCACCACGCTGGATGCGGCAGTCAGATTGGCCGAAGGATATGTGGACGCCCTGCCTACCGCTCCAGTGGTCACCCTACCTGCTCCTGCCTCCAATAGGCTGCGAGCGGCGGCACCACCACCACGCTTCACCCCCACCACCCACGGACCAGCACTGCAGCGTCACCCCATGGGCGGCCTCCCTCCAACACAATGGAGAGCGAGGGCGACCCCCAGCGGGGTAAGAGCAGAGTACCCCTCCCCGCTGCCAAATCGGCAACAGGACACGCAGGCTCCATGGGCACCCTTTCGACCCACCTGTTACCGGTGCCAGGAGGTCGGTCACCTGGCGCGGAACTGTCCGGCGGCCATGGAATGTGAGGTGACTACCCACTATGTCCTGACAGCACCAGGTAAGTGCAGGAGTAATGATTGGGAGCCTTGTGTTGTTAATGTACGGGTTGGTGAGGTGAGCACCCACGCCTTAGTGGACTCAGGATGTGGGCAGAATTTGATTAGGCGAGCTCTATTGAAGGGGGTACCTTGGTGGTCACGAGGGGTCGTGGTCATTTCCTGTATTCATGGGGATAACAAGGACCACCCCCTCACCAAATTAGATTTGACAGTTGGATGTCATGCCCGCCGCGTAATCGTGGCTGTGGCAGAGAAGCTGCCATATCCAGTTATTTTAGGTCAAGACTGGCCGCATTTTTACAGCATGATTAACAAAACGGTAAAGCCAGTCTCCGGTAAGACCATGGGAGCAGCGGGGGAGACTATTGGGAATATTTTCCCGCTGCACACCAATTAGTTCCACTCTCGATTTCGCCCAAAAAAAACAAAACGAGAGCGAAGGGTTGAAAAATGGGAAGGAGTGTATGGGAGGCATCCACGAGGTATCCTTGATCTTGTGAAAGAAGGGTGGGAGGAGCAAACAAAAACTTCTAAAAACATAGTTAAATATGTAATTATGTTAAGAGCCTAGCATTGGTTGGTCGTTTGGCACAGGAGAACCTAAAACTAGCTCAGCATCGCCAGGAGCAACAGTACAATAAACAAGCACGTATTCAGACTTTTCGGCCAGGTGATAAAGTACTGTTGTTACTTCCCACATCGGAATCTAAGTTGTATGCTAAGTGGCAGGGGCCATATGAGGTGGTTCGGGAAATTGGTAAAGTAAATTATGAAATTAGACAACCCGATCGCGAAAAAAAAAAACGAAATTTATCATATCAATTTGCTAAAACCCTGGAATGAAAGGGAGGCCCAGTTTGAGAGAGGATTTTGGTTCCACTGTCAATCCACCAGCTACAACTCATATTCCGATGGGGGAACAGTTACTTCCGGATCAGAAACGGGAGCTCTACCAGTTAGTGGAAAGGTTTAATGATGTTTTCTCTGACTTGCCCGGCAGAACTAATGTTATTTCTCATGCCATTATTACTCCACCAGGGGTCAGGGTCCGGGAGAGACCGTACCGGATCCCAGAGATACGCAGGGTTCCTGTTCGCAAGGAGGTGGAGGATATGCTCGAGCTTGGAGTCACTGAACCTTCCCGGAGCGAGTGGTGCATTCCTATCGTGATGGTGGGCAAGAAGGAAGGCTCGGTTCTGTGTGGACCTTCGAAAGGTTAATGCCATCTCCAAGTTCGATGCATACCCAATGCCCCGGGTGGATGAGCTCCCCGACCGACTGGGTAAGGCGCAGTTGATTTCGACCTTGGACCTGACGAAGGGATACTGGCAGATTCCACTGACTCAGAGCTCGAAAGAGAAAACTGCTTTCTCTACCCCAGATGGCTTGTTCCATTTCTGGACCATGCCCTTCGGGTTGCATGGAGCTCCCGCCACCTTTCAGAGACTGATGGATCAGGTCTTAGCTACCCTAGTGAGGAGGGAGTCTTGTCTTCACGCCTGCCTCACTGTTTTTCTGTCCCATGAGGGATCTTGTCTGCCCCAGCGCAAAGGGACAGTCTTGTCTCCACGCCTGCCTCGCGAGGGATTCTGTCTCCTCAGTCCCTCAAGACACTGCAGGCACTCAGCACCTGCTGCCACCACTAATTACCATGACACCAGCGGAGATGTCAGCTGCATGAGCCCAGGCAATGGCAGGTTTATCCATTCACATGGTGGCCTAGTCTCTAGATCTGAAGCCTTACATTATGGCAGGGCTGTCCAGAGCTTTGCAGCACAATTAGCTCCTCCAGGCCTGTGAATCCCCTGACCTGTGAGCCAAGATGCATCTGACAGTCAACTTCAATTGGAAGCAGGTCTATAACCTGTGCTATTGAGTTATACTCATACAACAATACCCCCCACACACAAAGTGACACAGAAATGCATTGTACTGTCATTAGCACCACCTTTTGCTTAAAGGAGAAAACTTGAAAAAATAAGGATGATCACCACCACTAACTCGACTCACCTTTACAGGAAGAATAATCTCTCACTAAAACTTCAAGGAAATCCAAGCTACTGTAAATGGCAATACTACAATGATAGACAATTTTATATAGATACAATTCAAGATCCCTAAGAGTTCCCCACCATGGATGACACCGTCCAAGGTTGAAGTCAATACAATAAATAGTGCCCATCCAAAATGAGCATTTAAACAGCTAGATCAAAACCAAGCAGGGGTACCTTCTTCTACACTCAAGGTAAATTAAAGCATGATCGCAGTGCAGGGCTTGAATTTCAGCGCGGGATCGCGGGAATCGCACATTTTCCAAGTTGCTCCCACATATCTGCAACTTTCAGTGCAGGAAAACCTCAAAGAGATATTTTAAGACACCAAGCTACTGTATTTTCTTGTTTGTAAACTTTCTTATGTTCTTCTTCTTATGTTCTTAACGCACCAAACGTTTTCTTTCTGTTTCCATCGTGGACGCTGCACTTGCTGCCAATACCATTACTCTCGTAGCCTAATTTTAATATTTATTTATTTATTTATTTATTTATTTATTTATTTAGCGAGACAGTTAATTGATCAGGGTGGTTATGTGATGGTCGTTCATGGTAGTTCATAAATAATAATTCATAAGCCATTTTGTATGTTGTTAGATGTGATTTATTCAGAGTGCTTCCCATCTGGCAGGCACTGCAGAGCCCTTGCACAAATAATTAGGAGTCATGTTCCAGGGATGTATGCAAAGGAAAGTGCCAACAATCTCCCCACAAATCAAAACACAATATGTTGCACAGTCCTTGACCAGACTGCACCCAGCTACCTCCAGACCCTCATCTCTCCCTACACCCCCACTCGACCTCTCCGCTCCGCCTGCACTAGAAGACTAGCTCTACCTCCGCTACTCCCCTGCCTCCAGAGCCGCTCCTTCTCCACCCCTTGCTCCGCAGTGGTGGAATGACCTTCCTACAGATGTCAGGACTGCCCAGTCCCTGACCACATTCCGCGCCTCCTTAAGACTCACCTCTTCAAACAGCACCTGTAGAACTCCTCTGTTTGTATCCTGGGACACTATCACCCTTCATGTAAATGTGCTTTATTTTGCTCTTATCTGCCCCCTATTTTACTGCATTTAATCCTGTACTTCAGAATACTGTAATCTGCCAAGTGTTTAACCTGTAGTACTTTGTATTTAATCATATCCTGATGTAACTATCACTATTTAATCATATCCTGATGTAACTATCACTATTATCTGCTGTATTATTGAATTGTGGTTTGTCACACTTGTACTTTGCTTGAACAAAAGTTATTGTATTTCTTGCTTTTATTGTATTACTTGTATTGTATCACTTGAAATGTATTTGCTTACGATTGTAAGTCGCCCTGGATAAGGGCGTCTGTTAAGAAATAAATAATAATAATAATAATAATTTAAACTTTTGCTTAAGATGTAATTTTTTTCACAGATTTTTGAAAAATATATATTCACAGAATCCCTTGTGTTGTAAAACCTTGGCCCTACAAAGATCCTTCACTGTTTAGATCAATTGAAGAGCCACCAGCAAGTTTAACACAAACAACAAGCTGGTGACAGCTGAGTGAAGAATTAAAATACCTACAGGTTCACAACTCCCTTAGTCTGCCCTTCTGCTTTCTGAAGACTCCAGTTCTTAAAATAGCACAAGCTGCTTCTGCGTTCGTAATTTAAATGACAGCCTGATCCTATTCCATGGTTCTCACTATTTTGCCATGTGAGCATGATTCCCAGTGATTAATTGTTTCATTCCACAAGTGGCCACATTTTCAACCCCCCCTTCCCGTGCACTATCCTGGTCGATACAGCTTCCACTGCCTGCCTCAAGTGTCTGGGTAATTGTGCATATTGATTGCTGCTTATCAGCCTTTACTGTTCACTGCAGCCATCATCTTCCCCATCAAGCAGTAACCAATTTGCCAGTAGACCAATTCAAATGGCAGGGTTTTTCAAAAACTTGCATCTGCAGTCCAGGGTGCATCCCTAAATATGCCCATATAATGCCCATTACAAATTAATCTGCTACAGCCCATTTTTACAGCCAACTACTATCATGGATTTGAGTATGTGCAGCCATTTCAATATCTGCACTTGTGAAGGGT
This sequence comes from Huso huso, assembly GCA_036884735.1. Taxonomy (NCBI): domain Eukaryota; kingdom Metazoa; phylum Chordata; class Actinopteri; order Acipenseriformes; family Acipenseridae; genus Huso; species Huso huso. Next base: position 21,110,037 of record CM072679.1, read on the forward strand.
GCCAGGCCTGACATACTCCCTACAAGGTTCATACTTAGCTGTGTCACTTTACAAAATCTAACCCAAACCCCATCGCTTCTGCTCTGAGAAAGCAAAAAGACAGCATGGAGCTATTTTTCGTGACTTGCTGTATTTTTGTTTAATTGATTTCATTCGAATGCAATATGAGCCATCTTTGTACTAGGGTTGTTAGTTTCTTTTTAATTTCCTAAATGTTAGTATTAAACATGTTTAAATCATTAACTTATTGGTAATCAATCAGAAAAGCAGTCACTTTGTTTAATTGGGATACAGTAATTTCAAATGATGAATGGAGATTGCTTTTCAGAGCAAGACAGGTTTGCGTAGCGCAGTGCAGTGACTACGTGATTACGCTGTGACTTGCACAAATTGCGTAAACCTCGTTGAACTCTTGAAGGAGCTGGAGTCTCCTGTGGTTTCTCAGGCTGCTGTGGCAAAGAAATGTGGCGTGTCAACATCGCAGATGCCTCGCCTTGTGATAAGATGAGATTTCATTATTTTTCATTTCATTTAGAAATAAAAAACAGCAATTCATTTTGTTTAGGAATAAAAAAAAATGACTCGTATTTCAAATGATGTATTTAACATTTATTCATAATGTGATGTGATTTTATTAGTTTTCTTTTCATTTAGAAATAAAAAAAACAGTAAAAACTACTTCTCTCTTGTTCATGTCGTAAATTATGTATGTAAGTGTGACTCAGGTCCTCTCAAATGCCTCTTGTTTAATAGGGACAGGCGCCCTGATAAAACGGTGCTGACTGTACTATGTAAATACTATGTAAGGTTATATTTGGCCTACATATTTTTGACTATGGTTGGACGTTTAGGCAAAATTCTAAACTTTTTAAACTCAACTATTAGCAACCCCAGTCTGAACTCTGAACTCTCTCACTGTACTTGATCGGCGGTTGTGCTCCGAACGGGCAAGGCGACGAGCTTTCTTTTTTGTTTCCATCGAATACACAGAGGGGCGTACTTACAAAGCATTTTCAAAACTGATTCGCTGGTAGGATGGGGCCAGCAAATCAGATGCTGGTTAACACGAGCAGGAGAAGAGCACGTCCACTGCTTGTGTGGCAAAAATACTGTAAATAGCAAGGTAGGGGGTTCGGTGCAGTTTCATTGATAAACTTAAATAATGTTATTAACTATGCGCGTTCAAAAATGTAATTCTTGAATCGATTATCCAGCATTTATATCAATGTATATAATGAGGAATGGAATCGATCAAAAAATTGATTTTCGATTTAATCGTAGCAGCCGTACCGCTTATACTCAGGGACAGGCGCATGGGCTTGTATAGGAAACCAAAGCAGTAACTGCATTGTGTCAGAAAACAGCGAGTACCCAAGTATAAGCATACTTGAGTGCTTATATGGTATATCTCATAGTTGATATTTCAGCTTTATTTCCTTTCATAATTTCGTCAGGAAAAAATCTTTCATAGCTTTCAAACAGTCTTACTGTAGCTTCAACTTTCCTCCGTGGCTCATTTGCCAATCAATGACCTGGGACAAATTAAAGGTACAGATGACTAGATACATCACTATTGTTTTAAGATAATTAGAAAGCCCATGTGGCACAGAGACATGTTAATTACCAGGGCTAATTGGCCCAATGGGAGTTCCTGATTCCAGATGTGGAGGGTCTTATTGCTAATCTATGTTTACAAAGACTCATACAGGGAACTCCTTGCACTGAGCGATAAGGAGAAATTCAAACCCATCAGAACAGCTTATACAGTTACTCCTTTAAAAGTCTGCTTTCCAATTCCAGGCACAAATGTAATGGAAAAGAAATGACGCATCGATTTCAATTTGAAATGCAGCAGCATAAAGTCTGCTTTCTTTTTTTTTTCTTCTGTCGAACACACTCCACAATCATAAATCACAATGGGCTACTCAAAACTGTCGTACTTTAGCATTATTCAGTTTCACACGACACACAGAGGCACACAGAAACATGTATAGTATGCAGCAGTGTGAATGTTAAGAAAATGTTCCACACTCCCTGAATAAAGGATTCATTAAGGGGGTGCATGGTACAGTTTGGCACATTTAGGAATGGTTCATATTTTAGTCATGTGACCAGCCACCAGTTTCCCTTGGATTGCCAGGCACTTGCACGACCTGAGACTAGAAATAGCCTTCAGCGATTCACACCATTGAAGAATGAAGCCACCTTTGAAAATGTTACATATACACCCGCCTTGCCACTGTATACTTAATATTGGGTTTGGCCAATTTGCACTGATTAACACCTTGACACAGTGTGGCATGGACTACACAAGGGGCTGGTAGGTGTCTCAAGCAACAATTAAATATATGAGTTCATCCCAAACATGCTCAATTGGATTGAGATCTGGGGATTGTGGTAGCCATGGAAGATGCCTGAAGTCTCTGTCATGCACCTCAAACCATTCATGCATGATTCTGGCACAGTGGATGGGTGCATTATCATCCTGAAAGTAGCCATCGCCATCAGGGTACTAGTGCAGCATTGTTGGGTGGACTTGATCTGCAATGATGCTTGAGTAAACTACTTATAGAGTAATCATGGGACCCAGTATATAGCAGGAGAACGTGCCTCACACCAGGCGATGCCAAATCCAATCGGGCAGACAGGTCACAATAAAGTGGCTAGGCTGTGTATCTTGAGAACTGCATATCATACTGTGCTGAAACTTGCTATGGATATTCTTTATCAGAAATTACTAACAGATTATTAATATTAGCTGGATATACTGGGAAGCATCTGCTCATCAGTCTGTATGAACGTACAGATATACACACAATCACACACCATATACATGCCGTGGATGTAGTTTCATTTTTTTTACATGATATTAATAGCTGTTATATTGAATAATATGAGAAAGGCATTTAAACAGCTATAAAAGCAGATTTTGTTATACCGTTTTTTAAGCCAACAAGACATACATACATTTCACAATTCGATAATTCACTAATCTGGTTACTTCACGGTCAGGCTATGTTGACAGTAAATAGTCAGGTTCACTAATTCATTTTGAATATTTCAGGTTTTTTGATGTGTACGTCGTCAGGTAGTGAAATAAAGAAGTGAGTGCTGTATTTCTTTTCTCTTTTCCTGGTTTTACCTTACGATTCTAAAACAGAAATAGATCAAATTGGCCAATGCTCTTTGCCTGCTGTCAGTCCCAGCTCGCCCCAGTCCTCACAGCACAGAGATCTACGAGTACGGTGTCCATTTTAGGACATGCTCAGACATCACTCCTTCCCGTGTCAGGAATCACCCCTCCTCGAGTCAGTCGTCAGGTATCAGCCATCAGGCATCAGTCCTCCTCAAGTCAGTCGTCAGCCATCAGTCCTCTTCGAGTCAGTCATCAGGCATCAGTCCTCTTTGAGTCAGTCATCAGGCATCAGTCCTCCTCGAGTCAGTCATCAGGCATCAGTCGTCCTCGAGTCAGTCATCAAGCATCAGTCCTCTTCGAGTCAGTCATCAGGCATCAATCCTCTGAGTCATTCATCAGGCATCAGTCCTCTTCGAGTCAGTCATCAGGCATCAGTCCTCCTCGAGTCAGTCATCAGGCATCAGTCCTCCTCGAGTCAGTCCTCAAGCATCAGTCCTCCTCGAGTCAGTCATCAGGCATCAGTCATCAAGCATCAGTCCTCCTCAAGTCAGTCATCAAGCATCAGTCCTCCTCGAGTCAGTCATCAGGTATCAGTCGTCCTCGAAGCATCAGTCATCAGTCCTCTTCTCCAGTCATCAAGCATCAGTCCTCTTGAGTCATCAAGGCATCAGTCCTCCTCGAGTCAGTCATCAGGCATCAGTCCTCCTCGAGTCAGTCATCAGGCATCAGTCCTCAAGCATCAGTCCTCTTCGAGTCAGTCATCAAGCATCAGTCCTCCTCGAGTCAGTCATCAGGCATCAGTCCTCTTCTAGTCAGTCATCAAGCATCAGTCCTCCTCGAGTCAGTCATCAGGCATCAGTCCTCCTCGAGTCAGTCATCAGTCATCTTCGAGTCAGTCATCAGGCATCAGTCCTCTTCTAGTCAGTCATCAGTCCTCCTCGAGTCAGTCATCAAGCATCAGTCCTCCTCGAGTCAGTCATCAGGCATCAGTCCTCAAGCATCAGTCCTCTTCGAGTCAGTCATCAAGCATCAGTCCTCCTCGAGTCAGTCATCAGGCATCAGTCCTCTTCTAGTCAGTCATCAGTCATCCTCCTTGATCAGTCATCAGGCATCAGTCCTCGAGTCAGTCATCAGGCATCAGGCATCCTCTTCCTCAGTCAGTCATCAAACATCAGTCCTCCTCGAGTCAGTCATCAGGCATCAGTCCTCAAGCATCAGTCCTCCTCGAGTGAGTCATCAGGCATCAGTCCTCCTCGGCATCAGTCCTCCTCTTCTAGTCAGTCATCAAGCATCAGTCCTCCTCGAGTCAGTCATCAGGCATCATCAGGTCATCAGGCATCCTCCTCTTGGTCAGTCATCAGGCATCATCTTCGAGTCAGTCATCAGGCATCAGTCCTCCTCGAGTCAGTCATCAGGCCTCCTCTGAGTCATTCATCAGGCATCAGTCCTCCTGAGTCAGTCATCAGGCATCAGTCCTCCTCGGGGTCATCAGGTATCAGTCGTCCTCAGGTCATCAGGCATCAGTCCTCCTCAGTCAGTCATCAGGCATCAGTCCTCCTCGAGTCAGTCATCAGGCATCAGTCCTCCTCGAGTCAGTCATCAAGCATCAGTCCTCTTCGAGTCAGTCATCAGGCATCAGTCCTCAAGCATCAGTCATCAAGCATCAAGTCAGTCCTCCTCGAGTCAGTCATCAGGCATCAGTCCTCCTCTAGTCAGTCATCAAGCATCAGTCCTCCTCGAGGCATCATCAGGCATCAGTCTTCCCTCAGGTCAGTCATCAGTCATCTTGAGTCCTCTTCAGGCATCAGTCCTCTCATCAGGCATCAGTCCTCCTCAAGTCAGTCATCAGGCATCAGTCCTCCGAGTCAGTCATCAAGCATCAGTCCTCCTCGAGTCAGTCATCAGCCATCAGTCCTCTTCGAGTCAGTCATCAGGCATCAGTCCTCCTCGAGTCAGTCATCAGCCATCAGTCCTCCTCGAGTCAGTCATCAGGCATCAGTCCTTCTCGAGTCAGTCATCAGGCATCAGGCATCAGTCCTCCTCGAGCCAGTCATCAGGCATCAGTCCTCTTCGAGTCAGTCATCAGGCATCAGTCCTTCTCGAGTCAGTCATCAGCCATCAGTCCTCCTCGAGTCAGTCATCAGGCATCAGTCCTCCTCGAGTCAGTCATCAGGCATCAGGCATCAGTCTTCCTCGAGTCAGTCATCAGGCATCAGTCCTCTTCGAGTCAGTCATCAGGCATCAGTCCTCCTCGAGTCAGTCATCAGGCATCAGTCCTCCTCGAGTCAGTCATCAAGCATCAGTCCTCCTCGAGTCAGTCATCAGGCATCAATCCTCTTCGAGTCATTCATCAGGCATCAGTCCTCCTCGAGTCAGTCATCAGCCATCAGTCCTCTTCGAGTCAGTCATCAGGCATCAGTCCTTCTCGTCAGTCCTCAAGTCATCAGGCATCAGGCATCAGTCCTCCTCGAGGCCAGTCATCAGGCATCAGTCCTCTTCAGTCCTCCTCAAGTCAGTCATCAAGCATGAGTCCTCCTCGAGTCAGTCATCAGGTATCAGTCGTCCTCGAGTCAGTCATCAGGCATCAGTCCTCTTCTAGTCAGTCATCAAGCATCAGTCCTCCTCGAGTCAGTCATCAGGCATCAGTCCTCCTCGAGTCAGTCATCAGGCATCAGTCCTCCTCGAGTCAGTCATCAGGCATCAGTCCCCAAGCATCAGTCCTCTTCGAGTCAGTCATCAAGCATCAGTCCTCTTGAGTCAGTCATCAGGCATCAGTCCATCAGTCCTCTTCGAGTCAGTCATCAGGTATCAGTCCTCCTCGAGTCAGTCATCAGCCATCAGTCCTCTTCGAGTCAGTCATCAGGCATCAGTCCTCCTCGAGTCAGTCATCAAGCATCAGTCCTCCTCGAGTCAGTCCTCAAGCATCAGTCCTCTTCGAGTCAGTCATCAAGCATCAGTCCTCTTCGAGTCAGTCATCAGGCATCAGTCCTCAAGCATCAGTCCTCTTCGAGTCAGTCATCAAGCATCAGTCCTCCTCGAGTCAGTCATCAGCCATCAGTCCTCTTCGAGTCAGTCATCAGGCATCAGTCCTCCTCGAGTCAGTCATCAGGCATCAGTCCTCCTCGGTCGGTCCTCAAGCATCAGTCCTCTTCGAGTCAGTCATCAGGTATCAGTCCTCTTCGAGTCAGTCATCAGGCATCAGTCCTCAAGCATCAGTCCTCTTCGAGGTCATCAGTCAGTCCTCCTCCGCCAGTCATCAGGCATCAGTCCTCTTGAGGTCAGTCATCAGGCATCAGTCCTTCTCAGTCGTCAGGCATCAGTCCTCCTCGGCATCATCAGCATCAGTCCTCCTCGAGCCAGTCATCAGGCATCAGTCCTCTTCGAGTCAGTCATCAGGCATCAGTCCTTCTCGAGTCAGTCGTCAGGCATCAGACATCAGTCCTCAAGTTTTATTTTGTTTTTTCAGGGAGTCATCAGGGGTTGGGCGTGAGTCGTCAAGCATCAGACATCAGTCCTCAAGTTTTATTTTGTTTTTTTTTCAGGGAGAGCAAAAAAACTTTCGGTTCTTCCATTGGATGACACAGATGTCAGTGTAGCTGCTGATTGGTGCAGGTGTTTTTATCTTTCTTTAGCCTTTAATATGTATATTTTAAGCATTTTAAAAAATACTTTAATAGTTACCATGTGCAATTTCATTATTTGAATTTGTTTGGATTTAAACTGTAAGGCAAATCTTCTCAGCATATGGCATCAGACATAACAGTTTTTTTGTTTGTTTGTTTTTTTAAACAGTTTCGATGTGTTTTTTTATTTAATTAATTTTTGTTATGCGAAGCGTTTTGAGATGTGAAAAGCGCTATATTAAAATAAATGGATTGATCGATAACCCCGTCATTAATCATTTTCTGATGTAATAAAGTGTGTGTGTTTGTGTAGGGATGGGTAAACCCGGAACGGCAGAACTCAAATAAAACTTAACTTTGCATTGTCCTATAATAACAAAATCATGTCTTCATATTGTCTTTATTATGAATTCTTAAAAAAAAACGTGTTTTACACACTGTAACAGGGCAAGCAGCCCTGTACATTGTTTTGTTTATTTTATTTTAGAGCGGGGTCCCCCTCCGCCCGTGTTATTTTGTATTTGTTTATTTGTTTTATTGTAATTTTATATGACGGCAAGTGACGCGGGGCTTATTATGTATTTTGACGGCGTAACCGTTTGTTTATTTTGTTATTGTTTAGTAACGTGGATGGGAAGCCCCATCCACATGGTATTTTAAAAAACTCGTGCAGAAGGTGGCCATCTCCCGAATTAATTAGGTGATTTTAATTTGTTGCTAATCGGGAGATGGTCACCTGTTATAAAAGCCTGCAGCTCTCGGCACTCGAGGTGGGTGTTGTGGGAGTTCAGAGGAGGAACGAGAGCGGAGAGAACGTGAGAAAACAATATCGTAAACATTTAAGTATACTATTACAGGAACAGTGACAGCGACTGCCCAGCCTGACCTGTACAGTTTATTTATATTTTGTGTTTACCCTTTTAGTTTGCTCTGTGAGCACGTGTTCTTTTTGTTAAAAATATTTTATTTCTTTTTGTTATTAACAAAAACGGCAGCCAGTCGATTCTTTCTTTGAACTGCAGTACTTCCCTGGTGTCAGTTTTTTCCCTTCCTGCTTCTGCCGTGACAGCACCGCTTAGTCACCCTGTCACACACACCAAAATGGAACAGAAGACAATCTAAATGACACATATAAACCAGGTCTATTGCACTACTGAACAGATCCAAGGCTTTTGCCCCAGCACATAAAATCAAGTCCCCAAAACAATTGCCCCTTACTCTGATAGGATGAAGTGTCCCCTATTAAACTGCAGTAGTTTTGTCCTGGGGAATAATTCCAGAAAGTGGGATTTTTCAATCAAGCTTTCCATATACGCTGTATACGTATATTACATTAGCTACTACTGTTCCAAAGCATTTGCCCCAGGTACACTATGTAACACAATTTTTGTTCCTGGGTAGTAAGTGTTATTTCCTAATTGCTTATGCCTCAAAAGTATAGAAAATGGCTATTATTCCCCACAAACTTTGATTTTGTGACCAGGACAGTGATATTTTGAAATTTACCTATTTCCAATGAGAAAACGGGCGAATCTGTGTCTTTTTGTTCACATAAAGTCAGAAAAAAACAACATATGAATCCAAATTAACATGTATTTATACTAAAGTAATACAAAAATGACTACAAAAGATTTAGAAGTGAGTAGTTTTTCGAGATTTACGATTATACTGTAAATCACTTTCACGAATCAGCCCCAAATGTAGTCTCCCATCATGTTCTCGTTATACTGTCCTTGGTAGCGGCGTTCAAAGTCCAGTATATCCTGGTGGAAGCGTTCGCCTTGCTCCTCCGAGTGCGCTCCCATGTTCTCCTTGAATTTATCAAGATGAGCATCAAGGATATGGACTTTGAGGGACATCCTACAGCCCATTGTGCCGTAGTTCTTCACCAGAGTCTCAACCAGCTCCACATAGTTTTCGGCCTTGTGATTGCCCAGGAAGCCCCGAACCACTGCGACAAAGCTGTTCCAAGCCGCTTTCTCCTTACTAGTGAGCTTCTTGGGAATTCATTGCACTCCAGGATCTTCTTTATCTGTGGTCCGGCGAAGACACCGGCTTTGACCTTTGCCTCAGACAGCTTAGGGAAGAAGTCTTGAAGGTACTTGAAGGCTGCCGACTCCTTATCTAGAGCTCTGACAAATTGTTTCATAAGGCCCAATTTGATGTGCAGTGGTGGCATCAGCACCTTCCGGGGGTCCACCAGTGGCTCCCACTTGACGTTGTTCCTCCCCACAGAGAACTCGGTCCGCTGTGGCCAGTCCCGCCTGTGGTAGTGCACCTTGGTGTCCCTGCTGTCCCAAAGGCAAAGATAGCAGGGAAACTTGGTAAAACCGCCTTGGAGACCCATCAGGAATGCCACCATTTTGAAGTCTCCTATGACTCCCAGCCGTACTAATCATACTTCAAGGTCTTGATGCTGTTGTAATCCTCTCTGAGGTGCACCGAGTGAGCCAGGGGAAGAGACGGGTACTTGTTACCATTATGGAGCAGCACGGCTTTGAGGCTCCTGGATGAGCTGTCAATGAAGAGGCGCCACTCATTCTGGTTACAGGCGATTCCGATTGCCTCGAACAGACTGGTCACATTGTGGCAGAAGCAGAGCCCATCTTGATGGGTGAAGAAGCTGGAAAAAGGTTGGTGGCTTCCTCTGATCTGCGACTTGCACACTTTCATCCAACAAGTTCCACTGCTTGAGCCTAGACGTCAAAAAGCTCGGCATTGGACTTGGTGAGACCAAGATCTCTAATCAAGTCGTTGAGGTCTTTTTGGTTGGGGTAGTATGGGTTTCTCTCCTCAGCTCCACCTCTGAAATTGTCATCTGGATCTACAACGTCTTCCTCGCTCTCTGACTTGCTGCTCTCTTCTAAAGACGGCTGCTGTCTCTCCGGAGGAGTGGGTACGGGGAGCTCATGGCAGTGTGGCACCGGGGCGATGGCTGAAGGAAGGTCCGGATACGTGATAGCAGGTGCATTCTTTGCCAGTCCCACGTTTGGAAGGGTCCACCATGCAGAAGTAGCAGTTGCTTGAGTGGTCAGTAGGTTCCCGCCAAATTCTTGGGATAGCGAACTTCATGGCTCTCTTTTCCCCTCTGTACCATCCTACAAAATACATTTATTTCACCCATGACTAATGTGTAAGAGATTCTCGCAACATTTTTCATATATGATATATTTTTTCAATAACATTGAAAATTGTAAAACATTTTAAAATTAAAAACTTTTACAATTTAAAAATTTTAACAAATTTTATAACATAAAATTCGAGCAACAATTGTCCATCTTACCTTCCAGAGTTTTTTTTTGCAGTGCTCGCAGGTGAAATGAGGTGCCCAGGGTTTGTCTTGATCCCCGACAGGCATGCCGAAATATGCCTTGTAGGCCTCACACATCTTAGCAGATGCTTCCACGGAGTACTTTTTTTCGCTCTTGTCTTGATAAATTGGCCGCAGACATAGCAAAATGCGTCTGCGGATGCTTGCAGCCTCTTGATGCCATCTCAGAAAAATGCAGATATGTATCCACTTAGGCAGCTGGAACTAAACTGAACTGGTGGGCTTAAGGCCCTGTATTTATACTACTATTTATATTACTGGAAAGTTCTAGAAAGTTCTAGAAGTTACTCCAAGTTTACTCAGCACTGAATCTATCTGGAATGTTCTGGAAAATAGGTAAATTTCAAAATATCACTGTCCTGGTCACAAAAGCAAAGTTTGTGGGGAATAATAGCCATTTTCTATACTTTTGAGGCATAAGCAATTAGGAAATAACACTTACTACCCAGGAACAAAAAAAAAAAAAAAAAAAAAATTGTTACACGGTGAAGCCCCCAGAATAACTGCAGTCCATTTAGGTAGAATTAAGTTTACCCAGTCCCTACACAAACACACACTTTATTAAATCAAAAAAATGATTAATGACGGGGTTATCAATCAATCAATTTATTTTAACATAGCGTTATGTCTGATGCCGCATGCTAAGATTTGCCTTACAATTTAAATCCAGACTAATTAAAATAATGAAATTGCACATCGTAACTGTTGTAGATTGGGGGGTTTCAACAAACAGTTAGACTCACACCGTGTATTACTTCTAAATGAACACAATTTATTGTTAATCACACATCAGGTACCACGCACTCAACTCTTCACAGAATCCCCTTCTGAACAACCTTCCTACCAGACCCCATCTCCCTGTAATAAATGTTCCCACCTATCACATTACACAACATCCCTCCCCTTTTAGTCTTTTAATAAGTTTGAAGCTTACTAGTAACTATAACATAAACTATGTGAGTAAGCAGGGGTGGACCACCCTGTCCTTGTACACGTTCTGGGCATTAGTCTGGCCCCTGGACTGAACTAACTACTATAAGTCCAGCCTGTCTGGTGGTTTTCTTGCTCACACAGGATAGCGTCTCTGTAAACTTGTCTGCCCTGCAGTGCTTCTCATAGGATCAATCTCTGAAGGTGTTCCTCTAGCAGTAACATCAACAGAAACAGCTGGTTCAGGTCCATTAGGAGGGTCCAGTCCATCTCCAGCGGAGGCAGGTGAATGCTTCCCTCTCCTCTAGGGTGTTGGGCACCTCCTGGAAAGCGGGGCACTGTGTCTCTTCCTCATTCTCTGGTAAATGTGTTGCCCTGGACAACAGCAAATGGTCAATGTGCACTCTGTCTCTGAGGCGGACCATATACACTAGTGGCCCACATCTGCTGATGTCTGTTCAATGTACCCATTTTTTCAGTGAGCACTTGTTTTCTTAATGCTTTCTTGAGAGTCTGTACACATCTCTCTGCTGCTCCATTTGACGCAGGGTGATAGGCCGGTGTCAGGGTGTGCTTGATGCCATTCCCCAGCATAAACTGTCAAAACTCTGCTGGTGAACTGTGGTCCGTTATCTGAAACCACCTCCTCTGGTAATCCATACCCTGCAAAGTGATGGCGGAGCATTTCAATTGTCTTGTGTGTTGTGATGCTTGATATCAGGGTCACTTCCAGCCATTTAGAATGGCTGTCTACCACCACTAAGAAATACTGCTTGTCCTTTTCTGCAAAATCAATGTGGATTCTCTGCCAAGCTCTCGTGGCCCATGTCCAGGGGTGTAACGGTGCTGTTGTAGGAGAATTTTGCACAGCTTCACACACCAGGCAATTTCAAACTTTCTGTTCAATTTCCTTCTAGTCCCGGCCACAAAAAATAGCTTCTTGCTTTCATCATGCACATACCTGGATGTTCTCCGTGCAAGTCTCCTAGCAAACGTTTTCTGTATGTGGCCGGTATGATTACTCTTAACTCCCACAATATGCAATTTTGTTACGTTGATAACTGCTCTCTCTGATTGAAATAAACTCGGAAATCGTCACTCACTGTATTAGGCCAGCCATTTAAGGTGAATTCCCAAACTCTGGCAAGGACAGGATCCTTTCGTGTGTCTTCTGCTATGTCTCTAAATGAAACTGGCAGTCTGTTTTGTTACAAAGGAGGACACGGACAACATGCCCCACACGTCAACATGTTCCTATCCAGTTTTATATAACTTTAGCATAATAGAGGCAGAAGTGTTAAAGGGACTAGAAGCTCTTAAAATAAACAAATCCCCTGGGCCGGGTGAGATCCTCCCAATAGTACTCAAAGAAATGAGAGAAGTTATTTACAGACCGCAAACCAAGATCATGCAACAGTCTCTTGACACAGGGGTTGTACCGACAGACTGGAAAATTGCAAACGTAATACCGATCCACAAAAAGGGAGACAAAACCGAACCAGGTAACTACAGACCAATAAGCCTGACTTCTATTATATGTAAACTTATGGAAACTATAATAAGATCCAAAATGGAAAATTACCTATATGGGAACAATATCCTAGGAGACAGTCAGCATGGTTTTAGGAAAGGGAGATCATGTCTAACTATCCTGCTTGATTTTTTTGAGGATGCAACATCGACAATGGACAATTGCAAAGCATACGACATGGTTTATTTAGATTTCCAGAAAGCTTTTGACAAAGTCCCGCATAAAAGATTAATTCTCAAACTGAACGCAGTAGGGATTCAAGGAAATGCATGCACATGGATTAGGGAGTGGTTAACATGAGGATGCAACATCGGGACAATAGAAAACAGAAAGTACTGATTAGAGGAGAAACCTCAAAATGGAGCGAGGGTAACCAGTGGTGTACCACAGGGATCAGTATTAGGTCCTCTGCTATTCCTAATTTACATTAATGATTTTTTTTCTTTTTCAAGATTCTGGTATATTAAGCAAACTTGTTAAATTTGCAGATGACACAAAAATAGGAGGAGCAATGGCAAACACTGTTGCTGCAGCAAAGGTCATTCAAAATGATCTAGACAGCATTCAGAACTGCGCTGACACATGGCAAATGACATTTAATAGAGAAAAGTGTAAAGTACTGCACGCAGGCAATAAAAATGTGCATTATAAATATCATATGGGAGATATTGAAGTTGAAGAAGGAATCTATGAAAAAGACCTAGGAGTTTATGTTGACTCAGAAATGTCTTCATCTAGACAATGTGGGGAAGCTATAAAAAAGACCAACAAGATGCTCGGATATATTGTGAGAAGTGTTGAATTTAAATCAAGGGAAGTAATGTTAAAACTCTACAATGCATTAGTAAGACCTCACCTAGAATATTGTGTTCAGTTCTGGTCACCTCGTTACAAAAAGGATATTGCTGCTGTAGAAAGAGTGCAAAGAAGAGCAACCAGAATTATCTCGGGTTTAAAAGGCATGCCGTATGCAGACAGGCTAAAAGAATTGAATCTATTCAGTCTTGAACAAAGAAGACTACGTGGTAATCTGACTGAAGCAGTCAAAATCCTAAAAGGTATAGACAATGTTGACCCAGGGGACTTTTTTGACCTGAAAAAAGAAACAAGGACCAGGGGTCACAAATGGAGATTAGATAAAGGGGCATTCAGAACAAAAAATAGGAGGCACTTTTTTACACAGAGAATTGTGAGGGTCTGATACCAACTCCCCAGTAATGTTGTTGAAGCTGACACTCTAGGATCCTTCAAGAAGCTGCTTGATGAGATTCTGGGATCAATAAGCTACTAATAACCAAACAAGCAAGATGCGCTGAATGGCCTCCTCTCGTTTGTAAACTTTCTTATGTTCTTATGTTCTTAATCAAAACATAGGTATTCAAAAATCTCACTGCACCCCCTTGTGGAATGTTTAAAAAACTTGAATTTGTTCTTATGAATACTAGTTAGGATGGAAAATCAATAATTCTGCAACCCAGAGTGCATTCCGTGAATCAAAGAATATAACCAGGGTATCTCGGGTTTAAAAGGCACTGCGATCCAGTCTTGAACAAAGAAGACCACGTGGTAATCGCATTTTTAGACAATGTCACTTTTTGGACTAATAATAGTGCATTATGAATACTGCAATACAATTTGAATTACAGACTTATAATTAGGGCTTCTGTTTTTCGGGTTTTATTAATTGTATTTTTCAGTGCTTTTTTCAGGGCTTTTGTTTTTGATATACTGTATGAAATTAGTGTTTTCGGTTACTTTCCAAAATGCTTGAGCGTTTTGTTTTTTTTGTGTGTGTGTGTGTGTGTGTCAAAATATGTATAGTAGTAACTCGACAGTACTTGCACACTTATGTTGTACCGTCTTTCCTTTGCTGTCTTCCACAACGAAATCCCTATGGTCACGGGCACATTCTTCTGGGGTTTTTGTATGTAGGCATTTTTGTACATTTCACCACAATTCTGTTTTAAATCCTCCGTGTCTTAACTGTAATACAGCTTGAAATCCCACTAACAAGTCTCCATCCTGATTGTAATCTCGTTTTAAATCTCGCAAGCGGAGTCTCCAATAGAAATGTAGGAATGTGCTGTCACTCAGTAGTTGGGGCGGGTTTAAAGTATTCAGAACTAATCAATGATAGATACAAGTCAGGAAGGCGGGACATTGCCCAGCAGCACAGGGAAATGTATTTATTATTATTTTTGTAGTAGGTTTTATTTTTTTTAAATGTGAAAAGGGTAAAGTTAACATGAATAGATTAACCATTTCCACAGTTTTTACAGTGTTTTTTGGCTATCCACCAATTTAATTTTTTTTGTATCAAGGGTGTTTTATCGGGTTTTATCTGTTAAAACCAAAAATCAGAAGCCCTATTTATAAATGGCATGCTTTTATAGTAGCAAGTGTTGCATGACCTCTGATTCCATCCCTATAGTTTTGAGTTGTGAAGATAGCAGCAACTGTTTAAAATCCAGCAAAAATGGAAGGTCGCAACACAAGTTAAAAAGCACTTTGATTTTTTTACCCATTGAATAATACATCTGTGGAGAAATCTACCAATCTACCCAGTCTTCCACAGTCCAAACAGTATCTTTATGCTCTCAACGTTTCCTCTGTTCTCATGTTCTTTGGAGGTCGTTTTAAATATGTATGCTGCCTCTTTAAAGGTATGTGGTAGACAATAGGTGTCTGTCAAAAAACAAACTGACTTTTACCGCAACTACAAGTAACTTGATGGGAGCTGTTAATCGCAGTCCAATCACAGAAAGTTGGCAGCATGTTATTGAGATCACTATCTGCTTTAATATGTGTTTGCATATCCCCAGTCGGTGAGGACAAGCTGGTAAAGAGGCAAAGTAATGTCTTATTTGAATATGCAATGCTTTGCAATGATCCTGTCAGAAAAAAAAAGTAGTCTATAAAATCAATTTAAACACCAAACTCTAATAAGAGCTCCCCAACACAGAGACTGAGCTTCAGAAGATTCTAATCCCTTCACTAAAGTCCACTGATCCCTCCACTGCATCAATACCAGCCACCCCAGGAGATACAGGGTTTACAGCATAGTGGCTATTGACAAGATAGACACTAATGGATAGGAGCTGTGATCTTTCCTTAGTCGACTCTCCCCTTTACAAGATTATTAGCTCTGCTTTAAACAGCAACCCAGGAATATAAATGAATCAACAAAACCAGAAGAGCGCATCTTACCTGCGGACGAAATCAAAGTGCTTTCCTGAGACACACACTTGCAATCCAGCCAGATCTCTGGACATACAGCCTACATACATTCATACAGTACAGAACTATGATCAAGGCAGAGACACATCGGGTCTATTAATAGGAATCAGCGTGCGAGCCTCATTCAGCTCTGCAGGTTATTCTAGTCTGCATTCGGCTGCTGTGATGGGTAAAGCAAAACAATTAAAAATGGAAATGTTTCCTGGCCAGTCCCACATTGTACAGCACTGAGACAGACCTAGACGAGGCTTTATAATGAGCAGTCCTAGAAATGACACTGAACTTCTGTTCATCTCTATAACTTTGAAATCATAGAAGGTTCTGGATTATACCATAAAATATCATTCTCTTGCGACAGTCATTCCAATTCCTGAGAGTGCCTTCTGGTCAATAGATTCAAAACGATTAACCTTTTCTGAAGCACTTGCATATAATTATTAATTACTTGCGAAATTATTGGTTTAAAAAAAAAAACAGAGAAACCCTGGAGGGCAGGGAACAAGAGGCTTAGGGAGGAGGGTTGGACTGTGGTCTTGATAGGAAACTACACAGGTCTTGATGCTGGCCACCCATTTAAGAGAGTGTTTGTCAAAGGAGTACCTGTAAAGAACAGGAATTCTGATATGTTTAAACACCATGGAGGAGAGAGGTCCAGCAAAGATAAATGGACCAGCATACAGGTTAGCACATCAGTCCATCTATTCTATTCTATTCCCACACCCCGCCATTCCTACCCGGAGTAAAGTGTCACCTACCAGGTCTCGTCATTCCTGAACTCCAGCTCTCCATAGGTGTCCTCGAAATCCTCACCTCCACCCTTGGCCAGCCCTTCCAGGGTGCGGTAGGGGACGATGACAGTGCCTCGGGCACCTGAGGTCCTCAGCACCTTGACATCCATCACGCCAATGCTCTCACTAACATGCAATGCCTCGCACTCGAAGGTGAAGATGCCGGCGTGGTCGTCGTCCAGGATGGTGACCGTGGCGACGGACAGCGCACCCAAGGATGGCTTTTGGGAAGGGCAGACTGTTTCCGGACTGCAGCTCCTCTGTTTCCAACACCCGTACATTGCTGATCCGCACAAAGAAGTGCTCATCCTCCTCAAAGATATCATCATCAATGATCCCGATGCTTATCTCCTTCTGCGTCTCGCCTGATTTGAAGACCGCCGTCCCCTCGGTGAACTCGTAGTCAGCCCCTGCGTTGGCCGAGCCGTCCTCCGTCTTGTAATCCACGTAAAGTGTCTTGCAGATGTCACCACCCTTACGCACGATGGTAAGCATGGCTGCTCCGCAATTCTCCAGGCACTGGTAGGTGCACGGGTCAAAGTAGACCTTGGAACAAAACTCCTCAGGCTCGTCAATTCTCACCTCTTGGACACTGTTGCTTTTCTTGGCCTGCTCGGCCGCATGCTTCTTTAGGATGTTGCCTGCACCTGTCATCATCCGGGTGGCCTGGATACGGTAGAAAGCCCTGCTCTTCTGCTGGTGGGAAAGGGCGTAATAGTTGGCCATCTCCACTAGCTGGTCCATCTCCTTCTCTGGGTGCTTCTGCTTGAGATCCTTAAGGATGCGGATCATGTCCTGACGAGATTCGTCCACCTCCTTCCCATCCATAAGGCCTATCAGGTTAGCTGCTCCACCGTCCAAAAAGTGTGAGTTGACCATCTTTCCGTCCATCTCAATCCCTTTAGACCTCTCACCTTCTGTCTCAATGATGACCCCTCGCCCCTTGTCTGTCCGGTATTTCTTGTGCATGAACTTATAGAACAGCAGGCGCTGGTCGGCCACCCAGGCCAGCATCACGCAGATGGGAAAAAAGGCCAGGGTCAGCAGGCCTTCCCAAATCTGCACCACGTTGGGGGAGAAGACAGCAAGGATCATGTAGAGCCAGATGTAGGCGAAGATGCTCCAGGCCGCGGTCACGAAGAAGACACGCAGGTGCTTGATCTTACGGGTCTCCCCCTGTGGGATAACGGAGACACAGATAGCGATGATTACGAACATGTTGAAGGCAGCACTCCCCACGATGGTGGAGGGTCCCAGATCTCCAGCCTTGAAGCCATGACCGCAAACCTCAATTACGGAGAGCAGGATCTCAGGGGCTGAAGAGCCCAGAGCCATGAGGGTGAGATTGGAGACTGTCTCATTCCAGACGCGGATGGTGGTGGTGGAAGTCTCACCATTTGGCCTCTTAATGATGATTTCTTTCTCCAGTGAGGTAATGACCTCAATAGCTGCCATGAAGCGATCAGCAATGATGGAGACCCCCAAAACATGTAGATCATGGCCACAAGTAAACAATGACCCGGCTATTTTGTCACCCAGGGAAGGGTCCACTGGGTACCAGATGGGCAGGATGATGCCCTCTTTGCACACGTAGTTGCCCCCGCATGATGCGTTTTGGTTGGTGGGGCTCTCGGTTCCTGTAGAATCAGCCTCTGCACGTAGGAACACCGATGCCACAGCGACTAAGCCCAACCAGAGGAAGGTGTACGTCCCCGGCTGTACCAGCCTTGCCCACGCCATCCACACACCTGTGTCTAGAGAGTTCTTGTCTCTTTACAATCGGGTCTCCAGAACTGTGCAATCTTCACCCACTCACACTCCTCCTGCAAACCAAACACAAACAAGTAGTTTAACGCCTTTCAGCCAAACAGTCACAACAAGAGAAAGCAAGGACCCCCCATAGCATTACCAGCTGCTTTCTAAAGTCTGTGTTAAATACCAGCAGATGCAGGAGGCCACCTGTTTTGACAGACTAGTTGTCTGCAGAACGGTCAGTATAACTTTGCATTGGTTTAACATCACATATTCAGCACTGCTTTGACATCAGTTTCTACTCTGTAGTCAGCAGCTAAGTGACGCAGCAGCTTTTCATTTAGTAAATCTCAAAATTAAGTTAATTTAAGGTCAGGCCATGTGTACAGTTTACTAGAGCCCTGTACTGTAGTGTATACCCCCTTGTTAATTTGCTACCTTCAATATTTCACAATCATTTGATGTCAGATAGAGTAATAATGAGGGGGCATTTTTACTATGAATTAGCAATGTGATTTAAAGCACTCTAACTGGAATGCAGGCCTCTGAATGAGTTGCACCAGCACACATTTAAAGAGTGATCCTCCCTAGAACAGAGGTCCTCTTTATATACATTCAAAATGATCCAGTGCAGTGGTACCCAACATCCCATCCATTTCTAGGAATGCAGAATGAGTGGGGGTGGGGCTTTTATCACCCAGTTTATCCCACTCAGGCCCCTTACTCACTAAATATAATGGTATCTCGGAATAGATCATTGTCTCTTATTTAAATATATCCAAAAAATATATTAAAAAACCCATCCCATATTATCAATTTAATGCAGAATGACTGTGTGGAGCATCTTCATTTCACCCCAAACCATGCTGCTGGAATGGTGACTGCCTAGACTGGTACCACTGGTAGAATTTGTCAGTCACCATTGTAGACAATGACACTGTAGACAATTGAAATGGCATGATCATTAAAATCTTATATATTGTAAGTGTATATTTAATGAAGATAAGATTAGCTATTCAGGGATACCCAAAGTAAGTGTGTTTAGTATGTAAGGGGTTAAATAGAAGGCTGTGTGGTCCAGTGGTTAACGAAAAGGGCTTGTAATCAGGAGGTCCCCGGTTCAAATCCCACCTCAGCCACTGACTCATTGTGTGACCCTGAGCAAATCACATAACCTCCTTGTGCTCCGTCTTTCGGGTGAGATGTAATTGTAAGTGACTCTGCAGCTGATGCATAGTTCACACGCCCTAGTCTCTGTAAGTCGCCTTGGATAAAGGCGTCTGCTAAAAAAACAAATAATAAATAATAATACCCCCCGGTCATTGTGTTAAAAGGCTGGAATATATTTATTCATTTATTTTATTTCATTCGCCAAACTCAAAAAAAGCTTGTAAATAACTTGAATTGAGTTGAAGCCTGGAATTGGGCCCAGCATCCCTGCCCGTTTTTACAAGCACAGCTGTTGCTGTTTATTAAACCAGGTAGTGAACTTGTGAAACGATCTGATTATTCATCCTTAAAGTTAGTGCATTCTGAAACAGGAGTGGATGAAATGGTGCAGGGCTAGGTCAGGGTGCCGGTCCACATCCCACTCTGATCAAACCTCAGAAAACAGGCAGACTGAGTAAAGTTTTGATAAGTGTACATCCAGCCCAATGAAATAACGCTGCCCAGATCAAATAGAAATCCATTTAAAACTGCAACCCCAGGAGCTGACACTAGGGGGACTGTATTTACACCCCTCTGCAACTGTGGCTAAAAATCTCTATAGAAAATCACAAATCCCTAAAGTGGTCATTTTTCAAAGCAGATAACCTTCAGAAATTCAGAAGCAGACCCAGTGGTTGAACAGTGATTGGCATTTCTGTAAGGAAAAGTCAATAAGTATTGTAAGTTACGCTCTGTTCTGAAACTACTGCAAAGAACACACAGGTATGAAATGTAATAGAGTATATCCAGTATACATGGCAGCTCTGTAACTATGTTGTTTTCTATTATTTCTGAGCAGATTCAAAACCTAAAAAGGAGAGGAATGGACAAATACTGTAGAAAATGTTATAAATATACAATACAGTAGGCTGCAATACAAAATAATGAAATGTTGTGGCAGGTAACACACAATGCTGAGGAGCAGCAGAGAAGCAGAACTGTAATGGCAGGTCAAGTCACTAAAGCATGACATAACAATGTAGCCTTGCTATGCACAACACAACAACAGATGAAATGACTGGGTGTGTATGTTAGGATAGAATCACAATCTGGTCAATCTTAAGTTTTACTGGAACTGTCAACATTGACCAGGTAAGGTGATAAATGTCTGGAATCTCTGGCTTTTCAGACATTATTATTATTATTATTATTATTATTATTATTATTATTATTATTATTATTATTATTATTTATTTATTTATTTATTTCTTAGCAGACGCCCTTATCCGGGACGACTTACAGTCGTAAACAAAAATACATTTCAAGAATCACAGTACAAGTAATAATACAATTAAGAGCAAGATAAATACAATGACTTTGGTTCTAGCAAGTACAAGTATGACAAAATACCATTCAATAACGGAGCAGATAACAGTGTTAATGATAGTTACATCAGGATATAATTAAGTACAAAATACTACAGATTAAATAACACTTGACAGATTACAGTACTCTAAAGTACAAGATTAAATGCAGTAAAATAGGGGGCAGATAAGAGCAAGTAAAGCGCATTTAAGGAAGAGTGATAAGTGTCCAGAGGGAAAAAAAGAGGAGTTCTACAGGTGCTGTCTGAAGAGGTGAGTCTTGAGGAGGCGCCAGAAGGTGGTCAGACATGTACCGAAGCTTATAGGTAAAGGCACCTGGTTATTCTTGAGATTCACCAGTAAATGGCCGAAGTCAAGCTTTATCTGTTTATTTCGGAAATCTACTGCTTTACTTGGTAAATGTCAACATTTACCAGTAAATCTTATGATGTGCCAATATTCAGACTTTTCCCGTAACATATATAATTCCTTTATAATGCCTATAAACTTACATGATAATCTAATAATGAAGGAACATAATGCTTTACAAACTATTTGAATAAATACATCATGTATTTCAGAAAGGTATTTGTCGTAAAAGTCTGCCTTTTTCAGGTATTTTTTTCATTATTATTATTATTATTATTATTATTATTATTTTTCTAACCTCCTACATTAGCAGGAGCGTACTGTATCTGCCAGAATACAGCTCACGTTAAAACAAGAAGGCTTTGGGGATAAACAAACTACAGTCAACTCGGTCCTGCTTTCTGATAAAGCAGTGTGTCTGATAATAAATATAGGCAAGTGTATGCATTTTAGTGCAATATAAAATATTAAAAATATGCCTACCGGCACTATAAGGTACAATTCTTTTCGATAACATGTGGTATTCTCTTTACTCCAGAGGAGTACAGTGCACTGCAGTGTAGGATCACGTGCAATGCAGGAGTGAGACAGTCACAGAGCGGATCCAGCGAAACGACGGCTCAATCATTCCCTATTTTAGGAAGGGACATGCAGAGAGCAGGCTATATTTGAACCCTGTAAACAAGAACTCAGCACTTGTAGTAGCACAACAGCTGTTTTGAATTAATCATAAATGTACGCGAGTTTTCTTTACCTTCTCCCTCCCACTCGCTACGCCAGTCCGCCGCTGTAATCGCCCTCCTTTCCTGTAAAGGGAAACCCAGGAATAAATCCGTTTTTCATCATTATTTCAATTTTGCGGAGGAAATTAAAACAAACCCATCTCTTGCGCGCCCCCCACACACCTGATGGCGACATTTCACAAGACCGGATTCTGATGTATTGTTATTGCTAAAACATGCGTGGTTTAGTACCGCCGTCACTCATACAAAAATACATAGTAATACGTACGTGTGGTCAAATAAAATGCGCAAAAGAAGGCTGTGTGTGTGCAGGGCAGAGGAACTGCTGAAGCGACAGAAATTCGAGGTTTTCTTCATCTTCACGGGACACTGTTTCTGTGGTTCGCGTTTAGGTTTGATTGCACTGCAAATCGTCTTAATCCCTGGAGAGTCGAGGGAGCACAATTCTACCCCCGTCCGTCTGAAGTGCGTCCTGTAAAGCGATCCTTTTGATTTGAATTTTTTATTTATCTGTTTAATCAATCAACTCGTCCAGTCTAGCGGGACACCATAAATGCACCTCCACAGACGGGCCTTTGCTTTTGTGAAATTAAAAACACAGAAGAGAAAATATAAATGTTTGATCTGTTTAAGAATTTATAAACGGTGGGCTGTTGAAAACAGACCCCCGTCCAACCTGACCACTTAAAATATCATTCTGAACCGCAAATGAAGGATGCTGAAAATCGCTTTTAATTTCAGCCTATCGATTCTGTGCTGCTTGGTTGCAATTTACCCTCCGGCGTGTGTTTATCATTCGGACAGTACTAGATGTGTTAGGGCATCACCAAATGTTTTGTCAAGAATTGTGATGTAATGAAACCGATAACCATGCGAATTAAAGCCATTCACAATAGACTGCATTGTTATGTTCTGTTTATAATATGTATCCCCTGTTCTCATATATTATAACATGTGTACATACCAAAGGGATGAAACGACGGTGTAAATCATGTGTTCATTCTCTAAGAATATGTTTGCAAACAGAATCATTCGAATTCCCGTTTTCATTTAATAAACCAACTATATATTACTATTAACACACAAAACCTATATTTTATTTGCCCTCTGCATCGTCTCACGCCGGTACATTGACACCCGGCTTTAG
Organism: Huso huso; assembly: GCA_036884735.1. Lineage (NCBI taxonomy): Eukaryota > Metazoa > Chordata > Actinopteri > Acipenseriformes > Acipenseridae > Huso > Huso huso. Next base: position 21,133,137 of record CM072679.1, read on the forward strand.
AATCCATTGCCACTTGTCTTGCGCCCATAATAAATTCTGACACTCGGTAAACCATGCAATCAACAGCAACCTTAAACAATTCCAAATTCACTTACCCACTTACCTGGGTTTTTTTTGTATTTCAGGTATATTTGTTCCCTTCTTTTTTTCGCCAGCTCTCTTTCTCTCTCTTCGTTTTAATTCCGGTTATCTTTATTTCAAACGTGTGTCCCCCCCCCCCCCCCCTCTTTAGTGCACCCCCGGAGCGATCGCTTCACGCAGACCCGATTCCAGCCCCTGATCTTTGGTAGCTCATTGATCTGCTTGATGGAGGGACTGCTTTCCCCTTACCCTGCCTGGCCTTTTGCTGGCTTGAACAGCTCTCTCGTGCTTTCGCAGCTGTGGAGAAGGGAAGGCGACCTGGGAATGCTGCTGCTGCTGCTGCTGCTCGTGCTGAGGCGTTGGGTCCGCGCACAGGTCTCCTCAGATCAAAAATGCTTCATTTTGCCTCCTACCGGCCTGTTCAGTATTGATTGTCTTGCAATTAAAGAGCGAGTGCTGGAAAAAAATAGAAATAGACTAAAAGAGATAATATATATAGTATATAATATGTTAAACATAATGTATTTTATGTTATAGTCTCCTAGGAGTTACAGCCATCTGTATTAAACATCTGGACTGTGTTTATTCTTATTTACAATGTTTATTTCACTCTGATCCTAACGGGATACCCATACTCCAAGCATCGAAATTCAAGTCTTGCATCCTGCCCCTCCCCCCCGAAAAAAAATACACACACACGCACACGTCAGCTGCAACACAATACCGCTCATGAATATCTATTATAGATAAAAAGCCTTTATCTAGACTTGTATCCCCTCCTAAATAAATAGAAAGAATTATAAACTTTATTATAATTTATGTCCTGAATTCCCTGTCCCTCTCTCGTTCGTAAGGTTGAGTAAAACAAAAAACTAGCAATATATATGTTATGGTAGAAGTCCGAATCTGGTCCTGGTTTAGTTTTAGTGGTAAATGTCAACATTTAAATACGGTGGATAAATAATCGAGATTATGAAGAAATAGATTGCATTCCAGACACTTACCTGTTAATCTTTTAATTTACCGAAGCGTGTTGGTAAATGCAGCCTATATCATCGAATAATGTATTTATTCCTGCATATAACTGTCAATTAACACAATAATAATGAATGTCAAATATATTTATTTCTGAATACACATTTTCAATTAACAAAAAACATTGATTTGGAACAATACATGTGTATTTCTGCATACAAATGTTCCATTAAAAACAAAAAAAATACAAAAAATGACACACACAAAAGAGCAGATACTGGGTTATGTCTTCGTGTGTGATTACGTCACCTACCAGCCCTGCTGCTGCCTCCCCCCGTGCACGCTACACTCTCCCCTGCCAGCCTCAAGTCCGTCCCTGGACTTGCTCACCAGGCTACAGTCAGGCGAGTGCGTGGCGGCGTCACTGAGTCCACTTCTAACACCAATATAGCGATCTCGGTTAACGCAGTCTTAGTGCGAGAGGCCCCGGATTCGCCTGTGTGTGGATTGCCTCGCCCTGTGTGATGGCCTCTAGGGTTGCCACCCCGCCGGTATTTTACCGGACTGTCCGGTATTTTTATGTACTTTTTACTGTTGCTCACACACCCCGTTGTTGCTAATGCAGTAATAATAATAATTTAAAAAAAAAAAAAAACGTTTCGGAAAGAGCTGTGGTAATTCGTGCCAATGGCGACGCGTAACTGTTCATAGTGGGGGGGGGGGGGCACAATTTAAAGTTCCTGGTGGTATGCAGTGTTCAGGGTCAGTAGACAAAGTAGTTTTAATTACCCTAAATCTCTCGGGTATTTGTTAACCACATAGCAAGTTTTCCAAAAAATAACACGACTGCACCACAGTAATGAGACGACTAACGGGTGTTCTTAATCAGAAAGAAAACAGAGCGACTTCCTGGGTTGTCGCGTGCTAAGTTTCCATTCATAATAAACATAGCCACGCCACCTTGCGGCTCCCAATACGAAATGCTTTAACAAACATATGACCTAATCCTATTTTTGTGACAACTAACCATTAGCTAAAAAATAACAAATGTAAATCACAATAACAAATTCAATAACAAATGTACATGCTTTAAAAACCTTACCTTGTCAAAAGAATTGTAGGCGTCGGTCCTTTCTGCTTGCAAACCTTGTTACAACGTCCAGTATGTTAACAGCGTGTCCTCCTTTTTCAATCTGTAGTATTGCCAGGTTAGAAACACGAGCATCTGTCATTGTCGTCCTCAGGTAAGTTTTCAGTTGCCGCAAAGAAGAAAAGCTTCTCTCAGCCGATGCTGTCGTCACTGGGATAGTTAAGTAAAGCACGTAGAGTTTGGACAGATTTGGAAGGGTGTCACGCAGTGCCATTTCACGAAAGAATCGCAGTCTTTTTTCCAGCTGGGTGCGCTCCTCTTCCTCATTACTCTTGTCAGCAATGCCATCTTTAAACATCCGGGAAAACAAATTGATTTCAGAGTTCAGATCTTCTTGATCGATACTGTAAGTGGTGGAAACAGCGCCAACACTTTCATCTGATGGGCTCTCAGAAGAGAGAACGTCTGCAAGGGACTTGAAAATGAACAGGTCATTCTCGGAAAAGCGGTCTTCTACCTCCTCAATAAGGGTATCCAGAGTGCTGTACAGTATTTCAGTCCTGTAGTAGTCCTCAGGCTTTTCAAAAGAGGACTTTACCCCTCCTCCAAGTTTTGTGGGAATAACCCGTTTGCGTGGCACACAAGGGCCAGAATAACCGTTTTTCTGGCACAGTTCATTGACGTGATTAAAGGTTTGGGATGCAAAATCATCACTTCTCATTTCCTTTAGTACAGACACTGTGGATTTAGTCATCGCCATTGCTGTTTGATATGTAAAGTCTTTTGATTGAAGAAATTTGGACAGGTGGTTTGTTTGCATTAGCACTCTCCGCATAAAAAAACATGCAGTACAGAAAGTTGAAGTCTTGCACATTTCTGAGAAGTGCATAAGCTTCAGTTCCAGCTTTTGAACCCCCATGTGCAATTTCTTTCAGAGCTTGAACCATTTCATCAAAATTTTCCAATACAGCTCTGATAGCCTCGACTCGACAGTTCCAACGAGTGTCGCTGAGTGATTTAAGAGTAGTTGCCCCCGCAGAATACGTTTTTTGTGACGTAATTTTTTCAAACACAGCATGTCTCTTTGAGCTTACTTCAATGAAATTTCGTAGAGCCTGGTGAATTCCGAAAGCATTTCGGACAACTGGAATGCAGGAAACCATGTCCACTACGCACAGATTTAATATATGAGCATAACAGTGAACATAGTAAGCTAGAGGATTTTCGCTAAGTATCCGTGTGGCCACACCTTTGTAGGGTCCTCTCATGTTGGCGGCTCCATCATAACATTGACCTCTTAGAGCTGAAATATCAAGTCCCAAGGCTGATAATGTACTCTTGATCAGTGTGGCAAGTGAAGCCCCGTCCGTCAGCAGCGTCCTGTAGAAGCCAATAAACCGCTCCTGTATTTCAAATGACTGGTTTACGTAGCGCACTATGAGAGCAACTTGCTCGTGTCTTGACAGATCCATTGTTTCGTCTGCAATGATGGAAAACACTTCAGCTTTTTTTACTTCATTTACGTTTGAATCTATTACTTGTGAAGCCATGATTTCGATTATTTCATTCTGACACGAGCTGTGTAGGTAGGTGTAGTATTTCTCTCAGTTAACCATAAATCGTTGAATCAGTTCGTTGTCTGTACTACGCAGTTTCATCAATTCCCGCAAATTGCCTTGATTTGTGGAATCCATTCCCTCTTCGTGTCCCCTCAAAGGTATACCCTGGCGAGCACAAAATAAAGTACTCTCTATTACAGTTTCTAAATATGCTCGGTTGTCCGCCACTCTTTTTTTCTTTTGACTATCAAGCTGGGACGCAACACTCCCTGTTTTACAGGACTGCAGCCTACCCTTCCATTTAGCAACGGCTTCGATGAGCTTCACACTTTGAATGTTCCCGAAATCTTTCATTTGCTTTCTTCCATGTTTTAAAACCAGTAACTCGAAATGCCAGGTCACTGTTTGGCCCATTGCCAAATGCTCGACAGCAAAAGCAGAAAGCTCTGTCATCACGTACACTGTATTCAAGCCATTTATACTCATTCTACCACACTTGCCTGAATTTTCTGGTTTTGATCCCACAGGCACTGGCTGGAAAATCAATTACTGGCTGATACGGACCTTCTTCGATATATTCCAAAGCTGCATCCGGTCCAAGGCAAGGGTCTCTTTTATCGACAGACTAGACAGTTGCACCCGCACTAACCTGAGCGTTTGAAATGGTATCATCACTCTCGTTGCTGCTAACATTCTGAACTACAGAAGAGTCAGGTTCGGTTTCTGTTGATGTCTCTGGTGTTGGTGGTTTAGATTTTTTGCTGTAGAAAAACTCCAAACTTAGCTGTCTTTTTGCCATTTTAACATATTTTCGAATGCCGCGCTGACTGAAAAAGTGTCTCACACGAGAACAAGTATAACGGTGAACGGTCAGACACTCGTTCTCGCAAGAACAAATATAACGGTGTGGTTATGTTAAGGTTTGAAAGTTTGAAATAAACTACTGCACACTCACATATTCTCTACCCACTTACGAAAAACATTAAAACAAAACAAAAAAAATAATATATTATAATATACAGACGTGCTCAAATTTGTTGGTACCCTTACAGCTCATTGAAATAATGCTTCATTCCTCCTGAAAAGTGATGAAATTAAAAGCTATTTTATCATGTATACTTGCATGCCTTTGGTATGTCATAGAATAAAGCAAAGAAGCTGTGAAAAGAGATGAATTATTGCTTATTATTAAAAAGATATTCTAAAATGGCCTGGACACATTTGTTGGTACCCCTTAGAAAAGATAATAAATAATTGGATTATAGTGATATTTCAAACTAATTAGTTTCTTTAATTAGTATCACACATGTCTCCAATCTTGTAATCAGTCATTCAGCCTATTTAAATGGAGAAAAGTAGTCACTGTGCTGTTTGGTATCATTGTGTGCACCACACTGAACATGAACCAGAGAAAGGAAAGGAGAGAGTTGTCTGAAGAGATCAGAAAGAAAATAATAGACAAGCATGGTAAAGGTAAAGGCTACAAGACCATCTCCAAGCAGCTTGATGTTCCTGTGACAACAGTTGCAAATATTATTAAAAGTTTAAGGTCCATGGAACTGTAGCCAACCTCCCTGGGCGCCCGCAGAGGAAAACCGACCCCAGATTGAACAGAAGGATAGTGCGAATGGTAGAAAAAGAACCAAGGATAACTGCCAAAGAGATACAAGCTGAACTCCAAGGTGAAGGTACGTCAGTTTCTGATCGCACCATCCGTCGCTTTTTGAGCGAAAGTGGGCTCCATGGAAGAAGACCCAGGAGGACTCCACTTTTGAAAGAAAAACATAAAAAAGCCAGACTGGAATTTGCTAAAATGCATATTGACAAGCCACAATCTTCTGGGAGAATGTCCTTTGGACAGATGAGTCAAAACTGGAGCTTTTTGGCAAGTCACATCAGCTCTATGTTCAGGCGAAAAAATGAAGCTTTCAAAGAAAAGAACACCATACCTACAGTGAAACATGGAGGAGGCTCGGTTATGTTTTGCAGCTGCTTTGCTGCGCCTGGCACAGGGTGCCTTGAATCTGTGCAGGGCACAATGAAATCTCAAGACTATCAAGGCATTCTGGGCCTAAACGTACTGCCCAGTGTCAGAAAGCTCTGTCTCAGTCGCAGGTCATGGGTCCTCCAACAGGATAATGACCCAAAACACACAGCTAAAAGCACCCAAGAATGGATAAGAACAAAACATTGGACTATTCTGAAGTGGCCTTCTATGAGTCCTGATCTGAATCCTATCGAACATCTATGGAAAGAGCTGAAACTTGCAGTCTGGAGAAGGCACCCATCAAACCTGAGACAGCTGGAGCAGTTTGCTCAGGAAGAGTGGGCCAAACTACCTGTTAACAGGTGCAGAAGTCTCATTGAGAGCTACAGAAAATGTTTGATTGCAGTGATTGCCTCTAAAGGTTGTGCAACAAAATATTAGGTTAGCGGTCCCATCATTTTTGTCCATGCCATTTTCATTTGTTTTATTATTTACAATATTATGTTGAATAAAAAATCAAAAGCAAAGTCTGATTTCTATTAAATATAGAATAAACAATGGTGGATGCCAATTACTTTTGTCAGTTTCAAGTTATTTCAGAGAAAATTGTGCATTCTTCGTTTTTTGTGGAGGGGTACCAACAAATATGAGCACGTCTGTATATAATTTTTTTTTTTTTAAATAATAAAACCTGGCAGAAGTCTGGAAATCTGGGGGGGCACGTGACCAGGCGTGCCCCCCCTACGCGTCGCCACTGATTCGTGCTGTGTGGATAGTTCATAATATTTCGCTGTCATGTGATTTATTTATTTGTTTATTGTTATCACAGTGAAGTAAAATAGTAGAGAATACGAGCTCATTGATTTGTCTTTTTCAAACTGAGCGCACGCCAGGCATTTTACCGCCTGTATCGCTGTGTTGGACAGATCAACGCAGGACGATACCGCTAGTACCGCTGTGACACTGAGTACCACTCAAATCAAATCCAGAGCACAGTTGCCAAGGCGGCTTATAAAAAAAGTCGCTTTTATTTTTTGCATATGCACATCATTAGAATTTTAGAATCCTATCCCCACCAGTTCAACTAAAAACTAGAACTACTAAAAAAAACCAAAAAAACCAAAACAGAACCACTACAAAAATACATTTAAAAAATGGCATTTGTATAAACCCTGAAATGGGTTGTGCTTGTTTTGAAAGGCATTGCCGCTTTTTTTTCTCGTGAGACTTGACAACACTGATCCAGAGCGATCTGTCAAGCTGGTCAAGCTATCAGACACTTCTGAAATGCTGGTCAAGCTATCAGACACTTCTGAAATGTCGGTTAAGCTATAAGACACTTCTGAAATGCTGGTCAAGCTATCAGACACTTCTGAAATGCTGGTCAAGCTATCAGACACTTCTGAAATGCTGGTCAAGCTATCAGACACTTCTGAAATGCTGGTCAAGCTATCAGACACTTCTTAAATGCCGATCAAGCTATCAGACACTTCTGAAATGCCGGTCAAGCTATCAGACACTTCTGAAATGCTGGTCAAGCTATCAGACACTTCTGAAATGCCCTTCAAGCTATCAGACACTTCTGAAATGCTGGTCAAGCTATCAGACACTTCTGAAATGCTGGTCAAGCTATCAGACACTTCTGAAATGCCCTTCAAGCTATCAGACACTTCTGAAATGCCCTTCAAGATATCAGACACTTCTGAAATGCCCTTCAAGCTATCAGACTCTTCTGAAATGCTGGTCAAGCTATCAGACACTTCTGAAATGCTGGTCAAGCTATCAGACACTTCTGAAATGCTGGTCAAGCTATAGCCATAATATGCCACTGTGGCAATGTGCCCCGCCCCTGTGTGCATTTGTGTGTTATATGTTGCATGTAGTGTGTAAATGTTGGTGTATTGTAGTTGGTACACGAGATATAATGTGGGTAATGAGCACGAGTGTTTAAAATGTATAATTGTATTTAGACACAGGGATTGCACCTCACTTCACGTGCATTTAAAGTATGTAATATGTGAGCACGGGGTTGCACAGAATTAGTTCACGTGCTGGGATTCAAGTGAATAATTAATTAGTAATTGAATCCCGGCACAACAGTATATATAGATGCACGTTTTACTCACTCAGGGTTGTGTGTTCAGGGCGAAGGAACGGGAGAGCGTGAGGAGAGAAAATCAATAGTAAATAGTAAGCAATTGCTACGTGGTACGTGTTTGTTTAGTATTCGTCCCTGTTTGTTAGTGTCTCTTTGTTTTGTTTGTCTGTTTATTTTGGCTAAAGTGCCGTTTTGTTCAACATTTTTATTAGTGGTGGGAAAAGTTAAGCCTCTTGAACCACTGAACGCTCTGAACCATTTGCTTCATAAAAGCTTCAGAATCACTGAGCCGAATCACTTGAAGCGCTTTGTGCTCCATAGTGACATCTATTGGTAGAGCCGCGTCATTGAACATACTTGAAGTTGAACATTCGAGTTACACACAGGCTGCTATTGTCTGGAACTTGGCATTTAGAAATAATGATCTGTAGCCTAATGTACACGAAAGACACCGTGAAGCACGCTTTTCACAGGCTCTGTCAGTGTCATTTGTGACTTACAAAATGAAATTACATTTTATAATTCATCTGTTATCTGGTTATATATCAACCACACATGTGATTACCCAACAAAAAAGCCAGTCACGCATACGCATTATCATACTTGAAATGTAAAATTGTTGTACAATCGAGAACACGATAATGTTGCTTTAGAAAGTATCTGACCTGATGTACTCGGCTGGGAAATTAGTGTTGAAACAAGTAAGATATTTGATATTTCATTTGTTAGCCAGTTTCATGGTGGCGCAACAAGTTAGTAAGTCGTGTAATTAGAAATGCTTGTCAAGTGCAGGATCGAATCCCTGCTCCTGTGAGGAAGTGTGCGTGTAGAGAACTTGTTTTAGATTTTAAAAAATAATAGTTACATTTTCCAAAATGCAAAACTAGAAGAATCATATTTGCTGATATTTTTTAAATAAACAAATTGAAAAAAAGAGAAAGAAATAACTGCTTCCTTCCAGGAGTAATCTAGGCTATATTTCAACGAAGCATTGGATTGATTCTGGTTCAGTCAGATCACGTGATGTGTTGCTTCATGCGGAACACTGTTTGCTTCAGATGGTTAGAGGCAGGTTATGTCATTTGTTTGCTTCACATGAAGCAGTGGTCATTTGAATCACCTGAAGTAGTGAATCACTGAATCATGTGACTGATCCGAAGTCTCAATGAGCTCCTGTGAGCGATTTGAAGCCTCAATGAAGCAATGAACCCCGTGTATGATTTGAAGCCTCAATGAAGCAATGAACCTCGTGAATGATTTGAAGCTCCACACTAACATAGTTGAATCAGTTGAAGCCCCTCTCCAAAACTCATAGGCATTCTAGTATTAGGCATAGCATTAATGGCTCATTAGTTCAGTGTCTCATCGGTGTCTCGGATGGCTAGATTATTTTTAAGCATACAACATACTTGTAGCGTAACCCCAAGTCAATTAAAGCCTATTGGAAATTTTAAAAAAAGTGTTTTTTAAAGTGCATAATATATAGAAACATAACATAATAATAATGTTTATTTTATTACATTTCAGTAAAACATACTTGAATGCAAAGATTTCTACATATACATCCATATATATTTTTATAAAAAAAAAAAAATGCATATTACATATATGACTTGGCGGACACAAACCCGGACCTCTGGATTGAGATTGATTACTTCTTCGCACTAAACTCATAGAGCCACCACGGATCCCACAGTCATAACACAAACATCAACAACATATGGTGCTTTAAGGTGTAATAGTGTGTGCAATATAGCAATTTGATATTTATAAATTATATTTATTTTGTTGATGTTATCACAATGAAATAATATTGAATTCAAGACTTCTTTGACAAAGGTTTGAAAAGACATTTTGTTAACAATTATTTCTGGAACACATCTCAAATAATCATTACATTTATTTTTATAATAATTGATAATAATTAAACTCCCCCCAATTTCACAAGATTTCCATTACACGAGAGTAGATGTTAAAACTTCATGCTGATTTGAACTCGGCTCTCGCCAAGATAAGCACCAACTAAGACGTAGCTTTACAGTAAACTAATGTGATCCATATGTGTCTCCATCCATTTACGTTTCCTTCCATATGATGATGTAGATATCCTTCTGTCTGGTGTTAATGGCTGAAGTGTAATGCTGGCTCCAGTGATCAGCTTATTTTGCCTCCCTGGCGCATCAGCACACACAACGGCTGCGATGCTGGCTCCGGGGATCAACCACAGTGCGGCCTCCCCAGCGCATCAGCATGACAACCGTCTGGATTGAGCTAAGTAGGGTACATCTCTGGGGTCTTCAAGTGGGCACCTTCCATCCTCAGTGTTTCGTTGACTAGCCCACGACACCTCAAGAGGGCTCAACGGTGATTCTGGCGTCCCAGCATCACCCCTCCGCCCCCCCCACTCAACTCAGCCCAGCTTACTTACCTGTACATCAGCGTTTCTTTCTTTCTATTGTGCTTGAGATCCCCAGCCAGAATCTTTCCGTCTCAACCACAGCCAGTTGCTGCTCCTCTCTGCTGCTTCAGATAAGTTCTTCACTGTCGACGCAACTCTTGGCCACTGAATCCGACATCTCTGAGAAACCGGGTTGTAGAGTGTGCCACAAATCCTCGACAGCCCACTTCCACTGGGTAAACCCGACTCTCCATCCTCGCTGTTCCGCTTCAGTGGCTAGTTGAGCATACCGCAGTTTCTTCCTCTCATACGCCTCATCTACAGCATCCTCCCATGGCACTGTTAACTCTACCAGGTGAACAAGGCGTGCTGATCCAGACCACAAGACAATATCTGGTCGAAGGTTAGTGGTGGCAATCTCAGGTGGAAAAATAAGCCGTTGACCAACATCTGCCAGCATTTTCCAGTCTCTAGCAGCTTCCAGTTGTCCTGGGCGAGATTGGTTTTAACACCTTTTCTTGGTGGTTGCCTCCTGGGCGGAGGAATGTTGTCTTTTGTGTGTAATGTTTTGATGGAACAGGTGGCAACTTATTGGTCATGTTACGCTTTGTCTTCCAATGCTAAGGCCAAACATCGCAGCACCTGGTCATGGCGCCAAGTAAACCGTCCTTGGCTAAGAGCCACCTTACATCCTGTCAAAATGTGCCTTAATGTTGCAGGTGATGAACACAAAGGACATGAGGGATCCTCTCCTACCCAGAGGTTTAGGTTCTGTGGTGATGGGAGAACATCATATGTTGACCTGATGAGGAAACTGATCCTGCTCTGTTCCATTGACCATAGGTCTTGCCAGCCAATCTTGCGTTGTTCCACACTCTCCCATCTCATCCATTCTCCCTGCTTGGCCTGGGAAATGGCCTTTATACACCTCATCCTCTCCTCCTGCTTTTGCACCTGTTGACTACCAGCTTCCTCCTTTGAGCTGGGGCTGCCTTGTGCCATGTAGGAGGAGCTGAACTGAGACCAAGACCCCTCTTCCATGCTGAACTTGCCCCATGATATCACCAATTCAAAGGGCAGCCTTTGCATCTTCCACAGCTTTTGCTGCTGCCCACTTTCTTCCAGTTTTCAACACAGGTGCTGCCTCCTCACGCATTTGTCGCGTGACTCTACTAATGTCATTTCCAGTCTGACCTTGGCGCACTTAAACTCCTCGGTTAGAGCGGAGACTGGTAGCTGCAGTATTCCTTTACCATAAAGTCCCACTCTGCTGAGGCAGCGTGAACTCCCAACCATTTCCTGATGTATGAACTGATTAAAGCTTCCAGCTTCTCTACTGTTGTCAAAGAAACCTTGTACACAGTCAGTGGCCACAGCAACCTCGTCAGTAGACCAAACTGAAAGCACCAGAATTTTAGTTTGCCTGGTAGAGCGCAGCTGTCTATGTTCTTCAACCCTTCCACTGCTTGTTGTCTAACTTCTCCCACACGAACTGTGTCCTTTAGATCCCCGTCGTACCATCTCCCAAGACTCTTCACTGGCTTCTCAGACACTGTCGGTATTGCCTCACCATTAATGAAGAATGTTTTATCTACTACTTTGCCTTTAATTATAGAGATGCTCCTTGATTGGGCTTGAATTGCATTTGAATATATATATATATATATATTAATTTAACAAAGATTAATTGAAATTATTTTAAAATGTAATTTGACAAACAGTATATTCTAACTTACGTCAACGAAGCATTATTGATTCGAAGTAAAGCGTTGTATTGGTGGTTTGTGTCTTCTTTTGTAAATATACCATCAAAACGTTTCGATAGTACACCTACGACACCGTCAGCAAGATTTTACACCGTGAGCGTGCGTGACTGAATACCCCGAGCGTCTGCAGCTTCAGAGGATCCGTAGAACTGCTGCCGTTTGTGTCACGTGATGTATTGCTTCATGCAAACTAATTGAACCTTTGATTCACAACACTGTTTGCTTCTAATGGTTTGAGGCGAGTCGAAGCGGGTGAGGCTTTGTACCCATCACTACTTTTTATTTTATTTTTGTATTTAATTAAACGGCGCGCTACGTCTTTTTGCACTGCACTACTGCCTGTGTTGTCTTTCCGGTTCCTGAACCTGACGTCACCACCCATACGCCACACAAAGCCATCTGTGACAGCCACTTATGCCGATTTTCACCTACAGTATTAAATACATCTTCACGCTCATTTCAATGCAGATGTGTTGTACACATGTCCGTCTCCAATATATCACAGTATGAAGTTATTTTACTCAATAGACGACCTACCTTACTCTTATGTTACATAGATAGATAGATAGATACTGTAGATATAGTTAATGTGGTAGGGAACCTCTGAGAAAATGGCTTGGCACACGATTGACATAGATAATAATGTTGTTGAAGTTAAGTGGAACAGCAGACAGGAATCTGGTCAGGGATACCATCTTTGCTTATGGGTGTGAGAGTAGTGGGAAGAGAACAGTTGGTTTCTGGCATGTGGCTGCCACCACTTCCAGCATACTTAGACGACATGACCACCATGACTACAACGGAAGCCGGCACCAATCACTTACTTTGCAAACTAGAAGACAACATCAGATGGTAGCGTATGCAGTTCAAGCCTGCCAAGTTAAGAAGCATCTCCATCATCAAAAGCAAAGTAGTGGATAAAGTGTTCTACATTGATTGAAAGGCCATTCCAACTGTATCAGAAAAGCCTGGAAAGAGTCTTGGGAGGTGGTACGACAGGGATTTAAAGGATAGAGTGGGAGAGATGAAACAACAGACAAGGTCAAGGGCTGAAGAGGATTGACAGTACTGCACTGGTGGGCTAGTTTAAAGTCTGGTGCTTTCAGTTTGGTCTTCTTCCAAGGTTGCTGTGGCCACTTACTGTGCATGCGGTTTCACTTTCAACAATAGAGACTGGAGGCCCTGATTATCCCACACATCAAGAAATGTCTGAGAGTTCCACGATGCCTTAGCAGGGCAGCCCTTTTAGGTAAGAGGAAAGTGCAGTTGTCAGACTCAGTGTGTTAAGGTTTGGCTGTAGAATTGCGTGATGAGTGTGTGAAAGTGGGCAGCAAAGGACACCCTTCGCATCAATGACAACATGGGGAAAGCACAACAGGGAGGAGGAGGCCTGTTGTCAGTTTCAACACGCCTGGTTCTCCTGCCAGGATTCCATGGATGGCATACGAAAGGAAGAAACTCCGGTATGCTGTTAGCCGCTGAGGTGGAACAGCAGGGGAGGAGAATCTGGGTTTATCCAGTACAGGTGGGCTGTCGGGACTTTGTCACACAATCCATGACATGGCTTCTCAGAGATACTGGATTAAGTGGACAGGAGTTACAGCATATGTTGAAGGCTCTTTCCAAGGAAGCAGAGTAGTAGAAACTGGCTCTGGTTGAGGAGGAAAGAGGTCAATTGGGGACCTCGAAAGAGAGGTGATGGAGGAAGTCAACATCAATGGATGGCTAAGTTAAAGTGTAAGTAGAGGGGTTCTGGAAAATATAGCGTTATACGTCTCCATGTGTTGCTACAATTTTAAATGATGTACCTGCAACAGGATAGCGCTGTGGCTCAAGATGTTACTAGTAGGAAGGAGACTCAGTCAAGAAAGCTGCAGTTAAAGTGCTGTTGCACATGTTTATTACACAAACAAAAATAAAATAGGAACAAACAAAACATGGCATGAGGGCCAAAACAAAGGTTTGAACAAAAGATTTTGTTTGTGTTTGAACATTGTTGACTGTTATTTGCAGGTCATCATTATGAACATTCTCATTATCCATGAGATCTGCAAAGTTCCCTGTGAATCAAGCCCAGTATACATGCTGTCATATAATGCAACAGTTCCCTTAGAACATGACATGTTACTCAATGTGACCCAATGATTGTCATGGACATGGATAATCTGGATGAAGTCATATGTTGGGGACCCCACCGGCTCACCGTTAACAAGTGGCATATAATGGCTATAGGGCTGATATTTGGCTTACTGCAAGTAAAAAAAAAAAGCTACAGTAAAATCACATCATACTTCTAAATATGAGAGAGGGACATGCTTACAACACATCTGCAGTGAAATGAGTGGGGTCCAATGGAAGGTATATACAGTATATTAGTCCCCATGGAAATCAGCAGTAAAATTTCCTAAAATCTGGTAAGTCAAAGTTTAAAACAAAACACATAAAAGTGTTACTATTTTAATGAAATAGTCTTACTGACCAGTTTAATCAGCAAACAAATGTAATTCCATGGCACAAAATAAATATTTTAAATAAACAAAAAAAACAGGCAATACCTCTAATTGCTGAAATAAATAAAAAGTGAAAACAATCTGCACAAAAAGTTTGCTAACTCCCTGCAGTATCAATATCTGTTTCCTTCTTTTATATTTTGTCTTTTGTTTACTCCATTTCTACACCTAAATCATTATCAAATTGTCAATGTGACCGCACACTGCGCTCGTTGATTATAATACAGAAACACCAAGGCCTTGATGTTTGATTGAGATTAAAGGATTGAAAATCCTGCACTCTCTGAGGAAATGTATTGCTGGTTGTGCAGCATTCATGTACTTAGAGAGTTTATCTTCAGCTAACTGGTAAGCCTGCTCAAAGATTGCTAATGTCTCTTTCTTTTTTGAAAAAGGAACACACTTCTAACTTCAGAACTTTGTTTGCAACAAAACAGATCTGCAAATCTTCAAGAAAGTCAAAAGCGTTCATTGCAACAGGCCTATTGCTTTATTGCTAAGCTGCAGAATAATTTTAGACTTTTCTGTTAAAATATGCAGCTGCAACTGCAGTAATTTGGAAAGCAACGTATTCTGTGTCATTTGATGCAGGCTCTCCAGAGAGTTAGGAGAGGTGTGCTTACACACCTCCATTTCTGACTCAAAGAATGCTTTGTATAAAGCAAAGTGCTCTGCATGGTAGGCTGCTGCTCTGTACCAGGAATTCCACCCTGTGCCACATGGATTTGGAGCCATGGTTGCTTTTTTGCCAGAGGCTCAGTTGTAAGATAATTCAAGTACCTTCTCTTCCTTGCACCTGTCATGTAGAAAACCTGTGAGAAGCACCTCATAAACGCATTCACTTCTTCAAATGGTTTTCTAAAAGATTCTCCCACAAGATTCATTATGTGTGCAAGGCAGATAATGTGGACAGAATTTGGAAAGAGAACACTGAGAGCTGAATTGTAGGCTTTTGTCATGTATGCAGCGTTGTCAGTATCAATTGAAACTACATTCTGATTAGCAATTTCGTAGTTTTGCAGAGCATTGACAGTAGCAACTGAAACAGTGGAATTATTGCATTGTGAAGGAACACTGTATTGATGAGACAGGCCCTCAGCTTTACAGAATCATATTCCCTCAATATCTGGAGTCTCATCAAACATCACAGCCACTGGCTTGTCACGAATAAGTTCTTTGATGGCTTCTTTTTCAACTGCATACACTTCAGGCAAGTATTTCTCTAGCAGCTGGTGTGAGCCTGGAACGCCCCCTCCCTTGATTACTCTGTTTCTCAAGAAAGTCTTCATGATGGGGTGTTCTGTTCTGGACAGTGGTGTATTGGCTGCACTACATGCTCTGACCCATTTGTGGCAAACCTAAATGGTGGGGATAGTAAAGAAGACTTTAAAATAAAGAAAATAAAGTTCCCTTTAAAAAAAAAAAAAACTTACAGCACTGACTATAGGATGTCATTTTTACATATAAAGAAACAGAAATTATTTCAATATAAATGAAAGTGTTATGAATATAATTATGACTATGTAATCACATAATTAATAATAAAATTCACCTTGCAAAATAAGACTTTGTTCTGGAATTAAAATTATTGTTGGTAAATTTTACAACAGCAATGTTTTAACGTGTTCTAGGCTTGGAGAATGTGAGATCATTTTCTGTTCACCAAAATGTTGTAATTTTTAAAACGTATCCACATCAAGGCAGCACGTCGAAATAGCTAGGAAACTATGAAAGGCATCACTTTTTGACGTCACTGCTGTGGTATTATGCCTTTTTCTTTAGAATGACTCAGGATGGAAATACAAGAACATAAGAACATAAGAAAGTTTACAAACGAGAGGAGGCCATTCAGCCCATCTTGCTCGTTTGGTTGTTAGTAGCTTATTGATCCCAGAATCTCATCAAGCAGCTTCTTGAAGGATCCCAGGGTATCAACTTCAACAACATTGCTGGGGAGTTGGTTCCAGACCCTCTCAATTCTCTGTGTAAAAAGTGCCTCCTATTTTCTGTTCTGAATGCCCCTTTATCTAATCTCCATTTATGATTCCTGGTCCTTGTTTCTTTTTTCAGGTCAAAAAAGTCCCCTGGGTCGACAATGTCTATACCTTTTAGGATTTTGAATGCATGAATCAGATCACTGCGTAGTCTTCTTTGTTCAAGACTGAATAGATTTAATTCTTTTAGCCTGTCTGCATACGACATGCCTTTTAAACCCGAGATAATTCTGGTTGCTCTTCTTTGCACTATTTCTAGAGCAGCAATATCCTTTTTGTAACGAGGTGACCAGAACTGAACACAATATTCTAGGTGAGGTCTTACTAATGCATTGTAGAGTTTTAACATTACTTCACTTGATTTAAATTCAACACTTCTCACAATATATCCAAGCATCTTGTTGGCCTTTTTTAATAGCTTCCCCACATTGTCTAGATGAAGACATTTCTGAGTCAACATAAACTCCTAGGTCTTTTTCATAGTTCCCTTCTTCAATTTCAGTATCTCCCATATGATATTTATAATGCACATTTTTATTGCCTGCATGCAATACTTTACACTTTTCTCTATTAAATTTCATTTGCCATGTGTCTGCCCAATTCTGAATGCTGTCTAGATCATTTTGAATGACCTTTGCTGCTGCAACAGTGTTTGCCACTCCTCCTATTTTTGTGTCGTCTGCAAACTTAACAAGTTTGCTTACTATACCAGAATCTAAATCATTAATGTAGATTAGGAATAGCAGAGGACCTAATACTGATCCCTGTATTATAAAAAATAATAGACCTCTTCAGTGACTTACAGGAAAACAATTCCATCTGGGGTTTCTGTGACAGTTTATAAATTACTCGACCTTCGGTCTCATAATTTATGATGTCACAGAAACCCTAGATGAAATTATTTTCCTGTAAGTCACATGCATTCAGTGCGCGAGGCAAGCTCACATACACTTGACCGTCTAAATCCCTTTCACACTGGCACTCCTACCCGGGTCAAGATAGGTAATTGATCCTGCTCCTAGTAATTTTTGAATTAACTATTTAAGTATCATTATTATTTGGTGTTTCTATTTAGGGAGGAGTGTGTGTATGTGATTTTATCCCAGGTAGTGTTGTTATTTGAATAAAAGGTTGATTTGCAATTTGTTAATTCTCTACGTCCTGTCCCATACCCCACGTCTCACTGGACGGGGAGGTGGGACTGGTCTTCTCCTCTCTCCCTCCTTACTCTTTTCTGTCCCCTCCGATCTCTCCTCACTCTCTGTTAATACCTTTGAATTTCATGCAGTCCAACTAACCTCTCCCTGTCAACTCCTGCTAATTGTACTGTACCATCCCCCTGGGCCTCTCGCTCACTTTCTAGATGAACTCGACTATCTACTCTCCTCCCTCCCCTCTCTGTCTACCCCAACTGTCCTGTTAGGTGACTTCAACATCCATCTCTCCAACCCCTAATTCTCCTCGACCTCTCTGCTGGCTTTGACACTGTTGATCACTCTATTCTACTATCATCTCTTGCTGACCTGGGGATCTCTGGCACTGCTCTGGCCTGGTTCTCCACATTGCCACAGACAGCCACTCCTGGGAAGATTCACTACTGCCCCAAACTTTCTCCATTTGGACAATATGGCTCTGACTGTGGTTCGGTGGAGCCCCAGAGCCTTAGAAATGGCTTTGTAACCCTTTCCAGACTGATAGGCATCAACAACTTTTTCCGGAGGTCTTCAGGAATTTCTTTTGTTCGTGGCATGATGTGCCTCTAGAACCTGTGTGCTGACAACTTCACTCTGATGGTAAGGGCCAAAGTTAGTCAGATTTATATTGGGCAGGGCTGGCCCAATTAAGTGATTGACTTGCTTCCCTTGTTATTTAGATTAGGCTGTCCTGTAGGCTGTCCACGGGAAACGCTTCCTTTAATGTATTCATGAAAAAGGCTTTTCGAATTTCAGGTTTTCTAATAAAAGGCTGATGAATCACTGCCCATTTAAGAAAACATGTGAACACAAAATGTTCAGAAAACATCTTTAAAAAATTGTGAACGCTGACACTTTGATGAATAGGGGCCAGTATTACTGAAATAATCTGTCGTTAATTTTTTGACAGCATTTTCAGGTGAAATGGAATCAAATATTGTTAAGATTCTACTGATTGCCTCTGGTGTTCAAATTCTTTGCTGATCTATCCTTTATTACTGTATCGATGGTGTACAGGAAGGAAGGGAAACACATACTGAAAGAACCGAACCAAACCTGAAATTCAACTCGAAATAAAATAAATATATATATCTTGTGCAGCCTAAATTTTATTTTAAATGGTGTTCTTTGTTTTCAGTTTTTACACATTATCACAGATACATTCCATTTTTAAGGACCATGTCCGTCCGTTGGTCTGTCTGTCTGTCTAGTATCACACTCTCGGTGAACTTGTACCTGCCTTGAATCTTCACCAGACTTGCATCATACATGCCAAGCCTCGTACAGACGTTTCAGATAGCATTGGACTGTACTCTGCTAAACCCTCGGTTTTCTACAAACTATTTCCCCCTTACAGTACGGTCTCTTTTTAATGCGTGATTAAGAGGATCCTCTGTGCGTGCACAGGGTTAAAAATGATCCTTGACTTTTTCCAGTTAGCATGTTTGATGCATGTTTTATTTTAGTTTGAAATGTCTGAGTTGATAAAAGGCAATAGGGCTAATGATAATGTGATAACACCATTTTAAATTGTGTTTAACAGTACAACTAATTAGGAGACTTTAGCCATAAGGGACTTGTGGTTGGTTTTTGAATTTAAATATTAATAAACATCACTAGAACAAAATGTGATAACGCTTAAGTTAGGAAGACAGACATTTCAGCTAATACTTTCTGCAGTGTGATGGCATTTTGTCTACTTGACTTGACAGAATTTATGATTTGTACAAATTAAACATGTCTTAAATGATTAAAAAAAGAAATGAAAAAAGTTTCCCAGATATCAGTAAGCTGCTTTGTTCTGTCTGTTTTCCATGCGGGTACAGTCAGCCACAGACACCTGCGACAGACAGACACACAGAAGCTTTACCAAGGGGGTTGGGGGGGGGGGGGGATCCTAAATATTTACCTACAGAAATGCCCTGATAGGGGGGCTCCTGAGTGGACTCCCGAGGCTCCCGAGTAAAGACACTCCGCGTTGAGTGCAGGATGCGCTCTATAGCCTGGATGTCGCCGGTTCGAGTTCAGGCTATGCCATTGCAGACCGTGGACGGGAGTTCCCATGTGACGCCGCACAATTGGCCGAGCACCACCTGGGGAGGGTTTAGGTCGGCCAGGGTGTCCTCGGCTCACCGCGCACTATCGACCTCTGTAGTCTGGCCGGGCGCCTGCGGGCTTGCCTGTAAGCTGCCCGGAGCTGCATTGTCCTCCGATGCTGTAGCTCCGAGGGGGCTACATGATGAGTCTGTAGTGTGAAAAGAAGTGGTCAGGTGACGGCACACGCTTCAGAGGACACCATGTGTTCGCCTTCGCCACTCCCGAGGGTGGTAGCGGTGAACCGAGCTTAAATACAAATTGGATATTCTAAATTGGGAGAAAATAATAAAAAATAATTAGCGACTACTAAATAAAGAAAAAAAAAGAAAATGCCCTGATATATTTATCTGAAGATGTTTATAACCACAGAAAACTGTATCTTAATCCTATTTGTATTTCTGCTGCTGCAATCAAGTCTTCAAGCTGGAGGGCCATTCTGTGGAGAGGAATCTGTTCACAGCCCTATTCCAGTATATTGTCCAATACCATAATACAAGCATGGCTCGGCGTCCTTTCTCGTGGTGCTCCAGTGCTGGTGCTGAATACACAATTCTTGGTGACTAGTGCAGTATTTGGAATCCAGGTTTAATGCTGGCTGGAACAGTGACAGCTCCCGGTTGTTAGCCGTCTACTAAATACAAATAAACAGTGGTTAAGAAAACAAATACAAACACTCACGGTTTTGCTTTACACACTTTCCTTTACAGGTCCTTGCAGTAACCAAAACAAAGGAACAGATTGCATCATCACATCCCCTGAAATACCCTTCATCACGCCCCCTCTGATAGCTAGTTCAATCACGTCTCCTCCAATCCATGACTGACACATCGCTTACCATACTAGGGCGATGACTTGTGGTATTGTGACTCTGCCCCCTTCCTGGATGGCTGGCTTCTGACTGACCCTGGAATGAACTGCCGAACCATCCAGTACAAGGCACACTGTTCCTGTTACACAGCGCCCTCACAGGTCAGGAGGGAGATTGTTGACTGGGATTCATTCGCTCTCGGTCACAAGCCTATAGGTCTAATGATACAGTAATGTAAACATAGTATGATTTATGTGTTGTATGCAGTGTAAAGCACTTTCTGAATAATAAATACAGACATAAATCTCTAATTTATATAACATATGTGATCAGCTCTTTAAAATACATTTCTGTATTCTGTGTGCTATGAGTGGTGTTTAAACAACTTATTTTGGGTAGCGAGTTGCTTTTTTAAAATATTGTTTGTGCTATAAATATAATGAATTGTATAAGTCTGTGTTATTTATATCAGTTGTAAGCTTCCCACTTCAAATCTATTCCACTGCAGGACTTAAGTTTCAACCAGACATGTCCTAAAAGGTCAATTAAATAAGGAAAGTCTGGTTGAAACAAAGTCGTGCAATGTAGAAAATGCTCTGCAAAATTATTATATTCTTTTTTATATACAGCTTGTTGTTTCATATAAAAGTTTCATATATCCTTTTTTATGACTGATAATTATTCCTGAATACTAACATTTTTCTACTTTCACATTACATAAACATTTATTTATTTATTTATTTTTTTTTAAAAAAAAAAACCCAAAGGAAATTCATTGCAAAAGCTGCATTAAAGTAATGTTAAGGTTACTCAAGCAAAACCCTCAAAAGTGAGGAAATTGCAAGTAAGCTTAACACGCAACCTTAACTCTGCACTGTCATGCGTATGTATGACATCACATACAGACGTGCTCAAATTTGTTGGTACCCCTCCACAAAAAACGAAGAATGCACAATTTTCTGAAATAACTTGAAACTGACAAAAGTAATTGGCATCCACCATTGTTTATTCCATATTTAATAAAATCAGACTTTGTTTTTTGATTTTTTATTCAACATAATATTGTAAATAATAAAACAAATGAAAATGGCATGGACAAAAAATGATGGGACCGCTAACCTAATATTTCGTTGCACAACCTTTTAGAGGCAATCACTGCAATCAGACGTTTTCTGTAGCTCTCAATGAGACTTCTGCACCTGTTAACAGGTAGTTTGGCCCACTCTTCCTGAGCAAACTGCTCCAGCTGTCTCAGGTTTGATGGGTGCCTTCTCCAGACTGCAAGTTTCAGCTTTTCCATAGATGTTCGATAGATTCAGATCAGGACTCATAGAAGGCCACTTCAGAATAGTCCAATGTTTTGTTCTTATCCATTCTTGGGTGCTTTTAGCTGTGTGTTTTGGGTCATTATCCTGTTGGAGGACCCATGACCTGCGACTGAGACAGAGCTTTCTGACACTGGGCAGTACGTTTCGCCCAGAATGCCTTGATAGTCTTGAGATTTCATTGTGCCCTGCACAGATTCAAAAGTGTGCCAGGCGCAGCAAAGCAGCCCCAAAACATAACTGAGCCTCCTCCATGTTTCACTGTAGGTATGGTGTTCTTTTCTTTGAAAGTTCATTTTTTTGTCTCAGAACATAGAGCTGATGTGACTTGCCAAAAAAAGCTCCAGTTTTGACTCATCTGTCCAAAGGACATTCTCCCCAGAAGGATTGTGGCTTGTCAATATGCATTTTAGCAAATTCCAGTCTGGCTTTTTATTTTTTTCTGTCAAAAGTGGAGTCCTCCTGGGTCTTCTTCCATGGAGCCCACTTTCGCTCAAAAAGCGACGGATGATGCGATCAGAAACTGACGTATTATTGGAGTTCAGCTTGTATCTCTTTGGCAGTTATCCTTGGTTCTTTTTCACCATTCGCACTATCCTTCTGTTCAATCTGGGGTCGATTTTCCTCTCGCGGCCGCCCAGGAGGTTGCCTACAGTTCCATGGACCTTAAACTTAAATAATATTTGCAACTGTTGTCACAGGAACATCAAGCTGCTTGGAGATGGTCTTGTAGCCTTTACCTTTACATGCTTGTCTATTATTTTCTTTCTGATCTCCTCAGACAACTCTCTCCTTTGCTTTCTGGTCCATGTTCAGTGTGGTGCACAAATGATACCAAACAGCACAGTGACTACTTTTTCTCCATTTAAATAGGCTGAATGACTGATTACAAGATTGGAGACATGTGTGATACTAATTAAAGAAACTAATTAGTTTGAAATATCACTATAATCCAATTATTTATTATCTTTTCTAAGGGGTACCAACAAATGTGTCCAGGCCATTTTAGAATATCTTTGTAGAATAAGCAATAATTCATCTCTTTTCACAGCTTCTTTGCTTTATTCTATGACATACCAAAGGCATGCAAGTATACATGATAAAATA
This sequence comes from Huso huso, assembly GCA_036884735.1. NCBI lineage: Eukaryota > Metazoa > Chordata > Actinopteri > Acipenseriformes > Acipenseridae > Huso > Huso huso. The sequence continues at coordinate 21,156,125 of CM072679.1, forward strand.
GCTTTTAATTTCATCACTTTTCAGGAGGAATGAAGCATTATTTTAATGAGCTGTAAGGGTACCAACAAATTTGAGCACGTCTGTATGACGTCAGCTATGACATCACTGATGACATAACTAATCACATGACAAATGCTCCCCGAAGAATGGCCATAACACTGGGAAATCGTTCACCATAACTTGGTCCCAAAGCATCTGGTAGTTGATCAGTGTAATATAGACAGAGAAAACTGTCCTTCCACATCAGTAACAGCAATTACGATCACAAGTGTCCGTTGAATTAGAATGGATTGGCCAATTATCAAATTATAATGTATGAAAGGGGAAAGAAAGAGAAAATGTGAAATATGATTTAAAAATAGACATTACAAAGTTATTAAATCCATAAACAGCAAATGGTATGAACTTAACAAATGTATTTATATAATTAACATACTAAATCTAACACAAAGGACACAGATCCTCTCCTATTAGATTAAGGTTCTGTGGTGATGGGAGAACATCATATGTTGACCTGATGTGGAAACTGCCCATACAGAAAATAAATATATTTTTAATATATGGAATTATATATTTTTTAAACCTGAAATGTATTTATAATATATTTTCTTAAACATGACATGTTGCTTAAATATATTTATAATATATTATAAATGCATTTTGTAAATCAACATATTCACATTTATACATTTTATTTTTCTAAATTATATTCAAAATACATTGTAAAATATGTTGTAAATAAATATATTCACATTAATATATTTAAAAGTGTATGCAGTGTTTTCAAACAATATATGTATATATTGCATATAATAGGAGACTGCGACGGTCAGGCAGCATTAAATTTAAAACAAGAAGGCTTCATAAGTTTATCCATGTACGGCAGATAAAAACACAGACACTGTGATTTTAATTTGGTAAATAAGTTTATTCTTGACGGAACAAATATGGTCGTTAATCAATCTTTCTGCAGATACCGAAGTGTTACAGATACCTCATAAAAAATAACTGGGCTAAGCCTAGTATTTAGAAGAAAAAAAAGAGAGGTCAATAACAATCAAGGACACAATAGGCTGTTCATATTTTAAGGCACCTTATATTTAAACTGTATGCCCACCAATATGAAAAAAAGAATGAAATTGTAAAAATGTATTTCCAGTTTATTAGTGGATTTTTCTTTTTTTTACTTTAATAGCTCTATTTTCAGCAACAATTCCATAGCTATTAATGAATTTTTAATTGGAAGCAGCAGTTTTTTGTAACGTCTCATAGTTTCAGAAGAACAATGTTAGCAGGTCTACAGAGAAGCAGCCCAAACACCTGTTGTAATGCAAACAGCCTTTTAGCATATGTTGAAAGCTTTTCATTTTTGTACTTGAGTGTTTTATATACACTGAATTTTTACAAAATGTTGATATATTCCGTTAATGTTTAAAGATAGTAGTTATTTTTAACTGAAATTGCGGAATTCCATTCCTTTCTTATTTATTTGTTTCATATCTGTTTGGTGGAACACATGCAAAATATGGTGTGTGTCCAGGCACTTTACATTATGTAATATATTGTGAATACATTATATAATACATGTTTAGTAAATATATTGAATAATACATTTCTAAAAATACATGGACAATATAATTGATATATTGTTACCTGAAATTATATTTTAAATATATTTAAAATATGTTTAAGCAAATACATTGTAAATATATTTTCCATATGATGAAAACGGGCCAATTTTGTAATATGTTAAATATATTTTATATAACATTACATACATAATACATATATTTTTCCATATATTTTATCATTCCCAAAGACTATGAGTTTTATATGAATAATATGTTTAGAAAAATATATTTAATATATTTTTTTTTAGTATGGGTGATCCTGCTCTGTTCCATTGTCCATAGATCTCACCAGCCGATCTTGCGTTGTTCCACACTGTAGTGAATTAGGTATACAATTTATTTAACAATAAATAAGTCTCTAGTCACCCACCCAGGGACATCAAAATATAAGAAATGACATATATATACAGGTAGTTTTGATAAAACATTTTCACACCTTTACCAATCTATATTAAAACCATATCCAGTAATTTCCAACAGGAGAATTAGGTTATGTAACATCTTTAACAAGTGAATACTTTGCTCATTAAAATGTCTAGAATTCAATTCAACTACATTATAAACCACTAGGCTAAGAAAGTTTACAAACTTATTTGTTGATTAAGAGAATTCAATCTCTAAGACAATATCCATGCGGCACGTCATAAGCCTCTGGCAATGAATGCTTCCATGCTTTCTGGAATAAACTGCTTGCTCACTAAGAGAACTAAATCTCCACGGAGAATGAAGTAATCATTGTATAGCTCCATTCATACATTAATGTTACATTACATTGTTTTGCACACGTCAGTCTCATAACCAAACTATGGAGAATATCAGTTGTACAATGTATAGGTTACTTGCAGTATCATTATAGCATCCTTCACAAACACATCTGTATTGTTCAGTATATTACATTCAATAATTTTCAGAAAATTATTACTTGGTTAATTTCTGCTTTTATTCCTTCTGGGAATTTAATCATGTTTACTTCATTGACTATTTGATCCCTTTTAAAATATAAGTCAGTTACTCAGGATCATATCGCATGATGGTTTTTTAATCTTGGACTGAATTAGTTGTATTCCTACAAACTATATTAGTCCGGCTTTACCATCGTTTTCTGGATACACACGATTGTACATGAGTCTAAAAACAGAACTCTTGGTTCTATGTACGTAACTTACATTCTGCAGATCAGTTCATAAGGGATAGACGCTTTTAAACTGCAGAGTAGGGTTATTACCAAAGTAGTGGTAATAATCCATCAAGAAGATTATGTTTACAACAAAATCATTGACAATTGAGATTAACTCCATTTAGTTAGCTATATAGACAAGGCAGCTACCACTTCTAGTGATGGTACAACAGACATGCTTGGGCTTAATCAGTAGTAAAACTACTTAATTAAATTTGGAGTTACCTACTTTATCTAGTCTCAAACTACTTACATTCAATTTATAAGACTTACATTCACATTCTCATTGCCTTAGTCTCAGAGCCAATTTTCAACCTTGGAGAGTACATTTTTTCCCCCAATTTTCTTTTTGTGCTATGTAGCTGTGTTACCCAGTTTATGGATACAGTAGACTTTCAGCATTCCCATCCCTGATCTCTGACACAATTGCTCGCTCTTAGTTTTGTTGTTTCTTGCTGGAACATGAGGTTTAGTAACAGCTCCCTGGGTTGGGGCCAGTTGTAACACGTTGACATCATATAACATTAGCTCAAGTATATTTGGGCACATGAAGCTTGCACTGAAGGGAACAACATGTACGCGTGTTCTCTCAACTGAGACTCAGAGTGACTTATTACTGCTCAAAAAGGCCTATCATTTTAGCGATGGTAAACAGTTTAAAATGTTGGACATAAAAAAGAAATGGCCATATATGAACATTTTTATTTTTCAATAAAGATATTCCGTTTTTGAGTTAAATAAAAACTAAAATATTTGCTTTATGTGAAAATTGATCTTATTCAGTAAAACATTCAGTTCTTGAGTAAAATGAAATGTGTTGTTATTTATTTAATTATTGTTCACAGAATGTTACATCTGATCCTGCCCCCCATTACAACTGACCCTGGCTATGGGGTTAATTGTAACATCGGACACCTCACTTTTCAAGTGCTCTATATCGGCTATAAAAACAGGATAACTATAGGGATTGGTAGAGGACAGATGTAAGTTGTTTGTATCAAAGTCTGGTCAAACTAGATCAAATTGTCTCTGCGTAATGGAGAGAAAGGTAAAAAATGTTACATCTGTCCCCTGTCATATATAATGTATTTATTTTTTTTTCTGTAGGATTTTCTGTTTAAGGTAAGGTACCCAAATAATAATAAATTGAATATTGGCTTGGTTCCCCCTAGAGTCAAAGTACATTTTGAGCCCTGGTCTTTATTCTCCTGTGCTGTCCCTGCTTTGTAGATACAAACACAGACAGACAGACAGACAGACAGACCACTCCAGTCCCTGTCACTGCCTCACCTATCACATACACTCAACACACAGTTTGCCCGAAGGACAGTGCACCACCTTTCACAGACAGTGAACCCATCTGAAAGAGACAGGATGCTCTTGCCGTTCATTCCAAAGATACTGTGATGGATGGCGGTTGTGTTTCCCTACAAGCTGTAACCCGCCTCCCATTCCCTCCCCAGCCTGGGAAATCTTAATCAGTGCATCACACACGCTCAGACCCGGAGAGGTGATGTGAAGCCAACTGTGTGGCTCGCTCACTAAATCAGAAGCCGGGGGAAAGAGGTGTTCTGCATGGACTCTATGTCTCAGCTGCCAGCAGCCAGCTATTTATAGAACCAAATTAAATATATATATAAATGCACCCGAGACACATCCTCATCACGTCAAGCTTCTTCAGTGAGCAATAGAATCACAACAATTGGTCTTTCTAAGGGCATTACAATAACATGTTTTATGAGCTACTCAACCATACTGCAGCCCATCACTCTAACCACTGAGCTACTCAAACATACTGCCCTCCACACTGCAGCCCATCACTCTAACCACTGAGCTACTCAAACATACTGCCCTCCACACTGTAGCCAGCATGCTAACCACTGAGCTACTCAACCCCAATACCCTCCACACTGCAGCCCATCACTCTAACCACTGAGCTACTCAAACATACTGCCCTCCACACTTATGTGTACAGAATGGTACACAGAAAGGGTATTCCTCTGTCTGTGAGAATTAGGTGTACAGTAAATACCATCCATTATGTGTATATAATGAAAACAAATATTTAAAAAATGTATTTATACTAATTAAGGAACATGTTATAGAGGTATCAGTTATGTGGTGTAGCAGGGTGAAGCCTGGTAAAAGGCATGAAAAAGGCACTAAAGGGAGCTACTCACGCGACCTAACCAAGATGGAGCATGTCTCAAGTAGAGGGTCATGTTGCGGCAGCCATCTTGGGAAGGTCGGAAGCACAGTTATTTCAGGTTGCGCTAATATCAGAACCAGGTTAGGTCACACGCACAACCGAATAGCAATTGGCTGTGACGGATTGATAGAGGCGTGGCCTGGGGTACATAAGGGGAACTATGTAGAGTAGTGAGAGTTCCCTGGCAGGAGGCGGAGTTTGGACTGTGCAGGACTCACATAGAAAAGCAAGCTGATGGTGTTATTGCTGCGCTCTGGCTACACTGGAATATACAGGCTCGAGAGGAGGAGCTGGAGAGAGCAAATAAACAGGACACCATTGTGAGCGAACGAGTGGCAAGGCACAGGTAAAGGGGACGGCAACTGTCTACCAAGATGACCATTACTACATAAATGAACCCTGTCAGTGAGAGATGCATCGCATTCCTGCACTGCCAGCTTACCAAGGGCGTGTGGGGACTGCCACCCATAACTCACTGATTACAAAAGCAGAGCCACATAAGAAACTGTGTCGTAAACCCCTTTGTGGAATCAAGCACTTCTACTGTGTTACTGTGTGGAGAGGAAGCAGCTCGGATACATGCCAGGGTATTGTGGAATACACACTCAAAATCAAATAAAGTAGTTATCTTTTGTGTCTTGATTGTTGAAATTTCAAGTTTCTGAAATATGTCTAGTTTGAAATATGACTCTGTAACAGGGGAGATCTGGACTGACTATCTGGCACATGCATATTACTGCAGGTAGAGGGCAGCAATCTCGTAGGATCCGCCTGTCAGTCATGGCGATGACACGGAGAGGTGGGGAAGAGGGTGTGTGCTTTCCCTCTCTGAGTGGCTGAGAGGTGGCCTTTGGGAGATTGCTCAGCCCTAAGAACTGCGCTTGGTTGTGCACTGCATCGGCTGTGTTTGGGAACACAGTGACACTGACAGAAGACGTCAGTTTTAAAACAAAATGAGGAAAACCTGGCTGGGGAAAACAGCCGGCCTTAAAATAATTTAAAGAGGAAATAAATAACAGAAATAATCACGTACCCGAGGGGACGTGTTTAGTCGTACGGGGAACTCCGGCCATCCCAGTGTACAGGGTAACTGAGCGTAGGACGGAGGCCCGTTCTGACCAGCTTAGGGGCAGTAGGGACACTGCGTAAGCAGCACTTTTGTTTGTAGTTTTATTACTGTGTTTTATTTTCCCTTTTTCTTTCACCTTTGGTTTTCATTATTATTTACGAGCACTTGCTGTGCCTGTGCCTATGTACCTGTATTGGTAAACACTGTGGTTCTGGTTACTGTTGTCAGTATCCAGTCCACGGACAACAGCGTCCTCTACTGGTCAAAATAAAACAGTGCGCCTGAACGGTAATGCCAGGCCGAGCAAGGGCGTGACGATGTGCTGAACAGGCTCTTTGACCAAGCAACGGTGGTTAATGGACGGGTGGTCGAGCCCAGAAGCGCCGCCACGTACCCTCACTTTGAAATTGATCGAGACCTTTTGTACCGTGTTGAAAAATTGCCCCAGACGGGGGAAGTGCGTCACCAGTTTCTCATTCCTCAGCCCTTTAAGGAGGATCTGTTGCAGCTTGCTCACGCTATTCCCCTGTCCGGTCATTTGGGAAGGGACAAGACTAAAGCGAGGCTCGTGACACGGTTCTATTGGCTGGGGCTGGATGGTGATGTGAGGCGTTTTTGTGAACGATGTGGGGAATGTCAGAAAGCTAGCCCTAGAGCCGTCCCACGAGCTCCACTGGTGCCATTGCCCCTAGTGGAAGCTCCGTTTGAGCGTATTGGAGTAGATATAGTTGGACCGTTAGAAAGGAGTGCGGCAGGATACACACACCTATTGGTCATTCTGGATTACGCTAAACGTTATCCAGAGGCCATTCCCCTCCGATCTGCGTCTGTTAAATCCGTTGCCAATGAGCTCGTGAAGGTTTTCTTCCGGGTGGGGATCCCCAAGGAAATACTGACCGACCAAGGCACCAACTTTATGTCCCGGCTAGTCCGTGGAACATGTAAACTTTTGGGGATTAAGACCATTAGGACCTTGGTTTTTCACCCCCAGACTGATGGTCTTGTGGAGCGTTTTAATAAGACCCTCAAAAACATGTTGCGCAGATTTGTAAACAGTGACGTGTGCTACTGGGACCAGCTGATTCCGCCCCTTCTCTTTGCTATCAGAGAGGTACCTCAGGCTTCCACAGGCTTTTCACCATTCAAGCTGCTGTATGGGCGGTGAACCTGGGGTGTGCTCGATCTGGTCAGAGAGAGCCCACCATCCCATTGAGATTGAGCCGGGGGCGCCAGTTCGCCAGAGGCCGTACCGCATACCTGAGCGCAAAAGGTAGGTAGTAAAGGCGGAGATTGATGAGATGCTTAGACTGGGTGTAATAGAGGAGTCCCAAAGTGACTGGAACAGTCTGATTGTTTTAGTGGATAAGCCGGACGGGTCAACTCAATTTTGCATTGATTTCAGACGAGTTAATGAAAACTCGAAGTTTGACGCTTATCCCATGCCCCGGGTAAATGAGTTGCTGGAGCGTCTAGGCACAGCTCATTTTATGACGACACTGGATTTAACGAAGGGGTACTGGCAGATACCCCTGACCCCAGAATCCAGAGAGAGGATGGCGTTTTCGACTGCCTTCGGGTTGTACCAATTTAGGACCATGCCCTTTGGGTTGCACGGAGCACCAGCCACTTTCCAGCGGATGATGGATCACATTTTGCGGCCCCATCAGCAGTACACCTCTGCTTACATAGATGACGTGGTGATCCACAGTGAGGACTGGCAGAGTCATCTGCGTAAGGTAGCAGCTGTACTGTGATCCTTGTGGGAGGCTGGGCTCACTGCTAACCCAAAGAAATGTGCCATTGGGAAGAGTGAGTCGGAGTATTTGGGGTATCGAGTAGGGAGCGGCCAGATCAGACTGCTGATTGCTAAGGTGAAAGCCTTGGCTGACTGGCCGGTCCCTCGACCAAAACCCAGGTGCGCTCTTTCTTGGGACTAGCGGGCTATTATAGGAAGTTCATCCCGAGCTTCGCCACGCTCGCTGCTCCTTTGACAGACCTCACCCGGAAGGCTGCCCCAAATAAGGTTCAGTGGACGGAGCCGTGCCAGAGAGCCTTTCTCGCTTTGAAGCGTAGGCTGTGCAGCAAGCCAGTGCTATGCAGTCCTGATTTCAGTAGGAGGTTCACCCTGCAGACGGATGCGTCAGAGGTCTCGGGGGCAGTGTTGTCTCAGGAGGTGTGGGGAAGCGAGCACCCGGTCCTGTACATCAGCAGGAAGCTCCTTCCCCGCGAGAAAAACTATAGTACCATCGAGAAGGAGTGTCTCGCAGTAAAATGGGCAGTCGAATCACTCCGGTACTACCACCTGGGGTGACACTTCACCCTGCACTATGTAACACAATTTTTGTTCCTGGGTAGTAAGTGTTATTTCCTAATTGCTTATGCCTCAAAAGTATAGAAAATGGCTATTATTCCCCACAAACTTTGCTTTTGTGACCAGGACAGTGATATTTTGAAATTTACCTATTTCCAATGAGAAAACGGGCGAATTTGTGTCTTTTCGTTCAGAAAAAAACAACATATGAATCCAAATTAACATGTATTTATACTAAAGTAATACAAAATGACTACAAAAGATTTAGAAGTGAGTAGTTTTTCGAGATTTACGATTATACTGTAAATCACTTTCACGAATCAGCCCCAAATGTAGTCTCCCATCATGTTCTCGTTATACTGTCCTTGGTAGCGGCGTTCAAAGTCCAGTATATCCTGGTGGAAGCCACTTGCTCCTCCGAGTACGCCTCCCATGTTCTCCTTGAATTTATCAAGATGAGCATCAAGGATATGGACTTTGAGGACATCCTACAGCCCATTGTGCCGTAGTTCTTCACCAGAGTCTCAACCAGCTCCACATAGTTTTCGGCCTTGTGATTGCCTAGGAAGCCCCGAACCACTGGACAAAGCTGTTCCAAGCCGCTTTCTCCTTACTAGTGAGCTTTTTTGGAATTCATTGCACCCAGGATCTTCTTTATCTGTGGTCCATGAAGACACCGGCTTTGACCTTTGCCTCAGACAGCTTAGGGAAGAAGTCTTGAAGGTACTTGAAGGCTGCCGACTCCTTATCTAGAGCTCTGACAAATTGTTTCATAAGGCCCAATTTGGTGTCCAGTGGTGGCATCAGCACCTTCCGGGGGTCCACCAGTGGCTCTCACTTGACGTTGTTCCTCCCCACAGAGAACTCGGTCCGCTGTGGCCAGTCCCGTCTGTGGTAGTGCACCTTGGTGTCCCTGCTGTCCCAAAGGCAAAGATAGCAGGGAAACTTGGTAAAACCGCCTTGGAGACCCATCAGGAATGCCACCATTTTGAAGTCTCCTATGACCTTGATGCCATCTCAGAAAAATGCAGATATGTATCCACTTAGGCAGCTGGAACTAAACTGAACTGGTGGGCTTAAGGCCCCTGTATTTATACTACTATTTATATTACTGGAAAGTTCTAGAAAGTTCTAGAAGTTACTCCAAGTTTACTCAGCACTGAATCTATCTGGAATGTTCTGGAAAATAGGTAAATTTCAAAATATCACTGTCCTGGTCACAAAAGCAAAGTTTGTGGGGAATAATAGCCATTTTCTATACTTTTGAGGCATAAGCAATTAGGAAATAACACTTACTACCCAGGAACCAAAAAAAAAAAAAAAAATTGTTACACGGTGTAATGTGTTTTATATACAGTAATAAGAACATAAGAAAGTTTACAAACGAGAGGAGGCCATTCAGCCCATCTTGCTAGTTTGGTTGTTAGTAGCTTATTGATCCCAGAATCTCATCAAGCAGCTTCTTGAAGGATCCCAGGGTGTCAGCTTCAACAGCATTACTGTGTAAATAAGTGCCTCCTATCTTCTGTTCTGAATGCCCCTTTATCTAATCTCCATTTGTGACCCCTGGTCCTTGTTTCTTTTTTCAGGTCAAAAAAAGTCCCCTGGGTCGACATTGTCTATACCTTTTAGGATTTTGAATGTTTGAGTCAGATCGCACCGTAGTCTTCTTTGTTCAAGACTGAATAGATTCAATTCTTTTAGCCTGTCTGCATATAACATGCCTTTTTAAACCCGGATAATTCTGGTTGCTTTCTTGCACTCTTTCTAGAGCAGCAATATCCTTTTGTAACGAGGTGACCAGAACTGAACACAATATTCTAGGTGAGGTCTTACTAATGCATTGTAAAGTTTTAACATTACTTTCCTTGATTTAAATTCAACACTTCTCACAAAATAGCCGAGCATCTTGTTAGCCTTTTTTATAGCTTCCCCACATTGTCTAGATGAAGACATTTCTGAGTCAACATAAACTCCTAGGTCTTTTTCATAGATTCCTTCTTCAATTTCAGTATCTCCCATATGATATTTATAATGCACATTTTTATTGCCTGCATGCAATACCTTACACTTTTCTCTATTAAATGTCATTTGCCATGTGTCTGCCCAGTTCTGAATGCTGTCTAGATCATTTTGAATGACCTTTGCTGCTGCAACAGTGTTTGCCACTCCTCCTATTTTGTGTCATCTGCAAATTTAACAAGTTTGCTTACTATACCAGAATCTAAATCATTAATGTAGATTAGAATAGCAGAGGACCTAATACTGATCCCTGTGGTACACCACTGGTTACCTCACTCCATTTCGAGGTTTCTCCTCTAATCAGTACTTTCTGTTTTCTACATGTTAACCACTCCCCTAATCCATGTGCATGCATTTCCTTGAATCCCTACTGCGCTCAGTTTGAGAATTAATCTTTTATGCGGACTTTGTCAAAAGCTTTCTGAAATCTAAATAAACCATGTCGATACTTTGCAGTTATCCATTTTCAATGTTGCATCCTCAAAAAAAGTCAAGTAGGTTAGTTAGACATGATCTCCCTTTCCTAAAACCATGCTGGCTGTCTCCCAGGATATTGTTACCATATAGATAATTTTCCATTTGGATCTTATTATAGTTTCCATAAGTTTAAATATAATAGAAGTCAGGCTTATTGGTTTGTAGTTACCTGGTTTGGTTTTGTCTCCTTTTGTGGATCGGTATTACGTTTGCTATTTTCCAGTCTGTCGGTACAACCCCTGTGTCAAGAGACTGTTGCATGATCTTGGTTAGCGGTTTGTAAATAACTTCTTTCATTTCTTTGAGTACTATTGGGAGGATCTGATCTGGCCCAGGGGATTTGTTTATTTTAAGAGCTCCTAGTCCCTTTAACACTTCTGCCTCTATTATGCTAAAGTTATATAAAACTGGATAGGAACATGTTGACATGTGGGGCATGTTGTCCGTGTCCTCCTTTGTAAAAACCTGTGAAAAGTAATCATTTAATATATTTGCTATTTTTTTTTCTTTGTCTATGATTTTGCCATTTGTGTCTCTTAGACAGTTAACCTCCTCTGTGAATGTTCTCTTGCTGTTATAATATTGGAAAACATTTTGGAATTGGTTTTAGCCCCTTAGCAATATTGATTTCTATCTCTTGGCCTTTCTAACTTCCTTTTTTTGACTTGTGTTTGCAGTTCCAAGTACTCTTTCTGTGTACTTTGTTTTTGGTCCCTTTTAAATGCTGTGTAAAGTGCCTTTTTTTGCTGAAATTTTTTTTTTAATTGATCTATTAAACCATTTTGGCCATTTTGTTTTAGATTTAGATTTGTCCTACAGATGTCATGACTGCCCAGTCCCTGACCACATTCCGGCGCCTCCTTAAGACTCACCTCTTCAAACAGCACCTGTAGAACTCCTCTGTTTGTATCCTGGGACACTATCACCCTTCATATAAATGTGCTTTATTTTGCTCTTATCTGCCCCCTATTTTACTGCATTTAATCCTGTACTTCAGAATACTGTAATCTGCCAAGTGTTTAACCCGTAGTACTTTGTATTTAATCATATCCTGATGTAACTATCACTATTTAATCATATCCTGATGTAACTATCACTATTATCTGCTGTATTATTGAATTGTGGTTTGTCACACTTGTACTTTGCTTGAACAAAAGTTATTGTATTTCTTGCTCTTATTGTATTACTTGTATTGTAACACTTGAAATGTATTTGCTTACGATTGTAAGTCGCCCTGGATAAGGGTGTCTGCTAAGAAATAAATAATAATAATAATAATAATAATAATAATAATAATAATAATAATAATAATTTGTCTACTTTTGGGATGTAATTGTTTTGTGCCTCTAGTACTACATTTTTAAAAAACAGCCATCCTTTTTCTGTGGATGTTTTCTCTATTTTACTCCAATCTACTTCTGTTAGTCTCTGTTTCATACCTTCATAGTTTGCTTTTCTAAAATTGTAAACCTTAGCTTTAGTCATTACTTTTTGGGTTTTAAAAATGACTTCAAATGTTTGCCAATGGCTCTCTGACCTTTGTTTTAGTTATTCTGTCTTCGTTATTTGAAAAGACTAAATCAAGGCATGCCTCCCCTCTAATAGTGTGTATTTGTTTAAAATAGAAGATAGTTGACTTGATGAAATGTCACTGACAGTGGTATAGTGATCCACCACACATGTGCAGTGTAATGAATAACATTGCAGTACATGTTGTTGTGGACTTTGCCATTTAAAAACAAATAATTGTTGATGGACTTGTTGAATTTAGATGGTTTTGTTTTGTTATGAAGTAGGTGCCATAGCTCATCCTTTGATGAGGTCAATGTGCTGCACCACACTCAGCCTTGGCTTTAGGTTTGTTGTGTGATGAAAGTAACAACAACAACTGTGCATGCTTTGCTGTCGGCCTAATCACCACCCAGGCGTGCGTATATTTCATGGGAACCGCACGGCCAGTCCTGGTTTATATCTTACATATATCAATGTAGCTATACCATGCTCCCCTATGGATCCTATGAATGTAGAAATTCAGGGCTCTCTGGACATAAAAGGTAGTGTCTGGCCTCCTACTCCGATTTCTGAGGTTTTGGATGGAAATTCTTTGGGACACATTCTCTCCCTTTGCCTGTATAGGCCTGGGAAGTGAAAGGTGTTTTTGAAGCAAGACCGTTACTTGTTCAGCCCCAGGTTCTTCAGTAGTTGGTGGAGCATTGTAACAGGGCGAGGTGCCCTGTACATTGTTTTGTTTATTTTATTTTAGAGCGGGGTCCCCCTCCGCCCCTGTGTTTATTTTGTATTATTATTAGTATTATTATTATGTATGTATATGACGGCGAGCGCCGTATGTTTTTGTTTTGTTAGTGACGGTGTAGCCGTTTTTGTTTTTTTAGTAGCATGGATGGGAAGCCCCATCCACATTGTAATTAATAAACTCGTGCAGATTGTGGCCGAGGGGTAATAGAATAATTAGTTGCATGCTAGTTAAAGCCCTCGGCCACGATATAAAAAGCCTGCAACACTCTCAGTTCGGGGTGGGAGTTCAGAGGAGGAACGAGAACGGAGAGTGGAGAAAATAAGAATTAAAACAGGAACAGTGAAGGCAATCTGCCCAGCCTGACCTATATGGTTTATTTATTATTTAGTGTGCGAGATTTGTTTGGTGTTAACCCTTTTATTTTGCTCTGTGAGCGTGTGTTTTTTTGTTTAAATATTTTATTTATTTTCGTTATAAATAAAAACGTCAGTCAGCCGATTCTTTTTACCTGCAGTACTTCCCTGGTGTCAGTGTTTTTACGTTCCTGCTTCTGTCTGACGTCACCGACTCAGTCACCCTGCCACAAGCATCTTCCTGTTGTTCTGAGACAGCAGATAGCATCTCACCGGTAGGTGCAGGGGCCCAGCTTCTGCCATTTCCAGATCTCTGAGAACCAGAACCTCTTGGGCCAGTAAGGGGCTATTAGGAGGGGATGCCTTTCTCTCCTTATTTCCCTGAGCACTGATGGGATCAGTGGTAGGTGCAGGAATGCATACATTAGGCCGGTTGACTATGAAATGGTCTGTTGCCATGGTTGCTCTCTGCTGGAAGCAGGAGCAAAAAAGTGGCAGCTGTGTGTTATCTGTTGTGGAAAGTCTACCTCTGTGACCTTGTTTGTTGAATGCCCAGTGTAAAACCTCTGGGGAGATCTGCCTCTCGTGGGGACCATCTCTCTCCTGAGGAGGTCCGCAATGTTATTGTCGAGTCTGGACAAGTAGACTGCCTAGATTGTGATGTCCTGTGTCCTGCACCAGTTCCAGATCTCCATGGACAGGAGGCAAAGCTTCCACGACTGTGCCTCCCTGATGATTGATGTTTTTTTACAGTGTGTTTTTGTCTCAGAGAACTAGTAACTGGGGTGAAGTGTTTCAGTGCCAGGAAGACTGCTAAAAGCTCCAGATGATATATGTGAAGATGTCTTTGATTATTGGAGTTCTTTTATAAGGTTCAACAACAATAACGGCTTCATATTCTCTGCAGACAGAGCACTGTATTTTGTTTTAATACATTTTGACGGTATTTCTTTAATGCTTTTGTGTTTCCAGAGCCTTTCATGCAATTTCATCTCTCTTCTACCTTTGAACACCTCTGTTGATCCAATATTGACCCATATTCACTTTTTTTCTGTATCAGAATCTTATTTTATCAATTGAAAAATAAATGCAATAACTTTTGAATCTACTTGCCGTTTCAGGACCATGTGTAGACCCTTTCCACTCCGTCTTTGCACACCCAAACCGTCACATTTGTCAGCCTTCTCCTTTTATCTTCTGCTTCTTAATCAAGCACCTTTGACTACAGTGATATCGATGTGTGCTGACACCATGGATGTTGGTTTGTAGGGCTGCTTGTAAACCTCACCTGTGATTGCAGATCTCCCACAGAATGGTCTTTCTAGACTGCAGCTCTGCTGGTACAAAATGCAGCTGTATGTGAATCTGGTCAGCATATTTCATTTCTTTTAGCTGAGCTCCACTGGCCACGAGTCAATTGTAGGATTGATTTCTGCAATTAATTCTAGTGTTTACCTCCAAAGCAGTAAACCGCCTTGGCCGTTCTTCCCATACAGGACCTACTGTGGGCCTACACCCCCCAACACCCCCGAGTCATCCTAACATTGCTGGGCTTTTACTTACAAACTGCTGTATATGCAGCCGTACAGGGCTGGCGGGGTGGAGCCTGGATTGCATCCCTCCACGCTGTGGCTTACCTAGCCGATGCAGAGTGAATATTGGTAGTGTCTAACCAGTAGGGGTCATCGCTTATCTTCTAGAAGGAATATCGCAGCTTCTCTGTGTGTTACTCCATCACTGTGCGATTAAGATAGTAAAGACTGCATTAAAACATGTGCTTGCATAACCACTTAGATGCTGTTACCTCAACGGAGCAGGAACAGTTACTGCGGCTTTAAGGTTTCATGCTCCTGTTTAGTTTCTTGAACTGTGGTGCACAGTAAATATTTAACATTCTTTTTTTAGTCAGGCCATGAATATTTAATGGCCGTTTTCTTGCTTTTTAATAAAAAATGGATTAGCACATGTGCATTACCTTGTAAGGGAGAGCTGGAACAGGATGCAGCTGGAGCAATTTTCTTCAAACAAGGCCAAACCTGACACTTGAAAACCAGACTGCCTGCTTTGAGATTCAACCTGTTTTAATTCTTAAATGTCTGTGGACATCCTGCTATGGGCCCCCTTGGTCTTGGAGCTTTGAGAAAACACCCCATACAATCTGCTAATAAATAATAATAATAATAATAATAATAATAATAATAATAATAATAATAATAATAATAATAATAATACAATCAAACTATTTAACCACCCACGTAAACTATTCTCTACCTTCTCCTCCCTCCTTAACCCTCCCCCCTCCTCCTCCCTCCTCTATCTCCTCTGATGACTTTGCCTCTTTCTTCTCGTCTAAAATCTCAGATATCCAAACCCTTTAACACCTCTCCTCCCCCCACCCTTCCCGCCCAACCCCCCACACCCACTGCATCCCCTACTAACTCACCTCCTCCTCCACCTTCTCTCCTCTCAGACTCTGACCTCTCCTCCCCTGCTCCAGGGTCACAACCCACCATGTGTGCCCTGGACCCCTCCCCACTCACTCTTTTCAAGGCTACTCCTGCTCTACTTCCTTCATCTCCTACTCTCCCGCCTAGACTACTGCCCGGCTCCTGGCTGGCCTTCCTGTGTCCGCCACCCGTCTGCTCCAGCTCATCCAGAACTCCACTGCTTGCCTGGTGTTCTCTCCTGACTCGCTTCTCCCACGTAGCTCACTGCTCCGCTCATCCACTGGCTCCTCACCACCACTTTCGCATCCAGTTCAAGACTCTTGTACTCACCCTGGATGCCTTGACCAGACTGCACCCAGCTACCTCCAGACCACTCATCTCCCCTCACCCCCCACTCGACCTCTCCGCCTCCTCCAGCACTAGAAGACTGCCTCTACCTCCTCCCGCCTCCCCTGCCTCCAGAGCCCGGATCCTTCTCCACCCTCGCCCGCAGTGGTGGAATGACCTTCTGTGGCAATGTGCCCCGCCCTGTGTGCATTTCTGTGTTGTATGTTGGCGTGGGTGTGTTAATGTTGGTGTATAGGCATTGGTACACGGGATATAAAAGCGGGTCTGTGTTTCACGTGTGATTTAAAATGTATAATTGTATTTAGGCACGGATTGCATCACTTCGTGCATTTAAAGTATATAATATGTGAGCACGAGGTTGCACATAATTAATTCACGTGCTGGGATTCAAGTTGAATAATTAATTAGTAATTGAATCAGCACAACAGTATATAGATGCACGTTTTACTCACTTTCGGGGTGGTGTGTTCGAGAGTGGAGAACGGCTGTGGAGAGGAGAGTAAAAGAAAGTAAACTAAAATAATAAGTATTTGTTTATTTAAACTCACCGTGTTTGTGTGTCTGTCCGTCCACCGTTTGTTAATGTTAGTCCGTTTTGTTTGTCTATTTATTTTGGCGTAAAGTGTCGTGGCCTGTGTTTTGTTTTGTTCAAACCTTTTTATTTATAATAAACCGGCGCAAGCAAGCGCCTTCATCATTTCACCTCATCTGTCCTGTGTGTGTTATTCATTTCCTGGATCTGACGGCACCACTCAGCCAGCCGTGTGACATATGGTGTCCTGTGGGATAACAGCAAGCCCTCAAGCGTCCAGACCAGGAGAGGTGTTTTTTGTGTAAAAAAAACAAAAAAAAAACCACAGGACTGTTTAAAAAAAAAAAAGGGGAAAAAAACAGCCTGAAGAAGCAGCAACAGCAGAGCAAAAAGGGGAAAGGAGGAAGGGGCTGTGGTGTTTTGCCCATGGCAAACCTGTCACATCACCACGCACTGCCCATCCATGTGGCTCTTGGGCACTGTCCCGAAAGATGGGATGGGGAAGACACTGAGGAGTGGTTCCCGGAAGGCTAGGAAGCCAGGACCCGACCGACTGTCATTGCAGTTGTGCCCCTCTGTGAGGGTAAGCATTACTTTGCCTCCTGTCCCTTCCGTGTTATGAGGAGGAACTAGCACCTGAGTGGGTGGAGCCCGTGCATCCAGCGCCCAGACGGGGGGACCGCGAGTGTCCAGCGCCCAGACGGGGGGACCACGGGAATCCAAAGCCCGAGAGGCAGCTGTTCCCACCTCCACCAGCAGAGCGAGAATGCCTGCTGTCCCCATCTCCACCAGCAGAGGGGAATGCCTGCTGTCCCCATCTCCACCAGCAGCAGGGAAATGCCTGCTGTCCCCATCTCCACCAGCAGAGGGAAAATGCCTGCTGTCCCCATCTCCACCAGCAGAGGGAAAATGCCTGCTGTTCCCATCACAGCCAGCAGAGGAAGAATGCCTGCTGGTTTCCCCATCACAGCCAGCAGAGGAAGAATGCCTGCTGGTTTCCCCATCACAGCCAGCAGAGGAAGAATGCCTGCTGCTTTCCCATCACAACCAGCAGAGGAAGAATGCCTGCTGGTTTCCTTCAGAGGCAGAGCCGCACCAGTCCCCTGCAAGAGAGGGGAGAGCAGCAGTCCCTGCAGAGAGGGAGAGCAGCACCAGTCCCCTGCAAGAGGGGAGACTACACGTTGCTCCACCTCCGTCGCCAGGAGACTACACGCTGCTCCCACCTCCGCCGCCAGGAGACTACACGCTGCTCCCACCTCCGCCACCAGGAGACTACACGCTCCCACCTCCACCGCCTTTGCCACCAGGAGGAGAGAAGCAGGAGTTGCCTCTGCCTCCACCACCTCCACCAGGAGCAGAGCAGCAGGAGCTGCCTCTGCCTCCTCCACCAGCAGAGGGTGAATACCTGCTGGTTCCGCCTCCACCGCTGTGGGAGGACTGCTTACCTCCCACCTCCAGCAGCAGAGGGTGAATACCTGCTGGTTCCGCCTTCCCCAACATGGGAGGATTGCTTGCTGCCCCACCTCCACCACAAGAGGGCTGCAGCTGAGTTTCGCCGCCTAAGGATGCCTGCCCGCCGCCCAGGATGCCTGCCTCACTTCGCCTTGGGATGCCTGCCTCGCCCGCCCAAGGATGCCTGCCTCGCTCACCCAGGATGCTTGCCTTGCATCGCCTGGGCTGCCTGTTGCTCCGCATCGCCTGGGCTGCCTGTTGCCCGCATCGCCTGGGGCTGCCTGTTGCTCTGCATCGCAGCAGGAAGTACTGTGGCCGGAACCCCACCAAGGGGAGCTGCTGGCCACGAAGAAGGGGGAGGAGGTCTGGAGACCACCAACCCCAGCAGCAGTTTCGCTGCCAGAGATCATGGGGGAGGTCAGGAGATCTGCTCCCACTGCAGCACTTGTGCTGCAAAAAGTGCTGTGGCCGGAGCCCCACATGGCGGAGCTGCCGGCTACGAAGAAGGGGGGAGGTCAGGAGACCACCCCCCAAGCAGCCTTTCCGCTGCCAGGACTGCCCCGGCTAAAGGAGTCAGTCTGGGAGCTGTCAGCACGTCTGCTGACAGCATGGCCAGTAGCAGCCTGGCTACTGGCAACATTGCCACCTGTGGGCCCCTTGAAGCCTCCGGTTCTGGCCCAGGACTTTGTGCTGGACTTTTGGGCTTTTAAGGGGGGAGGTGTCCGTTGAGGCCATGTGTGCTGGTGCACAAGGGGGGGGTATATGGCAATGTGCCCCGCCCTGTGTGCATTTCTGTGTTGTATGTTGCGTGTGGTGTGTTAATGTTGGTGTATAGGCATTGGTACACGGGATATAAACGGGTCTGTGTTTCACGTGTGATTTAAAATGTATAATTGTATTTAGGCACGGGATTGCACATCACTTCACGTGCATTTAAAGTATATAATATGTGAGCACGAGTTGCACATAATTAATTCACGTGCTGGGATTCAAGTGAATAATTAATTAGTAATTGAATCCCAGCACAACAGTATATATAGATG
Source organism: Huso huso (assembly GCA_036884735.1). Classification (NCBI taxonomy): domain Eukaryota; kingdom Metazoa; phylum Chordata; class Actinopteri; order Acipenseriformes; family Acipenseridae; genus Huso; species Huso huso. Next base: position 21,175,453 of record CM072679.1, read on the forward strand.
CACGTTTTACTCACTCGGGGTGGTGTGTTCGAGAGTGGAGAACGGCTGTGGAGAGGAGAGTAAAAGAAAGTAAACTAAAATAATAAGTATTTGTTTATTTAAACTCACCGTGTTTGTGTGTCTGTCCGTCCACCGTTTGTTAATGTTAGTCCGTTTTGTTTGTCTATTTATTTTGGCGTAAAGTGTCGTGGCCTGTGTTTTGTTTTGTTCAAACCTTTTTATTTATAATAAACCGGCGCAAGCAAGCGCCTTCATCATTTCACCTCATCTGTCCTGTGTGTGTTATTCATTTCCTGGATCTGACGGCACCACTCAGCCAGCCGTGTGACATCTTCCTACAGATATCAGGACTGCCCTGTTCCCTGACCATCTTCCGGCACCTCCTCAAGACTCACCTCTTCAGACAGCACCTGTAGAACTCCTCTTTTCCCTCTGGACACTTTATCACTCTTCCTTAAATGCACTTTACTTGCTCTTATCTGCTCCCTATTTTACTGCATTCAATCCTGTACTTTAGAATACTGTAATCTGTCAAGTGTCATTTAACCTGTAGTATTTTGTATTTAATTATATCCTGATGTAACTATCACTGACACTATTATCTGCTCCGTTATTGAATCGTATTTTGTCATATACTTGTACTTGCTAGAACCAAAGTCATTGTGTTTTATCTTGCTCTTAATTGTATTAATACTTGTACTGTGATTCTTGAAATGTATTTTTGTTTACGACTGTAAGTCGCCCTGGATAAGGGCGTCTGCTAAGAAATAAATAATAATAATAATAATAATAATAATAATAATAATAATAATAATAATAATAATAACCCTTCAAAGGGACTGAACAAAAATAAATGGTTTCAGTAAAGTTATTAGAATATGTTTGTTAAAATGGTTTGAGTAGATAAAGTGATACTCAAGAGCCTGTCCCCATTCATTATATTCTAGCCAGGACATCTGAATAATAAGCAGAGGGTGACACTAACAGGAGTGATATTTAGATCATGTCAATCTGACCTGAATTGTGCTCCGCTAACCAGATGTGACAGGGACTTTTAAAGTAAAGTTGGCAGTGACCGAGCCCAGCTGGATGATCTGATATTGTAGCGTGCTGGCAGTGACCGAGCCCAGCTGGATGATCTGATATTGTAGCGTGCTGGCAGTGACCGAGCCCAGCTGGTTGATCTGATATTGTAGCGTGCTGGCAGTGACCGAGCCCAGCTGGATGAGCTGATATTGTAGCGTGCTGGCAGTGACCGAGCCCATCTGGATGAGCTGATATTGTAGCGTGCTGGCAGTGACCGAGCCCAGCTGGATGAGCTGATATTGTAGCGTGCTGGCAGTGACCGAGCCCATCTGGATGAGCTGATATTGTAGCGCGTGGCAGTGACCAAGCCCAGCTGGATGAGCTGATATTGTAGCGTGCTGGCAGTGACCGAGCCCAGCTGGATGAGCTGATATTGTAGCGTGCTGGCAGTGGTCGAGCCCAGCTGGATGAGCTGATATTGTAGCGTGCTGGCAGTGACCGAGCCCAGCTGGATGAGCTGATATTGTGGCGTGCTGGCGGTGACCGAGCCCAGCTGGATGAGCTGATATTGTAGCGTGCTGGCAGTGACCGAGCCCAGCTGGATGAGCTGATATTGTGGCGTGCTGGCAGGTGACCGAGCCCAGCTGGATGAGCTGATATTGTGGCGTGCTGGCAGTGACCGAGCCCAGCTGGATGAGCTGATATTGTGGCGTGCTGGCAGTGACCAGCCCAGCTGGATGAGCTGATATTGTAGCGTGCTGTTGGTGACCGGCCCAGCTGGATGAGCTGATATTGTGGCGTGCTGGCGGTGACCAAGCCCAGCTGGATGAGCTGATATTGTAGCGTGCTGGCGGTGGTGAGCCCAGCTGGATGAGCTGATATTGTAGCGTGCTGGCGGTGACCGGCCCAGCTGGATGATCTGATATTGTAGCGTGCTGGCAGTGACCGAGCCCAGCTGGATGAGCTGATATTGTGGCGTGCTGGCAGTGACCAGCCCAGCTGGATGATCTGATATTGTGGCGTGCTGGCGGTGACCGAGCCCAGCTGGATGATCTGATATTGTAGCGTGCTGGCAGTGACCGAGCCCAGCTGGATGAGCTGATATTGTAGCGTGCTGGCAGTGGACGAGCTCAGCTGGATGAGCTGATATTGTAGCGTGCTGGCAGTGACCGAGCCCAGCTGGAGGCGTTCGTCTTGCTTTAGGTACCCTAGGTGCTCACAGCAATGAGACGCCCAGGACACAGTAGTACAGCCCATATCTTTATCAGTGCTCACATCGCCATGTTAATCCTCTTCATCTTTATCAGTGCTCAGATCAGCATGTTAATCCTCTTCATCTTTATCAGTGTTCACATCGCCATGTTAATCCTCTTCATCTTTATCAGTGCTCACATCGCCATGTTAATCCTCTTCAAGGCTCATATTCTGTCCCTGAACCCCTCACATGAGAACTGGCATGAGAGTGAAAACCAAAATGACCTGATAAAGAACACTACAAGGATTCATTTAGCAACCCCTCCACCCCTCCCCTCCATGCTGTTATACTACAGCCTGTAATGATAGCCATGCCGTTATACTGCTCAGCCTGTAATGATAGCCATGCCATTATACTACAGCCTGTAATGATAGCCATGCAGTTATACTACAGCCGTGGGTGAAATTTCACAATTGAATGGCATGCAACTTCTCTGCCATGGTTGAACACATCTCCACTTCGTTACTAAAGTTCAATATGTGGATATTCACCAGGTAACCTCAGGAATGGTACACTTGGTCAGCCCTCGGCTTGTGTTTACTAATGCTACCCACGTGTAAATATGGCTGCCATATTGAGGTTATGTGACTTTTGAAGTTAGAGCTAAATAGACACTTTTGAATTTGTCCCATTGCAAGGGTTATCCAGTAAAAATGAACCCCTTTCTCTGCTGTACTACTTTAAACACTGGCTATAGCAATGATACAGACCACTGTAATGATATTAATTAGACACCAGGGGCAGGATTTTCAAAAGGTCGTAAATGATAACTCCAGTGATAAATCAATAAATCGGTATGTAGCATTGATTTGGGCATTTTCAAGCGGTCATTATGGATATTTCCTTATTAAATAATCGTGCTAATGTGATTTCCAAAATGATGTTGATTTATGAAATGTTAATATCTAAACAAGCAGTGTTTCTTGCGACTATTTTGTTTGCGTGGGAATTTAAAAGCAAATCTGTGTTAATTGTCATAATTTATCAGGAATACATTTGCAAATGTAAAAGGAGGGCTTTAATTAACTAAAGAGGATATAACTCACCTTAAAACAGTATTTAAGTTCTTTGGTGTTAAAAATAAATAAATAAACAAACTACAGTATGGATTTGCTGGGAGTGGCAGCATGTCGCACAAATTCAATTTTAGAGGCTGAGTCAAGCCTGAGATTGACAGACCCCGGCTGCGACGCTGACGATACAGAGAGGGTGTACCGGACCAGGGTTCATTTCTTACATTTACCAGATGACGATCTAAAAACTCAATTGTGTCTGTATCTGGGATTTTGTCCTCCTCTGTCAGACTCTGTGGGAGCACCATGAATTGCCTCCTCAAAGGGCCGTGCCCCACCCGCATGTGAAGGCGACTTACAGAATTGTCCTTCTGTCTCTGGGTCATTTCAAAGGGTCATGGATGACTTGATAAAGAGGGTTAACAATTATATCAGTATCCCACTTAATCAGGAGCAGATCCAAATATTAAAAGGGAGTTTTATGACACTGCTGGATTTCCCAGAGTAATGGGAGCCATCGATTGCACACCAATCACCGCAGCACTATGCATATACATATGTGAACAGGAAGGGGTTCCATTCACTAAATGTGCAGGTGATTTGTGATTCATCCTGGAACATCTGGAACGTATGTGCAAATTTCCCTTGCTCCTGTCATGACTCTTACAGTTTGACACACTACGCTGTGTTTAATCATTTCAGAGACCCAATATACCAGATGGCATGTTAGGAGGTCAGTATTGCAAGACTACCTTGATAATATTTCAATATTTGTAGTTAGGAAAATATTTTTGTCTTTTTTATACTTGTGGTTATGAATGGGATTTATTTACCATTTGTAACCTTACGGAACGTTAGTTGTATTGCTAAAATGATATGCCGTTATTTGCACCCAGTGTAATGTTACTACCAAGAAATTATCAATGGAACTGTAGCCTATCTGAACTCTGGATATGTACATTATATGGCCACTGACCTGTACTGTAGATTTTATTTGAATTATACAAATACAAACCTAAGAGTAAATAATGAAATCTTGGTATAGAAAATGGCATACTATTACAATAAAGTTTCCTTATAGGTGATTGTGGATTTGCAATACATCCTTGTTAGGGAGTTACATTCATGGTATACATGTGTAATAACTAACAACTACAAACACAAATGGCATTTCAAATGTATTTATTTATAGCCTACAATCTTACATGCTAGCATACATACAAAAGTAAATTCCAACCAAGCCTACATAGTCAACACTTCATGAGCTGACAAGTCCACACACCCACCACCCCATCCCAATGTTCTTAAAAATGATTGCAAATGTACATTGAAAAAGTTGTATATAGAAAGCTGTGGCAAAATATCCCCCCAATGAAGGGAAATGACTAGTGGGACTTAATTATTTATTTTTTATTTTTAACTGTGACGTCTGATTTTTACCCACATGCCAGGTAATCATAAATCAGTATTTTTATTATTTATTTCTTAGCAGACCTCATCAACTCAATTTCAAAGCATTAACACTAGAACCGCCACGGCAGTCATTTTCACAGTTTGAGGTTTTCAAATTTAAATTACTCTGCGTGTCTGAAAGTTATGCAGTTGTGAGTTTATGACTTTCCCAAATACATGTATTGGCTGCCATATAGAAAAAAGCTAGGTTGGAAAAGTGAACAAAGCAAGAAGAGAGCTTCCACCATCTGCGCAAATCTTGCAACCACAGCTGTACTCCAGCACAATTCTGAAACACAATGACTGTGCTACGCTAACTGTTTACAAGTGCAAGCCGAGAAAGAATGTAATTATTCTGAGCTCCCTTCATACATCAGTTGCCATCGGGACTGTTGACAAGAAAACAACGGAGACTGTGGATTTCTGCAATGACACAAAATATGGAGTGGACGTTTAGACCAGATGGCACGTCAGTACTCAGTGAAAGCTGGTTCTCGCCGGTGGCCAGTTGCTGTATTATACAATGTACTCGACCTGGCAGCCATCAATTCCTTCGTTTTGTACAAGGAATGCACCGGGAAAATATCAGGGAGGAGAGATTTCATCTTGAAGCTAGCCACAGCGCTCAGCAGAAACATTTTGATCAGAAAACTGCAAAGCAGCAGGCAAATGCAGCTCAACCTGGATTCTGTGCTGCACCCAGTGACACAGACAAACTTCTGATATCTATGCCCAGTGTGAAAGAGCAGTATGTGGTTGTGACAGAAATACAGTGAGTTCTGGTGATAAATCTTCCTCCCGACCTGTGAGGGCGCTAAAAGAACGGGAGGAGAAGTATCTGGAAGGGCTGGCCTGACAGTTCGTTTTCGGGACCGAAAGTGGGTCAGCCTGGAAGGAAGCGAGACTCTGTTGTAAGACCGTATTGATTTGACAGGTAAACGAGGGGCAGCTGCAAGTAAAGGCAGCTGCAACCGCCGTTTACCTAGATATCATGCGGGATTACATATAAGGGCCAGGGTAACGCTGTTCTTTTCCTTCGCTTTGGGTTAAGCCAAGGACCGAGAAGGACGGTATAGTGAAGTGCTGTATTACTCTGTAAAGAGTTGAGTGTGTGTGTGTTTTTTTGTTTGTTTATTGCTGTACAATAACTGTCTGTGTTTTTGAAACCACCAGACAGCTAAAGCACATCCGAGCTGTCGCCTTGGGCCAGCACAAGCGGATCACCACCTCACAACTGTCACCGAATAAAAAGTGTATTCACTCACCACCAGCACGACTGCACGCACCGGGCGGGTGAACGTGTTTTTGTTTTCTTTATTCAGGACTGTAACCTGTCGTTTTTCATCCCCGCGCTCTACACATCGTTGTGTATTGCCGGGCTTATTATTTACGGTCGCTAGACCAGGATTTAAAATAAATAAAACATTTGTCACTGGATTACCGTTGTCTGCCTGTCACTCCTGCACCGCATCACCGCTACACCTGTTCCCCTTACTAACCACTTTGCCACGTGGTGTCAGACTACGGGATCATGGACCGCAACGCACTGGCGGAGCTGCTGCAGGCGCTGGAGAGCAGGCGCGACGCAGAGGAGAGAAGGAGGAGGAGCGCTGCACGGCGCTCATTGAACGGGTAGGGCTGGCCGTTGCTGCAGCGGCGACCCCTACCACAACACCGCTGATGTCGCCCCGAAGGCACGGGCAATGAAGATGTCGGCGGAGGATGACCCGGGGCGTGTTGGTGGCGTTCGAAAAGGCTGGCTACCGCGGCGGCTTGGCCGCGGGGAGTTCTGGGCCAGCCAGTTGGGACCCTGCCTGATTGGGAGGCTCAGGCAGCCTACCAAGCCATGAGCGACCATCACGCCACCGATTATGACCTGGTCAAGCAGGCTATCCTCCATGGCTGAACATCACCACGGAGACCCACCGGGCGCGGTTTAGGGAGTACCGAGAGCCCCGGAGACACGCCCCAGGGTGGTTGCAGAGAGCGGTTGTCGACCACATGGTGCATTGGCTGACCCCGAAGAAGACCGCCAGCAGATGGGGAAGCCATTGTGGTAGAGCAATTCTGCCATGTGGTCGGCGCCAAACCCAGGCGTGGATACGGGCGCCACAACCCCGACACCCTGGAGGAGGCGGTCAAACTGGCCAAGACTTCGAGGACTCCTGACCTCTGCCGGATCGGGATCCTGTCGGCCCCTGCCCTTCGAGAGCGCCGACCTCTCCCTCCCTCTCCTCCAACACCACCACCACCACCCCCGCGTTCCAGGGACCCAGACCTCCTAGAGCACCCCACCCCATTGGGCCCCCTTGCCTCCCCCATGGAGACCAAGGTTGGCCCCAGCTGAGGTAGAGGTGCTGCCCTGCCCCGTTGCCATACCAGCAGCGGGACAGATTTCTGACCTATGCCCCTCTGTCCCTCCCATCTGTTTTAGGTGCCACCAGCCGGGACATCTGGCCAGGTCATGCCCCGCTGCCATGGAGTGTGACGTGGCCGCGTGCAATTGGGCACCTGAAACTGGTAAGCGTGGGGAAAATGGTCGGGAGGGGCCTTGTTTGATTAATGTTGTGTTAGGGAATGTGAAAACCCACGCATTAGTGGACACAGGGTGTGAGCAAACCTTGATTAGGACAGCTCTCCTGGGCGGTGTGTCGGCGGCCACGAGGTCAGGTGGCCATCTCCTGTATCCATGGAGACACGGCGGCATACCCCACATTAAAAATATATTTATCGGTAGGACCGATAAAACGTCACCTTTGTAGTCGGGTGGCGGAAGGTTGCCACACCCAGTTATTCTGGGTCGAGACTGGCCAAAATTCAAAGAATTGATGCAAATAATGGCAGTCTCAGCCACACACGTAAACGTGGCAGAAAAAAAAAAAGAGGAACGAATTGGTGATGTGTTTCCTTTTCACACTGAAATGTTTTCCTTTTTTCCGTCCTAGAAAAACAAATAAGGAGAGACGGACCGCGAAAATGGGAGGGAGCATTTGTGAGACAAGGCTGGGGTCTGGTGGGAGAGTGCTGCAATGGTAACAAACGCCAGTCGGCGGAGGGGGAACGCAGTGTGACCGAGAGCGAGGTTACTGGACCGACTAGAGCAGAGGTTATTCCAGCCCCTCTCAATGTACCGACCCGCGGTACTCAAGCTGACCTAGTGTGGGGCCAAACATAATGACCCGTCACTGGTGCACGCTTGGGGCAGGTCCGTCCATTGAAGGTAAGGATGTTGACGGCGCTGGGGCGCTAGTATATCCACATTTCAGTATCAAGGGGCAATTACTATATAGGGTAAACCTGGCCGCGGGCACAGGACAGCCTGTAACACAATTGTTGGTTCCCCGTCTTGTCGGACCGAGGTCATGAGGCTGGCGATGATATCCCTTTTTGGGGCACCTCGGAGCCGAGAAGACGAGGGAACGGATATTGGCTCGATTCTATTGGGTGGGTCTTCATACTGATGTGTCGAGATATGTAGCCACATGCCCAGACTGCCAGCGAGTAGCGCCGGTCGAAAGCGCCCCTTTGGTCCCACTGCCGATTATTTCCACTCCTTTCGAGCGCATTGCAATGGACATAGTCGCCCTTTTGCTACCTTCTGACTCGGGTATACGCACATTTTAGTAGTGGTGGATTATGCAACGCGATACCGGAGGCAGTTCCATTGAGGTCCACTAGTGCCGCTGCAATAGCCACCGAGTTAGCACAGATTATGGCCAGAGTAGGGATCCCCAAGGAGATTTTGACCGATCACGGAACTAACTTTTTGTCCAATACGTTACAGCAGGTGTACAAAATATTAAAAAATACGTCCCATCAGGACGTCCGCTTATCATCCACAATCGGACGGTCTGGTGGAACGCTTTAATCAGACCTTAAAGTCGATGCTGAGGCGATTTGTAACACAAGAGCAGAAACATTGGGCATCACTTCTCCCCTACCTCCTTTTTGCAGTGAGAGAAGTGCCGCAGAGTTCAACGGGTTCTCCCCTTGAGCTCCTGTACGGCCGGCAGCCTCGCGGCATTCTCGACCTGCTGAGAGAGGGGGGAGGAGCACAAAGGCTCGCCTAAAAATGTAGTGAAGTATGTGCTCCTACCAGAGATCGCCTGGATTTGGTCGGTCGTTTGGCCCAAGACAACCTCAGATCGGCTCAGCACCGACAAGAGCAGCATTATAACAAAAATGCACGGATTCGAACCTTTCGACCAGGGACAAGGTAATGCTGCTACTTCCTCATCAGAGTCAAAACTGTGTGCTAAATGGCAGGGCCATATGAGGTGATTCGGGCTATAGGGAAAGTAAATTATGAAATTAGACAGCCCGATCGCCGGAATGAACGTGAAATTTACCACATTAATTTGTTGAAGCCCTGGCAGGCAAGAGAGGTCTTATTTATAGCCCCAGGCAATATGGAGGATGATTTAGGTCCCTGTCCAGAGACCCCGAGCACAAGAGCGATTTCAATGGGGAACAATTAGTTCGGATCAGCAAAGAGAGCTGCGTAAGCTTATTGAGGAGTTCAGCGATGTTTTTCTGATGTGCCCGGCAGGACGAACTTAGTTGAATATGACATTATCTCTCCTCCAGGTGTCACAGTGCGAGAGAGACCGTACCGGATCCCGGAAAGTCGACGAAGTGGCGTTCGCAAAGAGGTATGGGATATGCTCGAGCTTGGAGTGATTGAACCTTCCAGGAGCGAGTGGTGCAGTCCTATTGTAATAGTGGCTAAGAAGGACGGCACCAACCGCTTCTGCGTAGATTTCAGAAAGGTGAACGCTATTGCTAAGTTCGATCGTGTCCCATGCCTCGGGTCGACGAGCTTTTAGACAGACTGGGAAAAGCGAGGTTTATTTCCACTCTGGACCTGACGAAGGGATACTGGCAAATCCCTTTAACCCGCAGCTCCAGAGAAAACCGCATTTTCAACACCAGAGGGCTGTTCCACTTTAAAACCATGCCATTTGGGCTACATGGTGCGCCCGCTGCCTTTCAGAGACTGATGGACCGGGTTTTACGCCCACATCATGAATATGCAGCAGCGTATATTGATGACGTGGTGATTTACAGCTCCACCTGGCGAGAGCATTTGGCTAGGGTTGCAGCCGTTCTTCAGTCTCTAAGGGCAGCCCGGCTGACAGCTAACTTGAGGAAATGTGCGTTTGCCAAGACAGAGACTCAATATTTGGGATTTTTAATGGGAAATGGAAGGGTGAGACCTGTGGTCACCAAAATCCAGGCTTTGGTTGATGCCACATCCCCAAACCAAGACTCAGGTGAGGTCACTACTGGGCTTAGCCGTTATTACCGCCGCTTCATCCCGAAGCACGCCACAGTGGTTAACCCGTTAGTCGACCTCACCAAAAAGAGTGCGCCAAATTTAATTAAATGGTCAGCTGAGTGTCAGGGGCGTTTGATACGATTAAGCGTAAACTTTGCCAGGCCCCCCACTCTTATTACCCCAGATTTCACCAAGAGATTCATCCTCCACACCGGCCTTTTCGGATGTAGGTTTGGGTGCAGTCTTGTCCCAAAAAGTAGCTGGAGTAGAACACCCGATATTGTACCTGAGCAAAAAAAAAAATGTTACCTCGGGGCTGCGTAACTGTCTCCGTGAGTCGAAAAAAAGAGTGTTTGGCCATTAAATGGGCTACTCACTCTTCACGATACTACCTGCTGGGACACTCATTTGATCTTGTCACAGACCACCCCCACTCAAGTGGTTAAGCACAATGAAGGACAGCAATGCCCGGATAACTCTGTGGTATCTGGCATTGCAGCCCTTCATGTACCATATGGTACACCGTGGGGAAAGACCACCAAAATGCGGATTATTTTTCCGGGAGGGGGAGCAATGGGAAAGGTAGATTTAGCCGAGTGTTCCTTCGGCTCCACTCTGAGCGGTGGGATATGTGACAGAAATACAGTGAGTTCTGGTGATAAATCTTCCTCCCGACCTGTGAGGCGCTAAAGAACGGGAGGAGAAGTATCTGGAAGGGCTGGCCTGACAGTTCGTTTCCGGGACCGGAAAGTGGGTCAGCCTGGAAGGAAGCGAGACTCTGTTGTAAGACCGTATTGATTTGACAGGTAAACGAGGGGCAGCTGCAAGTAATAAGGCAGCTGCAACCGCTTACCTAGATATCTTGGGGATTACATATAGAACCAGGGTAACGCTGTTCTTTTCCTTCGTTTAGGTTAAGCCAAGGACCGAGAAGGACGGTATAGTGAAGTGCTGTATTACTCTGTAAAGAGTTGAGTGTGTGTGTGTGTTTTTGTTTGTTTATTGCTGTACAATAACTGTCTGTGTTTTTGAAACCACCAGACAGCTAAAAGCACATCGAGAGCTGTCGCCTTTGGGCCAGCACAAGCCGGATCACCACCTCACAACTGTCACCGAATAAAAAGTGTATTCACTCACCACCAGCACGACTGCACGCACCGGGACGGGTGAACGTGTTTTGTTTTCTTTATTCAGGACTGTAACCTGTCGTTTTCATCCCCGCTCTACACATCGTTGTGTATTGCCGGGCTTATTATTTACGGTCGCTAGACCAGGATTTAAAATAAATAAAAAACATTTGTCACTGGATTACCGTTGTCTGCCTGTCACTCCTGCACCGCATCACCGCTACACCTGTTCCCCTTACTAACCACTTTGCCACAGTGGTAAATGCACACAACAAGCTGAGAAGCATTACATCTTGTGGTACCCTCTACTGAATAAATGCCTATTTACAGACTACATAGAAATGAATGATTAATGATCATAGAATACATAGAAATGAATGATTAATGATCATAGAATACATAGAAATGAATGATTAATTATCATGGAATACATAGAAATGAATGATTAATGATTAATTCCACATGAGCGCTGGATATTATAGGATTGCTTACATGACATTGAAATGCAATTACATGAAATACATTATTACAGGTGTCTCTAAGATAGGAATCTGGACTACAAATTGACAAAATGAAATATTTACTGGTGAAGTTCTTTCACCTTTAATGGAACGACCATAGGGAATATTTACAGAAATTCATTTGTCGATTTGCTACATTTTTCTAAACATATTCTTACAAAAAAAATATGCTTATGCATGTCTGTATTTATAAAGGTAGACTCATTATTTGATTGTCAAAATGCTCAGCAGATGATGGCACGTTAATCTGACGATCAGAGCTTGGGTAGTTTAGGGTTCAGATAATGCGTTAGGGTCCCTAGTCCTTTGTTTAGCATCTATAGTGCTGGTTTTGCTGTATCTAGTCTGCGCCTCACAGTCATTACAGGGTAAGCATGAGACTCCAATGAAGCCAATGAAGGACTGGGCACCAGGGATGAGGGTGAATCTGTGATTGATAGAAGATGAAAGATCCTTTGAACTCCTGCTATGGGATTACTCATTACAGGGTTTCAAATGTTCTTGGCTGTAAACTGTAGCTTTTAGGGATTCGTTCAAAGCAGTAAATGGTATTCATAACCTGGTCCATCAGTCTCTGAAAGGCAGCGGGGGCAGCATGTAGCCCAAATGGCATGGTTTTAAAGTGAAACAACCCCTCTGGTGTTAAAAATGCGGTTTTCTCTCTAGAACTGCGGGTTAAAGGGATCTGCCAGTATCCCTTTGTCAGGTCCAAAGTGGAGATAAACCTTGCCTTACCCAGTCTGTCTAAAAGTTTGTGCGACCGAGGCATAGGGCACGATCGAACTTGGCAATAAGCGTTTCGTCCTGAAATCCACACAGAAGCGGTTGGTGCCCTCTTTCTTAGCCACTATGACAATAGGACTGCACCACTCTCTCCTGGAAGGTTCAGTCACCCCAAGTTCGAAAGCATGTCCCATACCTCTTTGCGAACGCCACTTCGTCGACTTTCTGGGATCCGGTAAGGTCTCTCTTGCACAATGACACCTGGTGAAGAGATAATGTCACATTCAACCAAATTAGTTCTGCTGGGTAAATCAGAGAAAACATCGCTGAATTCCTCAATAAGCTTACGCAGCTCCCGTTGCTGATATGGAACCAATTGTTCCCCCATCTGAATGATTTTTGTCTCTGGACATGGGCCTAAATCATCCTCTATGTTGCCTGGGGCTATAAACAAGACCTCCCTTGCCTGCCAGGGCTTTAATAAATTGACATGATAAATTTCATGTTCATTACGGCGATCGGGATGTCTAATTTCATAATTCACCTTCCCTATAGCCACTTTAAACTTTAAATTTGGAGTTGCTTTAATCAGAAAACATTGCAGCTTAAAGCCTTCAGCTGCGTGTATTTTTCTGATAACAAGCTGAAACTCGGAGCAGCTGATTCAAATCCCGCGGCGTTCTGGGACACGGGGGAGGGGCGGAACCCGCGGCACAAACACAGACAAAGGCAGCCAGGCTTCCCAGCGACAGCGTGTGGAAGCGACATCGTGGGAGAAGTACGAGTGGACAAGTACAACGCAGTTAGAAGCAGAAAGGAGGAATTACATCTTTAAATTTGGAGTTGCTTTAATCAGAAAACATTGCAGCTTAATGCCTTGCAGCTGGGTATTTTCTGATAACAAGCTGAAACTCGGAGCAGCTGATTCAAATCCCGCGGCGTTCTGGGACACGGGGGAGGGGCGGAGCCCGCAGCACAAACACAAACAAAGGCAGCCAGGCTTCCCAGCGACAGCGTGTGGAAGCGACATCGTGGAGAGAAGTACGAGTGGACAAGTACAACGCAGTTAGAAGCAGTTTGAAAGCAGGCTGACAGCTGCAGAAGCTAAACTAAACTTTAAAAAAATGGTCTTCAAGCCAGTAATCTGTGACAGCTGCATGATGTGGAACCGAAAAACCCAACAGAGCTCAACCAAGTTTGTGTAAAGTGCCGCACGATCCAGGACTTGCTTCAACGATTAAGCCTGCTAGAAAAGGAGCTGGAGGAAATGAGACAGCAACAGGAGCTTGAGGAGCTGACACACCCACAATTCATGGAAGTCTACACCTCTAGCAGACTGAAAGCCACCAGGAGATGGAAGAGAGTCGAAACAGCTGGGTTCAGATAGGCAGAAGCAGGGAAAAAAAAACTTCACAAACACAACCACCAGAAATCCAGACATCCAACAAATTTGAGCCACTTCAACATTTAGATGACCAAAACCAACATCAAGAGAATGAAAGAAACAACTTAGACCCTATAAACAGTGCTGGCCAGGCAGCAAAAAAGAAGGGAGGTCATGATTGTTGGGGACTCCATATTGAGAAACACAGCAAGTTCAGTTCGCAGTTTGGACCCCCTTACTACAACAGTGTGCTGCCTTCCAGGAGACTCAGTCAAGCACATCACTGAGAATGTGGACATGCTCCTAGAACGAACAGGAGACGACCTGGTAGTAGTCGTCCACATCGGTACAAACAACATTCCCTGCAAAACAAATTCAGAGAGCTAGGAAGGAAATTAAAAGACAAGACCAAAACTGTGGTATTTTCTGGGATACTGCCGGCGCCTTGCAAAGGACCATATGGACAGCTGGAACTACAAAATCAAAATGCATGGCTGAAATCGTGGTGCACACAGGAAGGCTTCACCTTTCTTGAACATTGGAGCACATTCTACAACAAGGACTATCTAACAGGTGGGACGGACTGCACTTAAACAGAAAGGGAACCAATCTACTCGGAGAAAGGATCATTCAGGAGGTCAGGAAGCATTTAAACTAGAAAGGAAGTGGGGAGAAAACAAAAAAACAGAAGGGAGACCACATCAAAACAAGGTAACAACTCAGGTAAGACCACTATTAAATGTATTTATCTTAATGCTAGAAGTCTCAGAAACAAAATGTTAGAACTCGAAGCTACTGCACTAACAAGTAACTACGATGTGATAGGTGTTACAGAAACTTGGTTGTCTGAGAGTGATGGAGACGAATATAATATTAGTGGGTACACACTATATAGGAAAGACAGGCAGGACAGAAGAGGCGGAGGGGTAGCGCTATACATAAGAAATAGTCTTGAAGCCCAGGTGTTAAATCAGGACAAAAAAAACAATGCAGAATCAATATGGGTCAGAATAATGGACACAAATTCAAAGGGCATAATAATAGAGCATGCTATAGACCGCCAAATTCAGACGCTGAGCAAAATAATCTGTTGTACAATGACATTCGAAATGCGTGTGAAAAGGAGAAGCCATACTAATGGGGGATTTCAACTTCCCCGTATAAAATGGGAAAACCCGATGGGGGCACGACGGACGAAATTGAAATGGTGGAAATGACAAATGACTGCTTCCTAACGCAATTTGTCAAGGCACCGACTAGAGGGGAGGCATGACTTAGTCTTTTCAAATAATGAAGACAGAATAACTAAAACAGAGGTCAGAGAGCCATTGGCAAACTCAGACCACAACATGGTCTCATTTGAAATATTTTTAAAATCCCAAAAGTAATGACTAAAGCTAAGGTTTACAATTTTAGAAAAGCAAACTATGAAGGTATGAAACAGAGACTAACAGAAGTAGATTGGCGTAAAATAGAGAAAACATCCACAGAAAAAGGATGGCTGTTTTTTAAAATGTAGTACTAGAGGCACAAAACAATTACATCCCAAAAGTAGACAAATCTAAATCTAAAACAAAATGGCCAAAATGGTTTAATAGATCAATTAAAAAATATTCAGCAGAAAAAAGGCACTTTACAGAGCATTTAAAAGGGACCAAAACAAAGTACACAGAAAGAGTACTTGGAACTGCAAACACAAGTCAAAAAGGAAGTTAGAAAGGCCAAGAGAGAGATAGAAATCAATATTGCTAAGGGGGCTAAAACCAATTCCAAAATATTTTTCCAATATTTTCCAACAGCAAGAGAACATTCAAAGAGGAGGTTAAATGTCTAAGAGACACAAATGGCAAAATCATAGATGAAGAAAAAAAAAATAGCAAATATATTAAATGATTACTTTTCACAGGTTTTTACAAAGGAGGACACGGACAACATGCCCCACATGTCGACCTGTTCCTATCCAATTTTAAATAACTTTAGCATAACAGAGGCAGAAGTGTTAAAGGGACTAGGAGCTCTTAAAATAAACAAATCCCCTGGGCCAGATGAGATCCTCCCAATAGTACTCAAAGAAATGAAAGAAGTTATTTACAAACCGCTAACCAAGATCATGCAACAGTCTCTTGACACGGGGTTGTACCGACAGACTGGAAAATAGCAAACGTAATACCGATCCACAAAAGGGAGACAAAACCGAACCAGGTAACTTCAGACCAATAAGCCTGACTTCTATTATATGTAAACTTATGGAAACTATAATAAGATCCAAAATGGAAAATTACCTTTATGGTAACAATATCCTGGGAGACAGTCAGCATGGTTTTTAGGAAAGGAGATCATGTCTAACTAACCTACTTGACTTTTTGAGGATGCAACATTGAAAATGGATAACTGCAAAGTATATGACATGGTTTATTTAGATTTCAGAAAGCTTTTGACAAAGTCCCGATAAAAGATTAATTCTCAAACTGAACACAGTAGGGATTCAAGGAAATGCATGCACATGGATTAGGGAGTGGTTAACATGTAGAAAACAGAAAGTACTGATTAGAGGAGAAACCTCAAATGGGTAGAGGTAACCAGTGGTGTACCACAGGGATCAGTATTGGGTCCTCTGCTATTCCTAATCTACATTAATGATTTAGATTCTGGTATAGTAAGCAAACTCAATTAAATTTGCAGGCGACACAAAAAATAGGAGGAGTGGCAAACACTGTTGAAGCAGCAAAGGTCATTCAAAATGATCTAGACAGCATTCAGAATTGGGCAGACACATGGCAAATGAAATTTAATAGAGAAAAGTGTAAAGTATTGCATGCAGGCAATAAAAATGTGCATTATAAATATCATATGGGAGATAGTGAAATTGAAGAAGGGAACTATGAAAAAGACCTAGGAGTTTATGTTGACTCAGAAATGTCTTCATCTAGACAATGTGGGGAAGCTATAAAAAAGGCCAACAAGATGCTCGGATATATTGTGAGAAGTGTTGAATTTAAATCAAGGGAAGTAATGTTAAAACTTTACAATGCATTAGTAAGACCTCACCTCGAATATTGTGTTCAGTTCTGGTCACCTCGTTACAAAAAGGATATTGCTGCTCTAGAAAGAGTGCAAAGAAGAGCAACCAGAATTATCCTGGGTTTAAAGGGATGTCGTATGCAGACAGGCTAAAAGAATTGAATCTATTCAGTCTTGAACAAAGAAGACTACGCAGTGATCTGATTCAAGCATTCAAAATCCTAAAAGGTATAGACATTGTCGACCCAGGGGACTTTTTTGACCTAAAAAAAGAAACAAGGACCAGGGGTCACAAATGGAGATTAGATAAAGGGGCATTCAGAACAGAAAATAGGAGGCACTTTTTACACAGAGAATTGAGAGGGTCTGGAACCAACTCCCCAGCAATGTTGTTGAAGTTGACACCCTGGGATCCTTCAAGAAGCTGCTTGATGAGATTCTGGGATCAATAAGCTACTAACAACCAAACGAGCAAGATGGGCTGAATGGCCTCCTCTCGTTTGTAAACTTTCTTATGTTCTTATGTAAACCGTCCGTCTGTGGATGATAAACAGACGTCCTGATGGGACGTATTTCTAATATTTGATATACCTGCTGTAACATTTTAGACAGAAAATTGGTTCCATGATCAGTCAAGATCTCTCTGGGGATCCCTACTCTAGCCATAATCTGCACTGTGGCTATTGCAGCGGTACTAGTGGACCTCAATGGAACTGCCTCTGGATATCGCGTTGCATAATCTACCACTACTAATATATGTGTATACCTGGATT
This sequence comes from Huso huso, assembly GCA_036884735.1. Lineage (NCBI taxonomy): Eukaryota > Metazoa > Chordata > Actinopteri > Acipenseriformes > Acipenseridae > Huso > Huso huso. Next base: position 21,193,026 of record CM072679.1, read on the forward strand.
CAGAAGGTAGCAAAGGGGGCACTATGTTCATTGCGATGCGTTCTAAGGGGGTGGAAATAATTGGCTGTGGAACCAAAGGGACGGGGCGCACTCGACCCGGCGCTACTCGCTGGCAGTCTGGGCATGTGGCTACATATTTCGACACATCAGTATGAAGACCTACCCAATAGAATCAAGCCAATATCCGCTCCCTTGTCTTGTCAGCTCCGAGGTGCCCCTCAAAAGGGATATCATGCACCAGCCTCATGACCTCGGGCCGACAAAACGGGGGAACCATTAATTGTGTTACAGGCTGTCCTGTGCCCGCGGCTAGATTTACCCTATACAGTAATTGCCCCTTGATACTGAAGTGTGGATATACTAGCTCCCCAGCACCATCAACATCCTTACCTTCAATAGACCGGACCTGCCCCCAAGCGTGCACTAGTGACGGATCATTATGTTGGCCCCACACTATGTCCGCGCTTGAGTACCACATGTCCGGTATATTGAGAGGGGCCGGAGTAGCATCTGCCCTGGATGGCCCAGTAACCTCGCCCTCTCTGTCACACTGCCTTTTGACTGGCGTTGTTACCATTCAAGCACTCTCCCACCAGACCCCAGCCTTGTCTCAGTGATTCTCCCTCCCATTTTACGGTCCTTCTCTCTGTATTTGTTTTTCTAGGACGGAAAATAGGATAAAACATTTCGGCTTGAAAAGGAAACACATCACCAATTCCTTCCTTTTTTTCTGCCACGTTTACTTGTGCAGCTGAGACTGCCATTATTTGCATTAATTCTTTAAATGTTGGCAAGTCTTGGCCCAGAATAACTGGATGTGGCAACCTTTCTGCCACCCCTACTACCAGGTGACGTTTTATCGGAGGCTGTGTGGTCCAGTGGTTAAAGAAAAAGGGTTTGTAACCAGAAGGTCCCTGGTTCAAATCCCACCTCAGCCACTGACTCATTGTGTGACCCTGAGCAAGTTACTTAACCTCCTTGTGCTCCTCATTCGGGTGAGACGTAATTGTAAGTGACTCTGCAGCTGATGTGTAGTTCACACACCCTAGTCTCTGTAAGTCGCCTTGGATAAAGGCGTCTGCTGAATAAAACAAATAATAATAATCTGTCCCACCGATAAATATACTTTAGTGTGGGTGTGCCGCTGTGTCTCCTTGGATACAGGAGATGGCCAACTGACCTCGTGGCCGCCACGACACACCGCTCAAGAGAGCTGTTCTAATTAAGGTTTGCTCACATCCTGTGTCCAATAATGCATGGGTTTTCACATTGCCTAAAACCACATCAATCATACAAGGCCCCTCCCGACCATTTTCCCCGTAACACCTATCTCAGGTGCCCAATTACACGAGACCACGTCACAGACCTGGCCAGATGTCCCTGTTGGTTGCACCTAAAACACGTTGGGAGACAGAGGAACATTGGTTATGTAGTTGTCCCTTTGCTGGTAGGGCAACGGGGCAGTGGCAGCACCTCTACCCAGCTGGGGGCCAACCTTTGTCTCCATGAAGAGGTGGCAAGGGGGCCCATTGGGGTGTGGTCTCGATGTCAGGGTCCCGGACTGATGGTAGGGGTGGGAGAGAGAGGTAGGGGGTCGTGTTCTAGGGGCGGAACCGACAGTATCCCAATCGAGGCGGAGACCAGGAGTCCTCGTAATCCTCTGCCAGTTTTACGGGCTTCCAGGGTGTCGGGGTTGTGGTGCCGTATCCAGGCCTGGGTATCGGCACCCGACCACATGGCAGAATTGCTCCACCACCACTGCTTCCCCATTTCCAGGTTGGTTTTCTTCTCTGGGGTCAGCCAGTGGACCATGTGGTCACACAACCGCTCTGCAACCACCCTGGGGCGTGTCTCTGGGGATCTTCGGTACTCCCTGAACTATACCCAGTGGGTCTCTGCCGTAATGTTGAGACGGCGGAAAATGGCCAGCTTGACCAGGTCATAACTGGTAGCGCTGAGGTCACTCATGGCCTGGTAGGCCGCCTGAGCCTCCCCGATCAGGCAGGGTCCCAGCTGGTTTGCCCAGAGCTCCCGTGGCCATGACGCAGTGGTAGCCATCCTCTCAAACGCCACCCGGGCGCCTCTGGGTCATCCTCTGCCGTCATCTTCATCGCTGTTGTTGCGGTAGGGGCTGGTGCTGTGGAAAGTGCCAGCCCTACCTTTTCAATGAGCGCAGTGTAGCGCTCCTCCCTCCTTCTCTCCTCTGTGTCCCGTCTGCTAACCAGCGCCTCCAGCAGCTCCGCTAGTGCATTGCGATTCATCCCGTGTTCTGACACCATGTGTGGAAAAGTGGTTGCTGATTATGAACAGGTGCAGAGGTGATGCAGTGCAGGAATAAACAGACAGAGATTTGTAATCTGGTATGGAAAAAAATGGTTGTTTTATTTTTGTTTATAACCCCGGTCTGGTGACCAAATAATAAACTCCGGTTATACACAGCGATGTGTAAAACACGGAGAACAGTAACAGGGATTGCAGCCCTAAACAATAAACACAGTATCTCTCCCACAATATACAACCACGGTCACCAGTCCTGGGTGCGTGCTGTAGTGCTCGTGGTGGGTGATACAGTTTAAAGAGTGACAAATAGTGCAGTGCTGTTCCGGGTTAAGTGCTGGCCCTTAGCGACAGCTCCGGAACGTGTTAGCCGTCTATAAACACACAAGTAACAATTATAGACAAGACAAACAAACAAAACACTCACGAAACTATTTCCAAACCAAAACGAAGGAAAAGATTTACACTTATCCGGCCCCTTTATGGGATCATGCATGACCCCTTGGTAAACGATTACAGCTGACTCTATTGCCTGCAGCCGCTACCTTGTTTACCTTCCGGAGTCTCGTCTTGTTCCAGGCTGATGGAAAACAAGTTAGAACCCATTGAAAACAAGTTAGAACCCACTGAAAACACGTTAGAACCCCCACTGAAAACAAGTTAGAACCCCCACTGAAAACAAGTTAGAACCCCATTGAAAACAAGTTAGAACCCACACTGAAAACAAGTTAGAACCCACTGAAAACAATTTTTTTTTTTTTTTTTTTTTTTAAATAGGAATTTCTACATTAAAAGTACTTTTGATGTCCCCCCCTTTTTTTTTAAGCAGGGACTACAAATTCATTTGGTAGCCAAGTGACTACCACGCCTTGTAGTAAGACCCTGTGCAGAAGAGTCCTGCGATTTCAGGGCTTGGTGTTCTTTTCATGGTGGTTGAGCAAGGTACATGGGATTAAAAGGTGGCTTTTAGAAAACCCAATATACAAGTTTGGGATCACTCACTTATAACAGGTATGTCATTAACAGACATCCCCACCGCAGTGTTAATTCAAAATTAGAGCTGTCCGTATAACAAGGTGGTTAATGACCATGACGTATGCCATACAGAATAGTATAGAATCAGAAATGGCGATGAACAGTTTAATGGAAATTGGGTAAGTGGTGTTTAAGACCTAGATGACTGATTTATAGTATGTGGAATAACTTTTGTTCTCAAGATGCATATCAAATGTAAGTGTGATACAGGCAGACAGAGAGACAGCTCCATACATCCCCTATATCCAATACAACTAAAAACGGGTCTAAATAATTACCAGATAGATGCAGAAATCTTCCAATCTTAATCAGTCCCTGTGGTGGTTTGCAACAGAGGGCTGCCATTGTATTTAATGTTTGCTGTATGAAGTATTTGGGCTATTGTGTTAATCAGTTAACACCAGTCAGATTCTGGAGGGAGCATTGCATTGGCTCTGGCATTCCCATGGGTTAGGGAGGCAAAGCCAGCAAGGACTGTTTCTCCTCATCACGCTGCAGCAGACCCTACTGGCCAGGCTCCCCCTCGAGTTCTGGGGTGTAAAAGTGTACATTGGCTTGGTGGTGGGATCGGAGGATGCCCACTGAAACACATGGTTAGACGTGTATATTAAAGTAGTTAGGAATGAAATAGTAACAGGCCTAAGAGGTAAAGGTAAACTAAATGTAACTGAGAATGAATAGGAGGTGCTAAAGGAATGAATAGAGGATGATAGCATCATTACAAAGAGCAGCAGGTAAAGGTTCTGTCATGGTAATAATGAACAAAGATGATTATATAAAAGCAGTAGGGACTGAGTTGCAAAATATAAATACATATGAATAAGTAAAAACTAATTATAATGGTATAATAAAAAGTGACAAATGTGGCAGATAGATTATATAAAACTGGGTTTGTATCGAAAGAATTAAAAAAAAAAAATGACATGCTTCGACAAAATCCAAAAACAGGTTTGGTTAGAGGTAACCCAAAACTGCACGAAGAAAAACGCCCGATGCGAATGATTGTCAACACAATTAAGAACATAAGAACATAAGAAAGTTTACAAACGAGAGGAGGCCATTCAGCCCATCTTGCTCGTTTGGTTGTTAGTAGCTTATTGATCCCAGAATCTCATCAAGCAGCTTCTTGAAGGATTCCAGGGTGTCAGCTTCAACAACATTACTGGGGAGTTGGTTCCAGACCCTCACAATTCTCTGTGTAAAAAAGTGCCTCCTATTTTCTGTTCTGAATGCCCCTTTATCTAATCTCCATTTGTGACCCTGGTCCTTGTTTCTTTTTTCAGGTCAAAAAAGTCCCTTGGGTCGACATTGTCTATACCTTTTAGGATTTTGAATGTTTGAATCAAATCGCCGCATAGTCTTCTTTGTTCAAGACTGAATAGATTCAATTCTTTTAGCCTGACTGCATACGACATCCCTTTAAACCCAGGATAATTCTGGTTGCTCTTCTTTGCACTCTTTCTAGAGCAGCAATATCCTTTTTGTAACGAGGTGACCAGAACTGAACACAATATTCGAGGTGAGGTCTTACTAATGCATTGTAAAGTTTTAACATTACTTCCCTTGATTTAAATTCAACACTTCTCACAATATATCCGAGCATCTTGTTGGCCTTTTTTATAGCTTCCCCACATTGTCTAGATGAAGACATTTCTGAGTCAACATAAACACCTAGGTCTTTTTCATAGTTCCCTTTTTCAATTTCAGTATCTCCCATATGATATTTATAATGCACATTTTTATTGCCTGCATGCAATACTTTACACTTTTCTCTATTATATGTCTTGCCATGTGTCTGCCCAGTTCTGAATGCTGTCTAGATCATTTTGAATGACCTTTGCTGCTGCAACAGTGTTTGCCACTCCTCCTATTTTTGTGTCATCTGCAAATTGATAACCCAACATATGTTATTGCAGAAACAGCTGAAAGGAGCTGCAGCTGCATGTTGAAAGCTTACCTAGCTATGTTAAACAACACATTTTCTGAAAAGGATTAATAATATAAAGGTTAAACTTCCACAGAATACCATTTTATTTTGCATGGATGTAAAATCCCTGAACCCCAGCGTTCCCAGGCATGAAACTTTAGAAGCATGTAAAGAGGCACTGGAAAATAGAGTAGATAAGAACATGATACCTACGGAAGAAATATTAAATATAATCAAGATAGTTTTAGGAAACTGTAACTTTTATTTCCAAATGTAAAATAACTAACAGAATGATGGCACAGCAATAGGCTCAAAATTAGGTATGCATTTTGCAAGCATGTATATTGGCAAATGGGAGGAAATGTTATTGAGTAAGTGAGACAAGAAACCATTAGAATGCAAGATATATGGATGACATATTTGGAATATGGACACATGGAGAAGTCTCTCTTGCACAGTTTCATAAATTAGCAAATGATAACCACCCTAACATTTTGGTGGATTTAAATTGGACAAAATCTGAAACTGAATTCTTAGACACCTTGGCTATACTTGATCAAGGATCTATTAAAACAAATCTTTATTCAAAACTTACTGATATGCATCAGTACCTACATATGTCATCAGATACCCATAAATTAATCGATCAAAATTTTTAATTTCAATATATTAGGGTCACTTAGTTGGAATTTGAAATTTGACCCGTTCTCATCGGTTGTTTAATCTACCATTACAGCTACGCACCGGCTTCCTGTTCTGCTTTTATTTGTTCTGAATCTAGAGGTACCGAGAATACTGTGGCTGTTGACAAGTTTATTGCTTAACATGCTGTCGTAGTCAGAAATCAGAGAAAGTAATTCCACAGAATTACCTCTGTTTGAGGAATTGGTGCTTCATCGTGCCCTCTGAATGCCAGTCCTTGCTTGCCAAGGTAAACAACAAAATCAATCAAGCGTTTAAGAACCTCACAATTTTTTCTTACTTGCTCGTTGTGATGTATTGTATCCCTACGCTTCTGCTCATCCAGTTGAACATCAATCCGTGTTTGTCCAAAAGTTGTGAGTGTTACAGTGGCTCGCAAGTGTTTTTGTGCTGACTTCGATAGACATCCTAGATTGCTGTAGCCAGTGCTGTTCCATATCGCCTTTTCTGTACTGAACAAAAGACAGTTCCAGCAGTATTATTTTTTTAATTGACAGCTACCGGTATGCCACGGATACCTTTCATAATCTGAATGTTGGAAGTGGGGAATATATCACATCCCTTCCTGTGTCAGTTTGGGTATTTGTGGTGTATACCTCCCCCCTTTTTTTTTTAAACAATCGCCAATTTTTTGGAGAAAGTTCTTCTTGAAAATTGATTCGTAACCAAATCGACTACAATGTCTCTGTTGTCGGATTCTTTTTTTTTTTAATTTGCAAAATGCAATTTGAAATATTACTTTGAAGTTCTGAATATAATTCTTAATAACGGTCTCTATAATAAGCAATATAGAGCGAAATTCAGCTATTCTGTATTACACCGTTTACCCTAGCATATTTGTCTCGCCTCTGCTCACTAATGATTGGACAACTATAAAACCAGGTACGATCTTTGAATTTCCCATTGGTTAAACTCCCAAGACCTTCAACCGATGCAGAGAATACCTTCAACTGTTTATATCCCGCCTCCGCTCACTTATGATTGGACTGCAGCTGAGAAAATGCAGATCTTCTATTTGTTGATTTTGTTTTATATAAAGAAAATATTCTGCACTATTTAAATTGGATTTTTGTTTTTTTAATCTGAAATCAACTCTTTAGTTGATTAATTGGTTTTTCCGTTCCTGCAAGCCAAACCGGAAGTGTTGATTTTCCAGCAGAACATTACAAGACCAGAGTGGTAGGATTACAATTGCACGACTTCAAGAAAACAATGTCGCGGTCTTGTTGTGGCCAGCTTTTTCTCCTAACCTGAGTCCAATAGAACATCTGTGGGACCAAATCGTCACTGCCATCCACAGGAAACAATCGCTGCCAGCCAACCTTCGCCAGCTGGCTGCAGCTGCCCAGAAGAGTGGTGGAACTTCCCAAAGCAGTCTGTCCAGAGGCTGATCAGGTCTATGCTTCAACACTGACAGGATTGTGTTAATGCTCAGGGAGGTCATACCCGATTACTAACTTCGTAATGTTTTCATTTTGACAGTGTGTCACTGTGGCAAAGTGGTTCGCTGGGTACAGGTGTAGGAGTGATGCAGTGCACAAGGAAGAGACAGTGATAATCAGAAAGTGATTTATTTTGTAATCCTGGTCTGGTGACCTTAAACAATAATCCCAGCACGGTTATAAATAAAGGGTTTGCAGTCCCAAATAATAAACATAGTCATTTCACACACACAATATACAAACATGGTCACCAGTCCTGGGTGCGCGCTGCAGTGCTTGCGGTGCAATAAAATATATATATATATATATCGTGACACAGGTGTAGTGATGTCCGGGTTGGTGCTGGCCTCTGGCGACAGCTCCGGAACGTGTTAGCCGTCTGCTAAAAACAACAAGCAACAATTAGAGACAAAAAAAAAACACTCACGTACAATATATCAACACAGGTCCTTCCAGGTCATTCCTTAACCATAAACGAAGGAACAGATCATGTTGCTCTGTCCCTTATTAGTACCGTCACTCATGACCCCTTGGTAAACGAGCGCAGCCGCTCCTCCAATCCACGGCTGCCACATCGTTTCCCTTCTGGGTCGATGAGTTAGTGTACCGGAGTTCCTTTTAATCCTGGGAATGAATTGTCAGGTCAACCAGTCCAGGGTACTCTGTTCACTTTACTTAGCGCCCTCACAGGTCAGGAGGGAGATTTACCACCAAGAATCATTCTGCTTCTGTCAGTCACATTTCATACGAAAAACGTATCATGATTCTTTGATCTGTATTTTTGTTCACATTTTCTGTGGCTTTGTTTGATATCTATGTTTAAAATATTTGATTAAAATCCATTAGATCCTATGACAGTCTGGCTGAGTGGTGACGTCAGAACCAGGAAATGAACACAGACAGGACGGTGAAATGGTAAATGAATGCGCTGATGCGCTGTTTAATATCCACAAGACAGAAAATAAACAGTTTGAACAAAACAGGACACGGCACTTTACGGCAAAATAAAAAATACATACATAACAAACGGGGACGAACCCAAAAAACAAGTACCGCGCTGGTGCTTCCAGCGTGCAATACCAATTAATTATTCACTTGAATCCCAGCACGTGAACTAATCTGTGCCCTCCCGTGCTCACATAATATTAAATACTTTAAATGCACGTGAAGTGATTGTGCAATCCCAGTGCCTAAATACAATTATACATTTTAAAACACTGTGTTGCTCATTACCCACATTATATCCTGTGTACCAACCACAGTACACCAACATTAACACACCACACGCAACATATAACACACAAATGCACACAGGGGCAGGGCACATTGCTACATACCCCCCTTGTGCGCAAGACACACCTCAACCCACATCCCCCTTAGTCCCAAAGTCCCAGTTTTAGTTCCGACCCAGAAACAGGGGCAGCAATGGTCCACAGGGGCGGCCATGGTGGGACGTCCTCCTCCCACCCCAATAGCTGTAGTGGCCACGCTGACCACACAAAGGCCGGCTCCTCCATCCAAGGTAATCCCGGCAGCCGAACAACTGCTAGGGGGGTGGTCTCCTGACCTCCCCCCTTCTTCGTAGCCGGCAGCTCCCTCCCTCAGCTCCCCGGGGCTCCAGCAACAGTATCTCTGGCAGCGAAAGTGCTGCTGGGGAAGGTGGTCTCCTGACCTCCTCTCCCCTCTTAACAACCAGCGGCTCCTTAGCTGACAGCGGAAAGGCCGTCAGCTTACTGACTGGCAGCAGAGCCTTTAATGGCTTCTGGGCTGGCTCCTGCAGCCCCAGCACATCCCCAGAGCTGGCGGCGATCCCTGGCGATGCGAAGCAGCAGACAACCCCAGGCGATGCGGGGCAGGCATCCTTGGGCTTGGCAAGACAGGCATCCTTGGGCGGCGCGGCAGGCATCCTTGGGCGGCGGGCAGGCATCCCTGGGCGGTGACGTGAAGGCATCCCTGGGCGATGGCAAACTCAGCTGCAGCTCCTCTCCATCGGGTGGTGGAGGTAGCTCCAGCTCCTCTGGTGGTGGAAGTGGGAGTGGCAAGGTCCTCCCTGGCGGTGGAGGTGGAACCAGCAGGTATTCACCCTCTGCTGGTGTAGATTGTGGAGGCAGAGGCAGCTCCTGTTGCTCTGTTCCTGGCGGTGGAGGTGGTGGAGGCAGAGGCAGCTCCTGCTGCTCTAGTGGCGGAAGTGGTGGAGGTGGGAGCAACGTGTAGTCTCCTGGCGGCGGAGGCGGAGCAACGTAGTCTCCTGGCGAAGGAGGTGGGAGCAACATGAAATCTCCTGGCGGCGGAGGTGGGAGCAGCGTAGTCTCCTGGCAACGAAGGTGGAGCAGCGTGTGGTCTCCTGGCGGCGAAGGTGGGAGCAACGTGTAGTCTCCTGGCGGCGGAGGTGGGAGCAACGTAGTCTCCTGGCGGCGGAGGTGGGAGCAGCGTGTAGTCTCCTGGCAACGAAGGTGGGCAGCGTGTAGTCTCCTGGCGACGAAGGTGGGAGCAGCGTGTAGTCTCCTGGCGGCGAAGGTGGGAGCAGCGTGTAGTCTCCTGGCGACGAAGGTGGGAGCAGCGTGTAGTCTCCCCCTATTGCAGGGGACTGGTGCGGCTCTCCCTCTATTGCAGGGGACTGGTGCTGCTCTCCCTCACTTGCAGGGGACAGGTGCGGCTCTCCCTCACTTGCAGGGGACGGGTGCGGCTCTCCCTCACTTGCAGGGGATGGCTCCTCTCCCTCTGGCTCTGGAAGCAAAACCAGCAGGCATTCTTCCTCTGCTGGTGGAGATGGGGACATCTATATATACAATTGTGTCGGGATTCAATTACTAATTAATTATTCACTTGAATCCCAGCACGTGAACTAATCTGTGCACTCCAGTGCTCACATACTATTAAATACTTTAAATGCACGTGAAGTGATCGTGCAATCCCCGTGCCTAAATACAATTATACAATTTTAAAATACTTGTGCTCATTACCCACATTATATCCTGTGTACCAACTACAATACACCAACATTAACACACCACACGCAACATATAAGACACAAATGCACACAGGGGCGGAGCACATTGCTACAGACCCAAGTGTTGCATTTATTTTGTGCTTCAGTGTGTGTGTTTATATATATATATTCATTTATTTTAAAACCTTTAGACAGTCTTTACGAGAAAAAGAATGTTTATAATTAACCAGATAACCATCCAGTCAGTACGCAAGTGCAATGTAATACAAAAAATCTATGGGGATAAGTGATACAGAGTTGTCAGCTGCTTAATGATAGTTTAGAGTTTACGATTTTCTAAAAGTTGATTTATAAAAGGACGCATGTTTAAAGATGACAATACAAAGTCGCTTTACAGCCTTGGCATGGCAGTACAGCAGGAAAAATGCCAGCGCCCCAGAGGAGAGGAAAATAATCTTCTGATTGGCTTTTAAAACTCAAAGCGGAAGTGAATTGCCACCGATTGGTACTCAATTGGAAACGTGAGTGAGGCAGCTTTTTTGTTTTTAAATCAACACATCATGAATGGATTTATTGGATACCTGCCGATAAATACTTCTAAAGACAATACAAATGAACGTTTTTCAGCATCAAAACTTACACTTCCCACCTGGTTTGATTATTATCAATTTAAAGAACTTAAGGAAGTTAGAGTTTCATTTTCCCCTTGTATTTGTTTGGTACAGATGCAATACAAGTTTAATTTGTAAGTCCTTCCTACTAATGTAGTGTAAAGCAAACCCATGCAAGTGTGGGGGAGTGGTGCATGATTCATTGTGTGCTTTCATTCGGCTGTATCTAAAAATGAACACCGTTCAGACACCCCCTCCCAAGTTTCTTCCACTTTCGAATAATTATCCAGGCGGGGTTTGCTACTTGCCTTTTAACACTACTTGTGGATTGTGCAAGGCACTTAGTCACCAATCTTAAAGGATTTTGTTTTGTCAATACAAACCGCATTGCTTTATTTGATCCTGTTCAAACTGCAGGGGAAGTGAATCATACTGTACTTGCAGCAGTACTGCCCTCCAGCAAGACTGCTTCTATACTGCCCAGGGGCAGCAGAGAATTACAGAAAATACTGCAACAGAACAAGAATCACAGGTAAGGCTTATTCAGCAATCTAATGACAAATGCATTCTCATTGAATTACAATACAAGAGAGTATTTATTACATCTTATAGCATACAAGCAACATGTTGTTTTAAAAGTCATCTGTTGCTTCTCTTCTGATTGGCTTGAAGGCATCTCACCAGACAGGCTCCTCTTTGATTGGCTGGCATGCCTCACCCAAACAGGCTACTCTGTTGTATAACTGGCTGCTGTGTCTCCAGCTCCAGAGGTTCTCTCTGCTGATAGGTGGAAACGGTCTCATATTAAGACACCTCTTCTGGTATCTATGCCCTGAATTAGTTCAAGCACCTGACTCAGATCAGACTCGCTACGGGCAAGGGTATTCAGCAGAAGACAGCTTTCCCCTCAGAAGAGGAGTCCAGTGCAGCTCCTCTCTCCTGCTAGAGCTCCCTCCCCTGCTTGGCTGCCTGTTGGGAGCGCTGCTGCTCCTGGTACTGTCGAGAATCCTCCCATGGACGAGGGCCCCGGATATTCCTCCAGTCTTCCAAATTCAACTCCTTCAACTTCTGCAAACCAAAAGGGGGGACATGGGACAATCAATACACAAGTGAACTACAATTCAACACAGTGCATTTCATTACAGTACCAAGCAATTGACAGGTAAACGCTGGGTTCTATGTTTTATTTCGAGAGCGCGCAAGATATCGTAATTCCATAATACACCTGGAGGAACTATTTATTTATAACCCTTTATTGATTCACAGTTAACAGGTTTATTGATGTGCTGCTGAAGAACTGTATAAAAGGTAAGCCATTCATTAGGGTATTTAGTTCACACTGGAGATGATGAACCATAGTTACTCATACTGTGATTCTGATTGCATATTGCACAAAGTACAACAGGAATGAAAAAGATCCATTGCAGGTTTTATTAAGTTTAATAAAAAATGGACAAATGAGCAAAAACCGCTTTGCAATAGGAGTGTTACTGTTTATACATATATCAAAAATTTACCAAAAAAAAAAAAAATGGTAAAACAAAGATTCTCACAACTTCTGATACTGTATTCTGAAAGTAAGTTCCTGCAGTGTGTGTAAGTACACAGCAAGCGTTATTTATATATATAAATAAATAAATAAATAAATAAATAAATAAATAAATAATCTCACTCTGGCTCTGTAGATAAGCAGTGCCTCCAGGTAAAAACTAAGAACATAAGAAAGTTTACAAACGAGAGGAGGCTATTCAGCCCATCTTGCTCATTTGGTTGTTAGTAGCTTATTGATCCCAGAATCTCATCAAGCAGCTTCTTGAAGGATCCCAGGGTGTCAGCTTCAACAACATTACTGGGGAGTTGGTTCCAGACCCTCACAATTCTCTGTGTAAAAAGTGCCTCCTATTTTCTGTTCTGAATGCCCTTTATCTAATTCCATTTGTGACCCCTGTCCTTGTTTCTTTTTTTCAGGTCAAAAAAAAAAGTCCCCTGGGTCGACAATGTCTATACCTTTTTAGGATTTCTTCTTTGTTCAGACTGAATAGATTCAATTCTTTTAGCCTGTCTGCATACGACATGCCTTTTAAACCGGGATAATTCTGGTTGCTCTTCTTTGCACTCTTTCTAGAGCAGCAATATCCTTTTGTAACGAGGTGACCAGAACTGAACACAATATTCTAGGTGAGGTCTTACTAATGCATTGTAAAGTTTTAACATTATTTCCCTTGATTTAAATTTGAGCATCTTGTTGGCCCTTTTTATAGCTTCCCAACATTGTCTAGATGAAGACATTTCTAAGTCAACATAAACTCCTAGGTCTTTTTCATAGATTCCTTCTTCAATTTCAGTATCTCCCATATGATATTTATAATGCACATTTTTATTGCCTGCGTGCAGTACTTTACACTTTTCTCTATTAAATGTCATTTGCCATGTGTCTGCCCAGTTCTGAATGCTGTCTAGATCATTTTGAATGACCTTTGCTGCTGCAAGTGTTTGCCACTCCTATTTTTGTGTCGTCTGCAAATTTAACAAGTTTGCTTACTATACCAGAATCTAAATCATGAATGTAGCTTAGGAATAGCTGAGGACCTAATACTGATCCCTCCACTGGTTACCTCGCTCCATTTTGAGGTTTCTCTTCAAGGAAAGGTTTTAGTTTCTCTATGTATGAATGATCACTGGCTCTGTAGATAAGCAGCGCTCCAGGTAAAGCCAAGGAAAGGGTTTAGTTTCTCTATGGATGAATGATCACTGGCTCTGTAGATAAGCAGCGCCCAGGTAAAAGCTAAGGAAAGGGTTTAGTTTCTCTATGTATGAATGAAAGTACACATGTTTTGTTGTTAAGTCGGTGTACACTCAGGGATCAATTCCCCCACTCCTAATAAATAACTTGCCGTGCTGATTATTACAATGAGAAATGTATCACCTAGTACCCTTCACTTAAATACAAAGTATGGGTTCAATCAAAAGACAAGGTAAACAGTAAATTGCAGGCAACCGCTTTGTTAATGAAAGCTGTATAATTCAGCATAATGCAGCATGTTAAGTTTTAAAAGACAGCTACTGGAGTGGTGAGAGAGAAGAGGGGCAGGGGTAATGTTGCTGGCAATATGCTGCTATGTATTACATGAAACTAACCAATCACGCTATTAATAGTGATATGACCCGCACTAGATTGTGTGTAGCCCCGCCTCCTCTCTCACCAAGTCAGGACACATTAGCCTCTCAATTATTTGATTTCCTCTATAATGCAGTGCTTATGTCTAGAAGATTTTAATATTCATTTTATTTAAGTTTCTTGTGATAAGATACAAAGAAATATATGCAGAATGACTGTGGGTGGTCTTTTTCCCCCACTCTGATCCTTTGCTAACCAAATATCCTGGTGTCACTAAACATAAAATCATGTTTAAATATATAGTTATGTGGAGCTCAGTACTGCACATTTCCCATAAAGAGTTTAGGACCCACTCCAATCAGAGAGTGTGAGAGGAGCCACCTAATTGTATGTGGAGTGGGGGAGGGACAGGAGTTAGTTGCTGGAGCGGACATTTCCAGTCCGCTCCTTACAGCACTGAGAACTGAGCACGGTTTTATTTTCTTAAATACATGTTCGGCCATGGAGTTTGCACAAAAGAGTTATAAAAAAAGGTGACAAATACAGATGCAGTTACTTTATAGTATTTTCCATCATGCCTGTGCATGGTAACCATTCATTCTCCAGTTACAAACCAAAATTAGGCACTTTTATTACATCTTTTCATCTGCAATCAGCAACACAGTGGGGTGTCACAGGTGGTTCTGGCACGTCCCTTTTGTGCTATAAGTCATTAGATACTTTTGCATGGAAGGCCTCGGTCGCAAAGGTGTGCAGTTATTTGATGGACCCAGATTCAGTTAAAATGTGTTTGCCCACTGACAATGGGAATGAGAAAGCAGAGATGGGAGCCCAGCTAACAAGATTTAAGTTTTTGCAGGTATTATTCTTTTAGAGACTACTGGAAGTAGGACAATCTTTGGGATACAAATTGAACATTTGTGAAACTGCAACAAATATTGTAATGACTGCAATGTGTTTTAAAGAATATAAAACCAGTAGAAAATATTATTAGCAGGTCTGTGTAAGGCCTGTTGTGGTGTTCGCAGAACCACTTCAAGCTGAGCCAGGAGGAGAATTTGAATCTTGCTGGGAACAGCTGACTTATTAGATATGAACTGGATGCTATAGAATGAAATACATTGCTAATAGTAATGTTGTAAGATCCTGTATTTTGTATCCTTTTGAATAAGTCTGTGTAAGGTCTGAAAAAGAGAGCTCCTGGTATCAAAAGGTCAGGCGAACCTGCTGAAAGATCCAAACCTCGTCAGGTCCAATTTATTTTCACACGCGCAGTTTATTTTAGACGCGCTGTTTAAAAGTATTTTTTTCACAGTAAAACAGGTTTAAAAGGCACTGCATATCAACAGGACACTCAGTACTGCATCTCCAGCCCCGCCTCTTGGTCACTGTATTTTTCACATACCTCTTCATAGTAGTGGATACCGATAAATCATCTCCTGATCACTCGTTTTATCACCAAACTCCTCAATAATGCGATCCAAGTCATTATTTTATTACTATAACATCTCAAAAAGCTCTGCAAATGTCCGTGTTATTCTTTGAGCACTGGATGCAGAAGCAGCTATCTTGTTTGTTTATGTCCGTGTTATCTCTGTGGTGCCGGGGCTATGTGTATTTCTCAGATACGGCCCTATTTTTTTTTCCCCGGCTTCTCTTGGCTCCTAGCAGTCTCACTCGGCCATTGAATGGTTTTCTCGGCTTTTTCCAGAGAAAAAACGACTAGAGACCTGTGTTTTACGTCTTTTTGATGATGTCGGACAGGGTCCGACATTGGACCGGAAAGGGTTAAAACATTCTGATCCAGCAAGAGAAGAATGGCAAACTATGGAACAGAGTTAATATGCCAGAATCAACTCGAACTAGGTTTGATTATAGTAAGAAAATACAAAAGTATTTAAATAAATAAGAAACCTAATATAATAACATTAAGCAAATGTATGAGCAGTCCTAAGTTTTAATATTCAAGGTTTCATTTGCTGCGCCTAATTAAAAATTAACCTCTTGCCTTCTGTGTATATCAATGGAGTAAAATAAAATTACAATTTATAAAAAAGAGACTGCTATATTGAAGTATCTGAATTAGAAATACGTGTTATAAAATCATTTAAAGTATAAACTGTAACTTGTATATATACAGTGTAACCTCATCCTTACCTGCTGGTAGTAAAAGCAATGTTGGAAATTGGTTTTGGCTGATGTAGCGGGTTTTTTTGATGGTCAGCGATTTAAAAGCCAAGATCCTCTCTATAATGAGCAATCTCGTTAATATTAAAGAACAAAATACCTTTCGGATAATAGAAGGTAGGAGATTATATTAAAACTAGATGGTAACTTTACAAGTAAAAGTTGTGGGGCTTGCTTTATTGGGAAAGTGGTCAAAGTAGCTGATTTGTGTCAAAAGTCACATTGTTTACTAATTGTCTCATGCTTAGAATGTGCTATAATTTGAAATTTCTCAAAGTTCTATGACAGTTAATTCAACAGTGGGAAGTAGCCTACTGAAAGAAGTTGATGCGGTTACTAAAACAGCTGTACCCCTGGATTGGTAGACGCCATTCCTGTTTTGATTTAGCTGAGAAGTAGAGGAAGATTTCATTTACTCTAAGTATTTGTCTAACTTGTTGGGAAAGTGGTCAAAACGGCAGTTATTTCTAAAAGTTCACAGAAAACGTAGTTGGTGCGGTTACTAAAACAGGTGTACCTCTTGTTTGGTAAAAGTTATTTCTGTTTTGATTTCATATTTGAATAGCAGAGAAGTAGAGGAAGATGTCATACCCTCTAACTTTTTGTCTAGCTTGTTGGGAAAGTGGTCAAAATTTCAGTTGTTTATAAAAAGTTTGAGAAAATGTAGTTGATGCGGTTACTAAAACAGCTGCACCTCTTGATTGGTAAAAGTTATTTCTGTTTTGATTTCAGATTTGAATAGCAGAGAAGTAGAGGAAGATTCCATATGCTCTAACTTTTTGTCTTTCTTGGGAAAGTGGTCAAAGTAACTGATTTGTGTCAAAAGTTACATCGTTTACAGTAAATAGAATGTTGGAAGTCTGGGAGTTTTTAAACAATGGGGAGCTTTAGAATGTTGAAAAAAGTCCCATTAAAGTGAATGAAGATGGACAAAAAAAGGACAAAAATCTTAATAGTTTAAAAAGTATAAAATATATCAAAAAGTTGTATACAAGCACACTATTCCAGACTGGTCTACACGTTTTAAAGTTTGAACGGCGTTTCTAGCTTAAACGGTGTAAGAGGAGTAGCGTGCCGAAGAAGAAGAAGAAGAAGAAGAAGAAGAAGATTTAAAGTGGGGACTCTTGCTTCGCAAGCCCCACTAATAAACATGTTTCTATATATCACAGAAATTAATTACAGTAGTGTCTCATATGAATCAACACTAAAAATTGGCAAAAGGAGAGGTTGTCTTAAAACCTGCTTCAACTGGATTTTGTATGAACAGAGAAAAAGGTCAGACTGTGCTAACAGTGGCTTGAATTTATATGGAAATAACTGGACCTTCCATTGAAAGCTTAAATGACTTCATAACAGATTAATGGAGTAAAATAAAATCATTGAAGTATATGAATTGGGAATATATGTTAGAGTCATTTAAAGTTAAACTGTTGAAAGAACATATTTATTATAACAGATGCCTGACATAGACAATGTTGTAGACAAATTGTTAAGACATTTAATTGAATCAATTTAAGAATTAGTTCAGTTTCTGTCTCCAACTAAACAAAAAGTCTTTTAGACATTACAATATCAATTAAACTAAATAATATAAATGTTTAGTTTATAAAGGTTTTACTGCAACAAAAAACAGAGGAACTGTTAGGTTTGAATGTAAGACAATAAAGTGTAAAGTGTATTGGATAACTTTAGCACACAGTGAACTTGCTGAAGGAATAGAACTGATTCTATGAGCCCTTCTTCACCTGCTGAAAAGCAGAGCGGCGCTAGACCTGGCAGCCAAAGCGAGATGTACTGATTATCAGCAGTACTGAATCCAGGGCCTTTCTATAATGAGCAAAATTAACTCTGCAAAAAAATGTACTACTAGAAGCGCAAAACAATTACATCCCAAAAGTAGGCAAATCTAAATCTAAAACAAAATGGCCAAAATGGTTTAATAGATCAATTAAAAAAAATATTCAGCGAAAAAAGGCACTTTACAGAGCGTTTAAAAGGGACCAAAAACAAAGTACACAGAAAGAGTACTTGGAACTGCAAACACAAATCAAAAAGGAAGTTAGAAAGGCCAAGAGAGAGATAGAAATCAATATTGCTAAGGGGGCTAAAACCAATTCCAAAATGTTTTTCCAATATTATAACAGCAAGAGAATATTCAAAGAGGAGGTTAAATGTCTGAGACACAAATGGCAAAATCATAGAGGAAGAAAAAAAAATAGCAAATATATTAAATGATTACTTTTTTTTTTTTATATATATAAATTCAGCCGAAGCGAGCATTTCATTTAAATTAGAAAAGTTGTCTACAGTATCAATCCTTATCAGGCAGTTAGCAACTTTAATTGGGATAAAGGTTGAGAGCCAAAAAATGACTTCATGCGGTGAATTTGTTAAAGTGCTAACAGTGGAGTTTCATATTAATTAAAACACTAGAACACTAGTCTTGGCAAGTAAACAGGGTGTCTGAAACCTGCTGGTGCGGGTGAGTTTTTAGGAACAGAGAGGTCAGGTTTAGTCCAAGCATGGCACAGTTAAATAAGGATATTATATTTAACATGTTCATTATAGCTTAAATTTAAATGAAAATAACTGAACTAACCACTGTATGCTTAGTGATTTTATACAGGGGCGTTTGATAAACCCCTACAGTTTTTGTTCAATACCTGTATATGAAAGTAAACTAATCTGAAAAGTTGACGAGATATGCTGCTCAGAAGGAATATATTGTAGACCCAGGTTAACATAATCACACATCGTATCCAGCAGTGTGGAGCAGTGGTTAGGACTCTGGACTCTTGACCGGAGGGTCGTGGGTTCAATCCCAGGTGGGGACACTGCTGCTGTACCCTTGAGCAAGGTACTTTACCTAGATTGCTCCAGTAAAAACCCAACTGTATAAATGGGTAATTGTATGTAAAAAATAATGTAATTGTATGTAAAAATAATGTGATATCTTGTAACAATAGTAAGTCGCCCTGGATAAGGGCGTCTGCTAAGAAATAAATAATAATAATAATAATAATAATAATAATAATAATAATAATAATAATAATAATAATAGCAAGGATCCTGTGAACTTTGTTTCACCTGACTTCTTAGAGAAAGAAGGGGTTGAAAAAGAGAACTATAACATCACATTCCAATATTTTTAGAAAGAAGTTATATCTAATTAATTTCGTAGGTTGTTATGTAACTCCAATTAGTTTTAAAAAGAGTTGACCGGATCCTTCTAGAATATATCATTAACTCAAAGATGAGAACTGTAAAGGCAGATTTGATTGGGACTGATATATTCAATGGAGGGAAAATCCTATATAAAGCCCAGTGCAAGACCCCATTCAATACCATTGATCCTGATCTTGCAAGCTGATGTGGTCCATGCTCTGAGGGTCTCTGAAAAACAGATTGCTGTTTGATTGAATTCACAAGTCTCTGCCTTTTGAAGACAGTTCTTACTTTTCATATATCCTACACTACACTTCCATATACTGGAAGGCAAGCATATATTTGAATTCATATCTCTTTTATATCGGATGCATTGCTATGAGGCATAGAAATTATGTATTAGTTTTAAGAGAGTGATATACTGAATGCTTTAAAATGTAGCTGTGGGTGTTTTAGCTTTTTGCATGGCTGGCCTAAGGGCTAAGCATAACCATATCTGTATTACTGTATTGAAGTACTAATGCTGTTAAACCTGTAAAAGCACCGGATCGCCCAGATTGCTTATTACTGGGGATTTACGATGGTCTGCGCAACCAATCCAATTTTTAAAGCATTTAATAAATCAAAGTTATTTTTTTAATAGGCTGCAAGTATGTTTTACAGTCTTATCGATGAGAACATCTTTTGTCTGGATTTCAACCATGAATTGAAAATGTTAATTATGCCACTGCTTTCTTAACAAACTAACAAGAAGCAAATAAACTGTGATAATGGTATTTTAGCACTGCAGTTAGTTTAATCCCAGTTACAGTGGCGCCACAAATAAAAATGAATACGAGCCTGGGCCTGGCGTGGGATCTGAGCAGCACTGTGTGTGCATCACACCTCATACTGTGTCTCAAGGGTGGGAACCCTGAACAGCACTGTGTGAGCATCACACCTCATACTGTGTCTCAAGGGTGGGATCCCTGAGCAGCACTGTGTGTGCATCACACCTCATACTGTGTCTCAAGGGTGGGAACCCTGAACAGCACTGTGTGTGCATCACACCTCATACTGTGTCTCAAGGGTGGGATCCCTGAGCAGCACTGTGTGTGCATCACACCTCATACTGTGTGTCTCAAGGGTGGGATCCCTGAGCAGCACTGTGTGTGCATCACACCTCATACTGTGTCTCAAGGGTGGGATCCCTGAGCAGCACTGTGTGAGCATGTGGCAAAGTGCCCGCCCCTGTGTGTATTTTGTGTGTTATGTGTGGTATGTTGCGTGTGTTAATGTTGGTGTATAGACTGGTACACGGGATATAAACGGGGCTGTGTTTCACGTGTATTTAAAAATGTAGATTTATATTTAGGCACGAGGAGGGCACAAATCACTTCACGTGCTGGTAAAATGTAATGTGGTCACGGGGTACACTTAATTAATTCACGTGCTGGGATTCAAGTGAATAATTAATTAGTAATTGAATCCCAGCACAACAGTATAAATAGGCACATTTTTAGTCACTCGGGGTTAGGTGTTCAGAGAGTGGAGAACGGGTGAGAGAGAAGGAGTAAATCATTAAGAGCGTAAATATAGTAAGTGTTTTGTTTGTACTCACCGTGTTTGTTCGCCTGTCCTGCACCGTCTGTTTAGTGTTTAGTCCGTTTTGTCTGTCTGTTTATTTTGGCTATAGTGCCGTGTCCTGTTTTGTGCTGTTTACAACCCTTTTATTTGTTAATAAACGCTGAGTGCAGCCATTGCACTCAGCTCATCATCACCACCGTCTCTGTGTTTGAATTCCTTTCTGGTCTGACGCAACCCACTCTGGCCGTCTTTGTGACACGTGGTGTCATCGTGGGATAGCCCGCGCCTCCAAGCGTCCAGACCAGGAGGGTTTTGTTTAAAAAAAAAAAAAAAAAAAAAATATTATGGCAGAAGACGCCATCAAACTGCGGGACTGGTTCCTGGAGAATGCTGGGCTGGAGGCCCAGTCTCTGCCCATAATCGTCCGGGTCCTGTGGATGATGGACTATGAGAGATGGGAGGCATATCAGGAGGAACACACCCCAAACACCTTGGAGGAAGGGGTGGAGTTTCTCCTCAGCTACCTGGAGGCAACGAGAAAAGGAACAGCAGCCCAGGTAGCAGGCCCACCAGCAGAGGGTGAATGCCTGCTGTCCCCATCTCCACCAGCAGAGGGTGAGTACCTGCTGTCCCCATCTCCACCAGCAGAGGGTGAATGCCTGCTGGTTTTGCCTCCACAGCCTGAGTGGGAGGAGCCCCAACGTCCCCACGCCTGAGTGGGAGGAGCCCGAACGTCCCACGCCTGAGTGGGAGGAGCCCGAACGTCCTACGCCTGAGTGGGAGGAGCCCGAACGTCCTACGCCTGAGTGGGAGGAGCCCGAACGTCCTACGCCTGAGTGGGGGGAGCCCGAACGTCCACAGCCCAAGAGGGAGGAGTCGGTGCGCCTACAGCCCAAAAGGAGGAGTCGGTGCGCCCACAGCCCAAGAGGGGGGAGTCGGTGCGTCCACAGCCCAAAAGGAGGAGTCGGTGCGGCCCACAGCCCAAAAGGGAGGAGTCGGTGCGTCCACAGCCCAAAAGGGAGGGAGTCGGTGGCCCAGAGCCCGAAGGGAGGCAAGTCGGGCTTCCACAGCCCCTGGGACCCAAGCCACCAGCAGAGGGAGAATGCCTGCTGGTTCAGCCCCAAGAGCCGAAAGGGGAGGAGTTACAGGCTCAACCCCTGAAAATTTTTGGGGGAGAGGGGCAGGAGGCTGGTGTCCCCAGCAGCCTCTATTCAGGCTGATGAGGGCAGCACGGCGCACACCAGCCCAGCCGCCACAGCAGAGGGAGCCAGCACTGCCACAGCCTCCCTCTGAGTGGCCAGCATCAGCCCCATGGCCTCCGCCACCACCACCGCTTCCACTAGGAGCAGAGGAGCAGGAGCTGCCTCTGCCTCCGCCACCTCCACCAGCAGAGGGTGAATACCTGCTGGTTCCACCTCCACCGCAGTGGGAGGACTGCTTGCCCCTCCCACCTCCACCAGCAGAGGGTGAATACCTGCTGGTTCCACCTCCACCGCAGTGGGAGGACTGCTTGCCCCTCCCACCTCCACCAGCAGAGGGTGAATACCTGCTGGTCCCACCTCCACCAGCAGAGGGTGAATACCTGCTGGTTCCACCACCGCCAGGACAGAGGAGCTGGAGCTGCCTCTGCCTCCACCACCGCCAGGAGCAGAGGAGCTGGAGCTGCCTCTGCCTCCGCCACCGCCGAGCAGAGGAGCAGGAGCTGCCTCTGCTGCCCGCACCTCCGCGGGGAGTACGGTGGCGGAGCCCCAGAAAGGGAGCTGCCGGCCCGCGAAGAAGGGGAGGAGGTCTGGAGACCACCAACCCCAGCAGCAGTTTCGCTGCCGGAGATCGTGGGCGAGGTCTGGAGACCTGCTCCCACTGCAGCAGTTTCGCTGCCGGAGATCGTGGGGAGGTCCGGAGACCTGCTCCCACTACAGCAGTTTCGCTGCCGGAGATCGTGGGGAGGTCCGGAGACCTGCTCCCACTGCAGCTTCTTCGCTGCCGGCAGTACTGTGGTCGGAGCCCACCAAAGGGAGCTACCGGCTACAAAGACAGGGGGAGAGGTCAGGAGACCACTTTCCCCAGCAGCAGTTTCGCTGCAGGAGCAAACCAACAGGCTGTCAGCCGTGCCACTACCGGCAGGGGTGCTGACAGCATGGCCAGCCATGGGCCCACTGAAGCCTCCCTTCCCAGCCCGAGACTTTGGCCTGGACTGCTGGGTATTTAAGGGGGGAGGTGGCCGTTGAGGCCATGTGTGCTGCGCACAAGGGGGTATATGTGCAAAGTGCCCCCCTGTGTGTATTTTGTGTGTTATGTGTGGTATGTTGCGTGTGTTAATGTTGGTGTATAGACTGGTACACGGGATATAAACGGGGCTGTGTTTCACGTGTATTTAAAAATGTAGATTTATATTTAGGCACGAGGAGGGCACAAATCACTTCACGTGCTGGTAAAATGTAATGTGGTCACGGGGTACACTTAATTCACGTGCTGGGATTCAAGTGAATAATTAATTAGTAATT
This sequence comes from Huso huso, assembly GCA_036884735.1. Taxonomy (NCBI): domain Eukaryota; kingdom Metazoa; phylum Chordata; class Actinopteri; order Acipenseriformes; family Acipenseridae; genus Huso; species Huso huso. The sequence goes on from CM072679.1 coordinate 21,216,510, forward strand.
GAATCCCAGCACAACAGTATAAATAGGCACATTTTTAGTCACTCGGGGTTAGGTGTTCAGAGAGTGGAGAACGGGTGAGAGAGAAGGAGTAAATCATTAAGAGCGTAAATAGTATAGTAAGTTTTGTTTGTACTCACCGTGTTTGTTCGTCCTGTCCTGCACCGTCTGTTTAGTGTTTAGTCCGTTTTGTCTGTCTGTTTATTTTGGCTATAGTGCCGTGTCCTGTTTTGTGCTGTTTACAACCCTTTTATTTGTTAATAAACGCTGAGTGCAGCCATTGCACTCAGCTCATCATCACCACCGTCTCTGTGTTTGAATTCCTTTCTGGTCTGACGCAACCCACTCTGGCCGTCTTTGTGACAGAGCATCACACCTCATACTGTGTGTCTCTAGGGTGGGATCCCTGAGCAGCACTGTGTGTGCATCACACCTCATACTCCGTCTCAAGGGTGGGATCCCTGAACAGCACTCTGTAAGCATCATACCTCATACTCTGTCTCAAGGGTGACTTTCTGCTTCTGTGCGGAAACTCTTGCCTTCAGCGCTGGATCAAGCTTTGGGGAGACAATGAAATGAGAAATAAAACAATTATTATTATCACCTCAAAAACATGCAACAAAAAGGGCTTTTAACAGAACAAGAAATGGTCATGTTGCCTGCTCTGGGGTAAGAACATGAATGAATGAATTTTCCTGGTTAAAAATAATTGTGTAAATATATTGCATTGCAGTCAAATCAGTTTAAAATTTCTATATGAGGCTAATAATAAAACTTTGGTAAGGAAAATACTGTAAAATTAAGCCAGTTATCACGTTCACCACATAGAGTGTGAGCAATGGGTGGATGGGCAAACACGTTTAGGCAAAGTTGTAACAGAGAAAGGCTGACGTGACATTGCCTGTTACTGCACTGGTTGTAAAAGCATTTACGTTGACACAGATAACTGTGAAGTCTGTATTTACTGTACTGTACACTGCATCTATATGTTTTCCTTCCTGAGTTTGTCCGTATATTCAATATGGAAGAGGGGGTCTTGGTCTCAGTTCAGCTCCTCCTACATGGCACAAGGCAGCCCCAGCTCAACGGAGGAACCTGGTAGTCAATGAGGTGCAAAAGCAGGAGGAGAGGATGAAGTGTGTAAAGGCCATTTCCCAGACCAAGCAGGGAGAATGGATGAGATGGGAGAGTGTGAACAACGAAGATTGGCTGGCAAGACCTATGGTCAATGGAACAGAGCAGGATCAGTTTCCTCATCAGGTCAACATATGATGTTCTCCCATCACCACAGAACCTAAACCTCTGGGTACGAGAGGATCCCTTATGTCCTTTGTGTTCATCACCTGCAACATTAAGGCATATTTTGACAGGATGTGAGGTGGCTCTTAGCCAAGGACGGTTTACTTGGCGCCATGCCCAGGTGCTGCGATGTTTGGCCTTAGCATTGGAAGACAAGCGAACATGACCAATAAGTTGCCACCAGGTCCATCAAAACATTACACAAAAGACAACATTCCTCCATGGGAGAGCAACCACCAAGAAAAGGTGTTAAAACCAATCCTCGCCCAGGACAACTGGAAGCTGCTAGAGACTGGAAAAATGCTGGAAGATGTTGGTCAACGGCTTATTTTTCCACCTGAGATTGCCGCCACTAACCTTCCCAGATATTGTCTTGTGGTCTGGATCAACACGCCTTGTTCACCTGGTAGAGTTAATAGTGTCATGGGAGGATGCTGTAGATGAGACGTATGAGAGGAAGAAACTGCGGTATGCTCAACTAGCCACTGAAGCGGGACAGCGAGGTGGAGAGTCCGGGTTTACCCAGTGGAGGTGGGTTGTCGAGGATTTGTGGCACACTCTACAACCCGGTTTCTCAGAGACGTCGGATTCAGTGGCCAAGAGTTGCGTCGCACAGTGAAGAACTTATCTTATCCTCATGAATAGTCATACTTGCCCTAGCATCACATAGGGGCGGTCATAAGGAAACAAGCTGTCTGTTACTGTATCAGCGCACAGAGACTATCACGGACACTTGCAGAGCTTTTTTGAGATGTTATAGTAATAAAATAATGACTTGGATTGCATTATTGAGGAGTTTGGTGATAAAACGAGTGATCAGGAGATGATTGATCGGTATGTACGACTATTATTATTATTATTATTATTTATTTCTTAGCATATGTGAAAGCTATAGCGAACGAAAGGGTGGGGCGGGGCTGGAGATGCCTAGTGAGTGCTTTGTTGATATGCAGGGCCTTTTAAACCCGTTTGACTGTGGAAAACAAATACTTTTAAACAGCGCGTCTAAAATTAACTGCGCGTGTGAAAATAAATTGGACCTGACGCGCACTTAATAAATGGACTGCAAAGGGTTAAACCATTTTGGCCATTTTGTTTTAGATTTAGATTTGTCTACTTTTGGGATATAATTGTTTTGCGCCTCTAGTACTACATTTTTTAAAAACAGTCATCCTTTTTCTGTGGATGTTTTCTCCATTTTACTCCAATCTACTTCTGTTAGTCTCTGTTTCATACTTTCCTAGTTTGATTTTCTAAAATTGTAAACCTTAGCTTTAGTCATTACTTTTGGGTTTTAAAAAATTACTTCAAATGAGACCATGTTGTGGTCTGAGTTTGCCAATGGCTCTCTGACCTCTGTTTTAGTTATTCTGTCTTCGTTATTTGAAAAGACTAAATCAAGGCATGCCTCCCCTCTAGTCGGTCCCTTGACAAATTGTGTTAGGAAGCAGTCATTTGTCATGTCAACCATTTCAATTTTGTCCGTCGTGCTCCCCACTGGGTTTTCCCATTTTATATGGGGGGGGAAGAGTTGAAATCCCCCATTAGTATGGATTCTCCTTTTCTACACGCATTTCTAATGTCATTGTATAACAGATTACATGCAATGTTGTATCGTGAGGTATGTATTGTTCGTATCACGATCAGCATATTTTTCGCAATAACTGGCAACAGCCTTCGCACTTAGTTTACTAACTTTTGCAAGTTATCATAAGTATCAACTTCAAATCGACACTCCAGCATGTCGAGGTAAACATATCATTTTGAAAGCATTCTTGCAAAGTGTTAACAAGCATATTTGCATCTGTCTTGCAGCTCATTCCCCCGGTAAAAATGCACGTCCCGTTCGTGCAGAGCTCGCTCGGGCGCCAGCAAATCTACCAGCCGCGTAGATAGGCCTAGAATAAGCTCCGAGTCCACATGAACAGAACCTGCAGGGCAAGCATCAATTGAGAATTTGCTGGGCACGTACGTACTCGTAGCTTTTTTATTTCCACCTGTTGCAATGGTTAGAATTGAAGGCAGTTCAGACGCCAGTGTTTTATACAAAAGTATAAAGCAATTCTATGCAGACCACCAGTTAAGCATTGCAATCTACCTATGACAACAACTAACAGGGCTGCAGCTATGATAGGATCTCAGACTTCATAAAGGTAAAAATATGCTTCACAAAAATTCTAGATTTATTTAATATAAAATTAGAGGATGATTCAAAATTAGAGGCAGAGCCACAATAAATGTCTTGTACAGGTTTACATTTTACAGCAAATTGTAAAATTCTTGAGGTACTAGTGTTGGAATATTGTTTCAAAATTGTATAATAACAAAAATAATAAACTAAACAGTTGATGCACGGTTAAAAGTTTCTCACTGATAATGTACCCTTTCTCAGTATCTAAAAAGCTTAGAAGGAACGCTGATCATGATACAAGATCAAAAGCACAAGATTGCTCATTGTAGTTCACCATGTGGTTCTTGAATGAAAAAGAGCTGATTATGAATACTGTACTCTCCCGAATGTAATTCCTTTAATTCTCATCACTGAATGATCCTTCAGCTATACCGTTATATCGCGATACAGAAATTGTTAGCATTTGTATTGTATGTCAAATCAATTCCCGTGATATAACAGGATATTGGTGCAGATAGCAAGTCAGAAATATGTAGCATCATATATCAATCCACACTTGGAAACCTTTCTTGCTTGTCAGTTAAACAATGTGAAAGGCTTACACAGGACTTCATATCTGTATAGCTCAAGCACAATGGCGTCTGTGCAAGGAGGCAGGGATACTAGTGGGAACCAGTGCTATGAGGACGGACTTTAGTCCATTAGAAAAAAAACATGCAAGTAGCCTAAATGTAATGAAGAGCCTTCACCTGTGTAGAGAGAAGTTTGATTTGCCCCAGAAACCCCTAGGCTTATTTTGTATTTATTTTTATCATTAATTACATATTTTCTGTGGAATAAAAAGTTAAAAATTGAAACGTGTCTGGTATGTCTTGTATTGGAAATAAGCACAGAGTTTCGTAAAGCGAATCGAACTTCTGAACAATACATTAAAAACACAAATTCTAATGCCCAGCAATAAGATTACTGCAGCTTTACCAGATGCTGCGGTCCAGACACCATTACAGTACTACATAGTCTGACGACCGATTGCAGGCATATTTCTGTTTCTTTTCTTTCTTAATTCAACACCATTCACTGAAATGAGTGTACTTAGTGTTGAGGTCTGTTTACTGTGTGGATATGTGCTATTGTACTACTTGTGGAAGTTTATAAGAATACAATTCAATTAATTTTGCTTTACAATTCTATACTGTTACTGTTGACATTAATACAACTGTCCCTTTCTTTTAAATTGTCAAACAAAAATATCTAAATTCTAGATGATCATTTATTGTGATAATATCGGGATATCATCATGTTCTGTTCAGCTTGTATCGTGATGTGAACAATCTTGCATCGCTGCAACGCCACCCTGTTTACAACAAAGCACACTGATCACCGTTGCTCCCTGCTGAGTGTTTGTTTTCTTCCTTGAACACACATCACTTTTGATTTCAAATACAGCGTCAGATGCTCACCTGCACACTTCTTGTCACACTGACGATATCGGTAGTATAAATACAGGCCTATCTGCTGACTGGGTAAATGCAGTTGTATATTATTAAGTTATTGTGACGGAAATATAATGAGTTCTGGTTGTAAATCTCCCTCTCGACCTGTGAGGGTACGAAGTAGCGAAAGGGAAAGGCTTTGGACAGGTTGCCCTGACAGTTCATTCCCTGTGTCGGGAAGTCACTCAGCCTGGAAAAAGACGAGACTCCAGTGCGGGAATGTATTGACCTAGAAGGTAAACGAGGTAGCAGCTGCAGGCAATACAATCAGCTGCAATCGTTTACCAAGGGGTCATGCATAATCGCATAAAAAAGGGGCTGGAGAATTGTAAATCTTTTCCTTCGTTTTGGTTTGGAAATAGACCCGGAAGGACCCGTGCACTGTGTATTAAGAGTTTCGTGAGTGTTTTGTTTGTTTTGTCTTGTCTATAATTGTTACTGTGTGTTTATAGACGGCTAACACGTTCCGGAGCTGTCGCTAAGAGCCAGCACTGAACTCAGAACAGCACTGCACTATTTGTCACTCTTTAAACTGTATCACCCACCACGAGCACTAACAGAGGTACATTTACCATTAATTATACATTATTTTTTGTAAACTTAAACTGGAAACAGAACAAGACAAAATGACAAGTCCACCGGAAAGTTGCACAAGTAAAATAATGTATTGTATATGATATATTTGCATACTATTTTCTTGATGGTGGAAAAAAATTATAAATTACATTAATAGCAATATAAAAGACTGGAACATACGATAAATTCAATGTAAAAAGATGTAAAAAACTGAAAACAGCATAACGTACCACTCGCTTCCCTGCTTTCTTAGCAGAAGTTGTTTAGGTATTGTTTAGGCATGAGCAAGTGCAGTGAGCTGCTACCACTTTTGACTGCGTACCTGAAAATAACACGACACTGGTGTAGTACGCTCAAAACACTCAGGTCACATTCAAAACACTCAGGTCACATTCAAAACAACACACTCGGTACTTTCAAAACACCCTCACGCTCACAACATTCTACAGCATATTAATTTCAAAGCATTTACATTGCTTTTTACAGTTATGGTATTACATTTGTATTTTCCCCAAACGTCTATTCAGCTAAAGCTAACTGAATTAACCAACATAACAATTTACTAATAGAAACTGTAACTGTACAAACATACTGTATATCAAAATACAGAGAGTTGAAATACAAAGCAAACAACAACAAAAAAATACCAAAATTAACTACATACACATTAAAGAAAAAAACACAGTACTACATCCAGAAACACACACACACACACACACACACACACACACACTAAACTGGAATCTATGGCTAACGGGTGACCTTTCAAGCACACTGGTTTAAGTTCTTTAGCTTCAAAAACAACAACTGGGATTCTCGAGGCATCCTTTAAGTGTATCTGGGTATTTCCTGTCTGATAAATAACTGAATATTTCTTGAAAGTTGGGCTCTCTTTTTCCAACAGGTCTGCCCATCGTGTTGAAACTCTCTGCACGTGGTTGGATTGTGATGTTACACATAATACTAACAATAAACCCGAGGCAAAACTGCATTATTTTATATATATAGTTAGCTAAATAGTATTTTCTCTAACACGTTGTCAAATACAGAATGATATTCACATTTAGATAAGCAGTATTATTGCACATACGTTTTCTGCATGTTTAGAAGAAAATATATATAGTCTACTAACAAAACACATTGACGAAATAAAACTAATAGGCTAAATGTATTTACTTAAGCAGTTATTTGAAAACATGGTATATGTACGTATTAGTATTACACTGTTTATTGATATGATTGTATTTGAGGGAAGTGTTTTCGGCGTAAGTAGTAAAGTGTTGTGGTCTTGAAAGGGGCTGTTTTGAACGTGAATTCAAAGCATAGTGTTTTGAACGTACGCTCATTACACTCAGAGTATTATCAACTCATACACAGGGAGTATATTACACGTCTGCTACACACGTGTCATACACAGGGAGTATATTACACGTCTGCTACACCCGTGTCGCACACAGGGAGTATATTACACGTCTGCTACACCTGTGTCGCATACAGGGAGTATATTACACCTCTGCTACACCCGTGTCGTACACAGGGAGTATATTACACGTCTGCTACACCCGTGTCGCACACAGGGATTATATTACACGTCTGCTACACCCGTGTCGCACACAGGGATTATATTACACGTCTGCTACACCCGTGTCGTACACAGGGAGTATATTACACGTCTGCTACACCCGTGTCGCACACAGGGATTATATTACACGTCTGCTACACCCGTGTCGTACACAGGGAGTGTATTACACGTCTGCTACACCCGTGTCATACACAGGGCGCATATTACACGTCTGCTAGATCTGTGTCATACACAGGGAGTATATTACATTATTCAATAAATATTAATTAATTATTCAATAATTATTGAAAGGATCGTAAATCTTGTGAAGATGAATCACGAATTGAAGTGGAGCGTTCCTGGAATTCAGTACGATTTGTTTGTGCGCCACATCGAGCCCATTTTAAACGCTCAGGAATCGGACAATGCTATATATTTGCCACAACTCATGAAAGTCTGTAAAAAACGCAATCCGGGACTACTGTATCCTGACGTATTTGACCTCTTGTTTTTTTGTTTTTTTCTTTTCTTCAATTCACTGACGCTGTACCAACTCTGAAGCCGTTAAAATAACACAGTATATAAAAACACAATAATAGTTTAAAAATTTAACATCAGGTGTATTTATTAACGAAGATAACTCATTATTTTATTTATACTGTCATCTCAACACATGTTAAATGTAGAAAACTCCTGTTATAAATATAGATGCTATTAGTATTACCATTTAAACATGATACACATAACCAGAATGATCAAACAAATAATCCATAAGATTGTGTAAACTCCATTAAAAAAAAAAACAATCTAACAATTACCAGCTATTATTAATTATTTTGCTAAGCACATCTATGCAGTTTGCATATATATATATATATATATATATATATATATATATATATATATATATATATGTTTCTCAGGAATACTTCTTCCTTCACCGAATGTAGCTGTCACCGATCTACCCTGTGACGGTTACCATGGCAATCACACACTCTGTCATCCTAAATCACGTGAACGGGACCTGAGGCACTGCGAGTTATTTTGCTTAAATACAAAGAAAAAACGATGTAGCCTAAACAATCGTTTGATAAGTGAAAATATAAAATAACATTGACAAAATGTTTTACCACTCATCTCAATTAACCCATTACAACTAATACGTACACAACTGTTTTAATTGAATTATACATTTCAAAATATGTCCCGCTTCCTGTGCTTAATCTTGCTGTTTAGACAGTATTATGCAGGGGCTCACTCGAAATACCACGAGTTATTAGACGAGTCTCAGAAATGGAAACGTAACCACTCCTCTCGTCAAAACAAGACAGCAGCTCGCTACTCACCAGCATTGGGATGCCGTACCTCGCAGTCTTATTCCTTTGCAGGGCTTTCCAATTGTTCCACATAGTTCAAGGATTAAAGTTTCATCCACATTTTAAAACAAAACCGATTCCGCAAGTCAAACGGCCCGTCTCTCTAGTTGCCCCCCCTCCTGCCTTCAACGAGGAAGAAAAGTTCCGTTTAGATATAGGTTCCCAACTTCTCTTTTTGTAACTGTTGGTCATTTGCAACTAAATTGAAAATGTAGAGCTTGGTTCTGTACGGTACGGTCTGCGGATTATCTCCACCGCTGAACTATCTTAATACCAACTGCAACGAAAAACACACCTTTAGTACAGACCTCTTTTTCTTCTTTAATTAAAGTGTGGCTGCTAGAATCACTGATGCGACTCATTGCTGCCGACTACTGGTCATAAAACAGAACACTAATATTTATTTTAATTCTAAATGGAGTTGTGTCTCCCTGTATCCTTGATGTACTTAACTATCGTGTTGTGTGGTGTATGTTCTGTGGTAATATGTTTTAAAAAGTCTAAATATATAGGGCTTGTCAATCCTTCCTCTCTCAGTTTCCCCATCATCTTTCTTCTCTGTGGAATATATTTTGTAGAATTACTTTATCGAAACCTTCCTCTTGACAATCCTGTGTACCTTCTTATCAACCACTGGACAAATGCTAAAACAATGTCTCCCTTTTTCATCACTATTCCACTGCTCATCTATTTTATCGAAACCTTCCTCTTGACAATCCTGTGTACCTCTGTCCTACCCAATGAAATGTTCATGTTTATTGCATCCTGTTGTGTTGCATTTTTTTTTCCATTAAATCTGCTCCTTCGTTTCCCCTTATTCTGCTATGTCTGATTCCCATACTATATCCTGACTCGCTTTAGATACCCCTGATTCAATTGCCATAATAGAAGCCATAGAGTCTGAGAATATTATTACTCTGTCAGGTCTGACATCATTTATCCAGTCCACAGTATGGCTATCATTTCTGCAGTAAACACAGATAATTGATCAGACAACCTGACTGATTTTCCCACATTGAATGTTGTCTCATAAAAAGCTGCTGACACTCTTCCTCTATCACTGTTCTTTGATAGCACAGCCCTCCGGGTTAAACTGATCATTTCTACTTGGTGTGTGGATGGGGCGGGGCCCGGGGAGTAAGAGCAGTGTTGCATTCTTGTTGTACTGCGTATTTCAACTATCATTTTAAACCTCTGTTTTAGGTGTTTTCTTACATTTCTTCATTCTATATTTGTGTATAAATACAATAGTACACTTCATGTGAAAATTAATAGAACTACAAATAAACCATTTAAAAAGAGAAGCAGTCCTAATTACCGTCCATAAAGTTATATAATTGTATAGCTATGTTTCTTTCTAGTGCGAGCCAACCAAATCCAGCAGACAAGCTTTTTTCAAGAATTCTATTTAGCAAACATTTAGTAAACTTGAACCACGTTGTAATTAAACAAAGAGCAAAATACAGAATCTCTAGTAATTTAACAAATAAACGTTATGAAAACACAAACTTATTTCATTGAAAGTATTCGTTGATGACAGTATGTGGCGGAGTGTCCCGCCCCTTTGTTTGTTATTTATTTATATTATGATTTATGTTTTAGTTACGGCGAAAGCCGATTGTTATTTGTTATTGTTTTGCATTTAAAACCTTGTGAGGATGTGTGAGTGATCAGCTAGTGATTGTTTAACTAGCTGACAGTCACGCATCCTTACTAAAGTCGTGTAGACAGTGTCTGAGAGGTAATAAGATAATTAAGAGGTAGCTAAGTCCTCGGCCACAGCATAAGAACCTGCAACTGTCCGTACTCAGAGGAGAGTACGCACACGCACACAGACAGAGAGAGAGAGAGAACAAATTAAAAACCAGCACGCTTATTTGTTTGGCCAACATGCCCTTTTGTTTCTGTATTGTTTTGTGTTTGTTTAAATCTTTTGTTTTTGATTTATTATTTAATAAAAGAAGCTGAACACCGTAGCGTTTCAGCTCTCACCTGCTACTTCCTGAGTCTGTGTTTCTGGTCTGTGACGTCACCACACCTCACCACTGCAAGCCATCCTTCACACAGTAGTACTGCCCCCCCCTTAGTATCTTGTGTGTCCTCCTTTTGCTTTTATTAAGTCTTTCAGACGTTTAGGATCATTCTTAACCTGTATGTTATGTCTTGTTGGTGAAATCTGGGCCCGTTCTGTCTTGCATATTTCCTTCAGCGCAGACAGATTGGATACACAATGCTTGGCTACAGTTTTTTTTTTCAGATCAGTCCAAAACCTTTCGATTGGATTGAGATCTGGTGATTGGCCATTCAAGAACTTCTATCTTTGTTTTCTTCAAGAATTCCAGAGTTGACTTAGCCGTATGCTTTGGGTCGTTGTCATGTTGGAAAATAAACTGTCTGCCTACTAGCAGGTATCATTGTACTTTGTAGAATGTTTTTATAGATGACTGCATTCATATGTTCAATCTTTAATCACATGAATGTCTCCAGTCCCTGAACTGCTAAAACTGTGTGCTGCTCGGGATTGCTGCGATTTTAGAGGATGAAAGGGATAATGTAGCTACCCCCCATTAAAGAAATGCAGATGACGCCGGAGGTATACCCCACAGGTGTATCGTCAAAGGACCAACACCTTACAGAAGAGCAAGTACTATGAATATATCGAATGGATAAGGTTATGATTTGCATTTATGAGACAAAGTTATTGAAGATTTAGGTAATGCATTGCTAGTATCACTCACAGATTTGTCATTCTTTGCAACCAGTTGTTTATATAGTAGCGTATAGTATACAGACTCACACAGACTCACACAGGCTCACACAGATTCACACAGTCTCACACAAACTCACACAGGCTCACACAGATTCACACAGACTCACACAGACTCACAGGCTCACAAAGATTCACACAGACTCACACAGGATCACACAGGCTCACACAGACTCACACAGGCTCACACAGGCTCACACAGACTCACAGGCTCACACAGACTCACACAGATTCACACAGATTCACACAGACTCACAGGCTCACACAGATTCACACAGACTCACACAGGCTCACACAGGCTCACACAGGCTCACACAGACTCACACAGGCTCACACAGGGTTTGCAGGTTCTGGAATGCAGCAGTTTATGAAGCCGGGACTCTACACTTGACAGGTGAAGCGCGCTGCTTTACCAGCCAGTGGTACCACATAGCTGAGCAGCGTAGTGCTACTCAGACTGTGACAAAATAATACAATCTAAAATGATAAAATGTTTTGGTCGTGTGCTACATCCCACTAAGTGAGGTCTCTGGTCCTTTCAAGTCCCGCTTCTCTTTGGTCTCCTTGGCTGTTTCTTCTGTTGTCTTTCGTCTCACTCCAGCAGCAGCTTGTTCGTCTCAGCAGCAGCCTGTTCATCTCCCTACTGCAGCCCATCGTCCAGGGCATGCCACCAGTGCACCAGCCACCAATCCCAAGAGAAACTTGACTGTGGACACATTCTTGATCCAATTAAACTAGAGGCTCGTTTTCTGCCGTTTCAGTCTTCCTGTAACAAGACTTCTGTTTATTTCAGCTTTACTCACACATATTGGCTCTTTTCATAGAGTTTGTTGCTCTGGGTTTAGTTTAAAACCTGTTTCTAAACTAGAGTTATTTTTTTTCTGTTAGTGTCCAGTTGCCTCGCTCATGCAATACTTTTTTTTAGTATAACAGTTTATACAGGGGGTCTGAATGAGAAACGGAACTAACCAGCACACCAGCTTTAAATACCTCAATATTGCTTCACTCAGGCAAGCAGAGCCGAGGAGTACCCTGCAGTAAATCTACTGAGAAAAGCTTGTAGCTTTATGCATGTTGCCCAAGTTAATCAACTAGGTTACAGCTTTGTATTAAATTATTTCACTTTTAAACTTAACAGTTTCCCTGTAATAAATACTTCTGTTTTCTATCACACAGCAAAACTTAAATAAATGCAACACTGTGGCTTTTTTAGTTTCAAATATAATCCTGTCAAAACGGTTGCTTTTTCTTTTGCAATACCTAAAAGGCCCTGTGTTTTTGTCTCACAAACATCATCCCAATTAAAGTCGCTACCTTCCTGATAAGAATTTACACTGTAGACAACTTTTCTAATTTAATTAATGAAATGCTCACTTCTGCCTTTTCTCTCAAGGCTATAAGCTTTTTGGCACTGGTAGCTCTCAGTTAATGAGAGTTTAGCTCATTTCACAGGTATTTATTTCTGGTCAGCGTGACCCCAACCCAGCTCCTTCTTTACTCAGACTTATAATGATTTCTTTAATAATAATTTCTACTGTTATACTAGAATAAACAGGAATATAGAATCCTACAATATTCTCATAGACTAATACAGAGTACATTATAACATTTTTTTCAGAACAGTGTGTTTTGACAATTTGTTTAGTATTTCTATTGGCTTTATATTCTTTAAAACACAGTACAGTTATTACAATATTTTAACACTGTTGCAGTTTCACAAATATTCAATTTGTATCCCAAAGATCAGCCTGCTTCCAGTAGAGGTAACAGTCTTGGGTCAGAGTCTGCTCTCAGTGAGTCTGTCAACAGTCTTTAAAAGCCTGATGCCTGCAAAAAAACTTCTTTACATTCCCATTCCCATCATCAGTGCGAATACTTCAAAGAAATGAAAATGGTTCAATCTAAGAGCCATGTATCTCTGCCGCATACACCTTTCAATCAAGGGAAGATGGGTTTTAGGGTCACACGTTGTGGCTCTGCCACTTAAATTAAATGTTCGGTTCTACATGGTACAATAAGCGTACCATGTGTTGCGCCTTAATTGGGCAGCACGGAAGCCTGGCCAGGTTCCAAATACATTTCGAGGTTCTTATTCTCTGGAAGCGGCAGCGCTGTTAATGGAAAGATTGTTTTAGACAAGTATAAATAGTACCTTTGTTACGCCATAGGGGGGTGCTACTTACTTGCCTTGTGAGTTCCTGTCATCTCCTTAGTTCCTGTTTAGGGACTCTATTCCGTGTTTTTGGAAAGACCGCGGCGTTCTTTTTCCCGGGGAGGTTTGCCATGGTACAGCGATCCTGTTTACTCCGACTGTCGTTCCTGTTGGAAGTTGTTTTGTTTTTTATTAGCAAGTGCTTTGTGCCAGTTTCAGACTGTTTTAGCCTATGTCGTTCGCCTCTGCTGCCCACGATCGCTAAAGCCTGGAGCCAGCTTGTATGCGCCACGTTGCTGATGGTGTTGGTTTTTCAAGTGCATGTTCATAGTTTTTGTGGATTACTTGTCATCGCCTTCTGAGAGGACCTTCAAGCAAGCGGTTACCCAGGAGTTTGGTGAGATCGTTGTTTTTTTTTATTTTTGTTGCGGGACTGTTCTGTTTTTTGTTTTATTTTGTTACTTTGTTCTCGCAGTGGATATTTTGCTGGCTTGTTTACGTTTTGTTTTTCTGCTCGGAACTTATCTTTTCGATTTTGTTTTGTTTAACAGTTTCAATTATTTTAGCCAATAAATGTTTGAGGTTATCCCGTGTTTCTATAGTGTATTTATTGGGGGATCTCGCGTCCTTGATGCACTGTCGCTTCGCCCTTCCTCCTTGTTAATAATTTGGGTATATTTGATACAGGGAGGTAATCCCGCCGTTGGGATTAGTTTTGTGCTAAGGGCGAGTCGTTACAACGTGACAACATGCAAACCAATATACTATGCACGCAAACCAATATACTATGCACACAAACCAATATACTATGCACACAAACCAATATACTATGCACACAAACCAATATACTATGCACACAAACCGATATAGTATACAAACAAACTGATATAGTACACACACATAAGAACATAAGAAAGTTTACAAACGAGAGGAGGCCATTTGGCCCATCTTGCTCATTTGGTTGTTAGTAGCTTATTGATCCCAGAATCTCATCAAGCAGCTTCTTGAAGGATCCCAGGGTGCCAGCTTCAACAACATTACTGGGGAGTTGGTTCCAGACCCTCACAATTCTCTGTGTAAAAAAAGTGCCTCCTATTTTCTGTTCTAAATGCCCCTTTATCTAATCTCCATTTGTGACCCCTGGTCCTTGTATCTTTTTTCAGGTCAAAAAAGTCCCCTGGGTCGTCATTGTCTATACCTTTTAGGATTTCTTCTTTGTTCAAGACTGAATAGATTCAATTCTTTTAGCCTGCCTGCATAAGACATGCCTTTTAAACCCAGGATAATTCTGGTTGCTCTTCTTTGCACTCTTTCTAGAGCAGCAATATCCTTTTTGTAACGAGGTGACCAGAACTGAACACAGTATTCTAGGTGAGGTCTTACTAATGCATTGTAAAGTTTTAACATTACTTCCCTTGGTTTCATGGGGCGTGAGCTGGGGTGAAGGATAAGTCAGAAGAAGCAGCAAGGAGCAGTTAGTAGGATAGAAAAGAGGTCGCTGACTGAGGGCAGCAATGCCGACACATCCCAGGGGCAAAGGACCCAGCATACCGAAAACACATACAAGGGTTATGACTGGGAGAGCCGCCCCTCGAGAGGAAGTCGGTCCCGGAGGCCGGGACAAGAGAAGAGATGAGAGAGAGAGGTACCCAGCATCTGAGACTTCTGTAAGGGGCGCTCGTAAAACCCCTGATTGGCCGAGACGTCACGCTGCCTGGGACCTGAAATAAGGACAAAGCATAGAAGTTAGTATAGGACTCAGCATGAGTGGCCACGTCCTGAAAGAGAGACAGAAGAGAACAGAGCCTCGAGTGAGGTAAGATAAGCGCAGGAGCTGCGACAGGACAGAGTTTGGCTGGGGGTCCGCTCTGACTCACATGGTGAGAACCCCCCTGAAGGTAAGGGAGGCGGATGCCTAGCCCTGAGGTCGGGGAAGTGAGACTCACTTGCCCCCCAAAGGATGGACCCCCAGCACCTCACGAAATCTCCCACACCGTGAGACAAACAAAGACAACACATGCCAACGCAGAACATAAACAAAAGACCAGAAGGACAAACAGAGCGATGGTTAGTAATTTGTTAGCAGGATGTGACTATGTGTATACCTGCCGCTCAGTGGAGAGGAAAAAACCCCTTGAGGCTGATTAGGGGAAAACCTCTGGTGGCCCCGGCAGACAGGAAGCCCCCACTGCGGGCATACTAGCAATTTTAAAAAATGAGCAGCAACTATACGAGAGGAGGATGAATGAATGTACGAATCCACGCGGAAGAGGACCAGCTCCCCACATTCATGATGTTGGCCCTCGTGGTAGAGGGGGCTGTGCCTATACAGAATGATGGGGGGATAGAGTCGAGTAGGGAGGCCATGCTCCGGAGGCGAGGGTGGGGAGGTGGGTCGAGATCCAGTGAGGAGTGATCCTAGGAGCGAGAGAAATCAATGAACAGAGGGGCCGGGGGTAGAGGAGGGAGGCCTGCTCTGGAGGGTGGAGAGGTGGGTTGAGAACCAGTGACAGAGTGATCCCTAGGAGCGAGAGAAATCAATGAACAGAGGGGCCGGGGGGGGGTAGAGTCGAGGAGGGAGGCCTGCTCTGGAGGGTGGAGAGGTGGGTTGAGAACCAGTGACGAGTGATCCTAGGAGCGAGAGAAATCAATGAACAGAGGGGCCGGGGCGGGGAGTAGATGAGGGAGGCCTGCTCTGGAGGGTGGAGAGGTGGGTTGAGAACCAGTGACGAGTGATTAAGGAGCGAGGAATCAATGAACAGAGGGGCCGGGGGTTCTTGCTGGGGAGATACCTTGACGTTGAAAAGAAGGGGCAGATAGGGGACTCTGCTTGACAGCTGAATGAACTGACCACGCTGAAATTGATCCGTCTTGGAGGTACACAACCGAATGATGAAGTAAATTAGCAGCAGAAGAAACTGTTCTGAGCTTCTGAGTAGACCGAAGAAGGCTAAGATGCAGATGATCTCCATAGGTAGATCCTTGTATGGGGAGAAGTGGCATTTCCGAAGAGTAGAATGAGCAAATTGAGAATGTTCATTGATGTAGACAGGCAGGAAGGAGAGGCAGAACGGAAAGCTCTTAAGAATCCCACGGAGGGTCAGGTGAACTGCTGGTAAGGAGAAAATGGGGGAAGAGAGAGAATCCCTAGCGTGGACGATGAAAGCCAGGATCTGGTTTGATTGAAGGAATAGGATGAATACGATTCTGGGCACAGACCGTTGAAAACACTGAACAAGCTGTAGAATATGAAGCTCTTGAAGAAGGGCGAGGGCTGCAGATATGAAATGCTGAGCAGATTGAAGGAGGTTACTGAGAGTAGGATTCAGTCAAATAGCAGCTGGTGAAGCTGGGGAGTCTGGAGGGGGGGGGGCAGCAGACGGGACCAGCCGACGGAACTTGGATACTGAAAGTAGAGGCAGAAGGGGAGCTGGAACTTACAGTTGAGGTAGCAGCTGGAACTGAACGAACATGTGTAAATCGACTGCTGGGGAAGATCAGCACCCTTTGTGCTCCATTTTCTGGAAACGAGGGCAGAGATGAGATGTCGACCATCCTATGTGTTAGTTAATACGGGATCGATCAGCGGTTTGCTACTATCATGTCTGCTTGAAATGGAAAAGGTGAACTCACATTCAGAAACTGGGTTTCACAACTCCAGTCATTCTCCTAGTAGTGGAACTCCTTAACTCATAATCAAGACAGATTTCCAGTCTCATACCACGTCTCTCACCATGTATTAATGCTGTAATATTTGAGAGGATGTGTGGACATATGAATATATTGCTGAGAAATTCAAGCACCTCGTATTTTGATTAGATGGGGATTAGCATTAGCCTTGATTGCGGAATGCTGCCACGATCTTCATATTGGAGGAAAGCGGGAGCGTTGGAAGCTCTAGAGAAGTGCAGTTACAGATTTAGACTGTAAACTAAAGCAACTTTTGCATGCTATAATAGTGAGTAGATCTGAAGAGGGAGCAGAGATCTGCTGTAGTGAGGAGCAATTAACAGGACAGGATCTGCTGAACAGTGCAGAGATCTGAGGATGTAACAATGAAGTGCTGTCAATAATGAGCAGTGGCCTGCTGTAGAGAGCAGAGATCTGCTGAAGCAGTGATCTGCAATAGTGAATGGTGGACTGCGGCTGGGAGAGTTGAAATTGAAGAATGTCAGTTGATATAGGTAGACAAAAAGGTCAAGGCAGGAGGGGAACTCCCGAGAATCCATCAAAGTGAGAACAAACTGCAAGAATGGATAGAAAAGCTGTAGTGTCCGAGCTTGGCAGCGATAGCAAACCGGCTTAAAATAGAGACAGAACTTGTGGTATTATACTGCCATCCAGAGGTTACGATTGGAATTAACCATTGACTTGAGTGAAGCAGGGTAAAATATATGAGGTTATTACGATTAAAATCCTTGTCTAAGTAGAACAACATTTGCTTATTCCCTTAGATTTGAATAATAAATATTCTAGACATGGTAGGACAGTTAGTCATGTATATAAATAAGTTAACGCATGTAACAGGTGGGACCGTGGGAACCAGGAAGTGTGAATTGCTGGCATTATAAATACCGGCACCGTAAGGGTGCAAGAGAGCCAGGTAGTCGATGTGTAGCTGTGTTTTGGTGTTCCTGTGGTTCCCCCTGTGACGAGGTAAGCCGGTTGCACTGTTGTTTTGCTCCCTCTTAATCCTTACGTGCAGTATTCTTTTGGTGTTCTGGTTTTATGGTATTGTTTATTGGTATATTGTAGGGCGAGTCGGCGGATATACTTTTGGACGTCAGTATTCCGGACTCTCCCGAGGTAATGTAAACTGTGTTTTAAATGTAATTGCTGTGTTAGATTTGTTGTGGTGGTGCTGCGTAACCAGGTTTCTTTTGTTATTGTAGGAAGTGGAACGCCACCAGCCATTGTTTCTGGTAGTTTTCTTTCCCTGTGTTTATATCTTGCACATTGCTTTTGTCATTATTGTCCCCTTTGTTTTAGTTTGTGTATACGTAAGGTTTTATTTGTCTTTATAGTTTTAATAGTACCATGCAGCGTTTAGCTAGCTTTTAGTGTGTGTGTGTGTGTGTCTATAGGAGCTGCGAGGGAACCAACTCCCCAGTAATGTTGTTGAAGCTGACACCCTGGGATCCTTCAAGAAGCTGCTTGATGAGATTCTGGGATCAATAAGCTACTAACAACCAAACGAGCAAGATGGGCTGAATGGCCTCCTCTCGTTTGTAAACTTTCTTATGTTCTTATTAACTGGATATGGTAACTTTTCTGCCACAGCCACGATTACGCGGCGGGTATGACATCCAACTGTCAAATCTAATTTGGTGAGGGGGTAGTCCTTGTTATCCCCATGGATACAGGAAATGACCACAACCCCGTGACCACCAAGGTACCCCCTTCAATAGAGCTTTCAAAATCAAAGTTTGCCCACATCCTGAGTCCACTAATGCGTGGGTGCTCACATCACCAACCCATTAACAATACAAGGCCCCTCCCAATCATTACCCCTGGACTTACCTGGTGCTGTCAGGACATAATGGGAGGTCACACCACATTCCATGGCCGCCGGGCAGTTCCTGGTGAGGTGGCCGACCTCCTGGCACCGTAACAAGTGGGCGAAGGGTGCCCACGGGAGTTCGTGTCCCGTTGCCGATTTGGCAGCGGGGAGGGTACTCTGCTCTTACCCGCTGGGGGTCGCCCTCGCTCTCCATTGTGTTGGAGGGAGGCCGCCCATGGGGTGACAGCTGCAGTGCTGGTCCGTGGGTGGTGGGGGTGAAGTGTGGTGGTGGTGGTGGTGCTGCCGCTAGCGGCCCATTGGAGGCAAGAGCAGGTAGGGTGACCACTAGAGCGGTAGGCAGGGCGTCCACGTATCCTTCGGCCAATCTGACTGCCGCATCCAGAGTGGTGGGATGGTGGCGACTGACCCAGTTCCGGGTGTCCGGCCCCAGCACCCTCACGAATTGCTCGATCACGATGAGCTCTGTCACCTTTTCCACATCATTGGTGCCGGGGCAGAGCCACCGGGTCACGTCGTCCACCAGTTGTTGCGCCACCACGCGGGGTCGCAGTCCTGGGTCGCTGGTATAACCGGCGACGGTGGGTTTCTTCAGTGATGTCTAATCGCTGGAGAATGGCCTGCCTCACTCGATCGTAATTGAGGGCGTCTTCATTTGTCAAGGCTTGGTAGGCTGCCTGGGCCTCCCCAATGAGATTGGGGCCCAACTGGGTAGCCCACCAATCCCAAGGCCACTGTGCTGCCGTAGCCTGCCTTTCAAAGGCTACTAAGTAGGCCTCGGGATCATCCTCCAGCGACATCTTCACCACCCTTATCCTTGGTATGGGTGGCGCTGGTTCAGTCGCTGGTCCTCCCCCCCGATTGGCCTCCAGAAACATGGCATGCATCCGCTCCATCATGGCCGCCATTCCTTCCTGATGTCTGCGCTCCTGTGCCTCCAATATTGCTCCCAACGCGGCGGCGTCCATCCCGAATCCCTCTTCTGAACACCAACTGTGACAGGATGAATGGTGCAGTGCAAAAGATGTGGAATGTCCAGACTGGTGTCTCCCAAAGAATAATCCTTTTTAATAATTAACAAAAATATCATAAAATAATCCAAATGAAAAATAATAATATACCCGCTATCAGCGATGATATTGGGGTAAAACAACAACAAGTCCCGACTCAAAAGTAAACAAAGACACTCCTTAAACCACAATCCTCCGTTACACGAAACTGTGCTCTTCTCCTCGGTGGATGGTGGTGCGTGTGCTGTGCTGTGTTGTGCTCTGTGGTGAGGGCGTGCTCTGGGGTGCGTGCTGGCTCCCGTGGCTACAGCCTCCCGTCCTCCTGCTCCTCTAACGATAAACACAAACAAACACGTAATACAAAATAGAACACACAAACACCAGCTCCGCCGGTCGCTCCTAATTTCTCAGCGCAAGAAGGTTTTGACGTAGCTGCTTCCCCTTTGTACCCAGCAAACTCCTCCCTGCAGTCAGCACGTCGCCATGGTTTCTCCACTAGAGGGCTGCCCGCAGCTGACTGCAATGGAATCGTCCTGAGTACTTGCAGCTCGCACCCCCTCCTAATATGGTCACCTTCCGGTTTCCAACTACCACCGGGTGGCAGATCTGGGAGGCAGCTTACCTTCCCCTTACACAGCGCCCTTTCTAATCGGGAGGGAGATTTACAGCATCGATCCTTTCTCTCTCTATTACATAATATATTTACTTTAATTATTCACGTGTGGTTTCTTTTTGTTTATTTTATCACAGGTGGTGTTTGACTGCCCTTCTGGGCTTTGGTGGGTGGAGCAACCAAATATTTATTAATTGGATGGACGTTTCTCTATCTCTCCTCTAGGTGTCGCTAGGGACAATAAATAAACAATTATTCTTTTGTGCAAGATATACAGACGTGCTCAAATTTGTTGGTACCCCTCCACAAAAAACGAAGAATGCACAATTTTCTCTGAAATAACTTGAAACTGACAAAAGTAATTGGCATCCACCATTGTTTATTCCATGTTTAATAGAAATCAGACTTTGCTTTTGATTTTTTATTCAACATAATATTGTAAATAATAAAACAAATGAAAATGGCATGGACAAAAATGATGGGACCGCTAACCTAATATTTTGTTGCACAACCTTTAGAAGCAATCACTGCAATCAAACGTTTTCTGTAGCTCTCAGTGAGACTTCTGCACCTGTTAACAGGTAGTTTGGCCCACTCTTCCTGAGCAAACTGCTCCAGCTGTCTCAGGTTTGATGGGTGCCTTCTCCAGACTGCAAGTTTCAGCTCTTTCCATAGATGTTTGATAGGATTCAGATCAGGACTCATAGAAGGCCACTTCAGAATAGTCCAATGTTTTGTTCTTATCCATTCTTGGGTGCTTTTAGCTGTGTGTTTTTGGGTCATTATCCTGTTGGAGGACCCATGACCTGCGACTGAGACAGAGCTTTCTGACACTGGGCAGTACGTTTCGCTCCAGAATGCCTTGATAGTCTTGAGATTTCATTGTGCCCTGCACAGATTCAAAACACCCTGTGCCAGGTGCAGCAAAGCAGCCCCAAAACATAACCGAGCCTCCTCCATGTTTCACTGTAGGGTATGGTGTTCTTTTCTTTGAAAGCTTCATTTTTTAGTCTGTGAACATAGAGCTGATGTGACTTGCCAAAAGCTCCAGTTTTGACTCATCTGTCCAAAGGACATTCTCCTAGAAGGATTGTGGCTTGTCAATATGCATTTTAGCAAATTCCAGTCTGGCTTTTTATGTTTTTTCTTTCAAAAGTAGAGTCCTCCTGGGTCTTCTTCCATGGAGCCCACTTTTGCTCAAAAACGACAGATGGTGCAATCAGAAACTGACGTACCTTCACCTTGGAGTTCAGCTTGTATCTCTTTGGCAGTTATCCTTGGTTCTTTTTCTACCATTCGCACTATCCTTCTGTTCAATCTGGGGTCGATTTTCCTCTTGGCGGCCCAGGGTTGGCTACAGTTCCATGGACCTTAAACTTCTTAATAATATTTGCAACTGTTGTCACAGGAACATCAAGCTGCTTGGAGATGGTCTTGTATCCTTTACCTTTACCATGCTTGTCTATTATTTTCTTTCTGATCTCCTCAGACAACTCTCTCCTTTGCTTTCTCTGGGCCATGTTCAGTGTGGTGCATACAATGATACCAAACAGCACAGTGACTACTTTTCTCCATTTAAATAGGCTGAATGACTGATTACAAGATTGGAGACATGTGTGATACTAATTAAAGAAACTAATTAGTTTGAAATATCACTATAATTCAATTATTTATTATCTTTTCTAAGGGGTACCAACAAATGTGTCCAGGCCATTTTAGAATATCTTTGTAGAATAAGCAATAATTCATCTCTTTTCACAGCTTCTTTGCTTTATTCTATGACATACCAAAGGCATGCATGTATACATGATAAAATAGCTTTTAATTTCATCACTTTTCAGGAGGAATGAAGCATTATTTCAATGAGCTGTAAGGGTACCAACAAATTTGAGCACGTCTGTATGGTTAGGATTGTGTTTGTTTTATTGCACTGCAGCAATTGTTGATTTTAGTGTTGTCTATAATAAAGATTTTGTTGAAAAGAGCACAACCAATTTCCATTCTTGTGTCTTTTCATTTATTTGAGAGGGGCTCTATGTGGGGTACCCAAATATTGCTGCTAGATAGATAAGGTTATGTGAGGTTCTATTCCTCGTTAAACTATAGATGGCGTAGTTTGCATAGCGACCTGTACAGTTAAGTAGAGAATAGGTCGCGGAGGCCACATGGAGTATTTAGATGTCATGATTCGGCGCGTTGAATTCGTCTCCACCAGTTGTGAAAGCGCAGCAACAGGAAGCCAGAAGACCGCAGTACTGAGGCACGGCGCACGCAGAGCCTGATGAAGCTGCCTGGTCACCATGGCAACTTACCACTCCCCACAGTCACTCAGTGAGGGCGTTGCCATGGTAACCATGGTCTGTAAAGGGGCTTTCACACCGGACGCGGCACTGCCGCGCGGCAAAAGCAATGGTTTTCAATGAAGGCGGTTACGACGCGCAAGAGATAAAATATTTTCAACTTTTGCGAGAAGGGTATACTTGCAAGACGGACGACAACACGCCTCACACCCCAAGCCTTATAACTCCGCCTCTACAGTGACTCAAAAAGAAAGAAGTCACATTTGAGAAGGAGAAACACATGCACGGTTGTTGCAAGCACAGTTGCATTTAAATTTTGACAGAAGAGGACACACGAGGTATGTTTAACTTGTTAAATTCGCCTTTGTATTTAATTATCCATGAGTTATGTATGTATGTATGTGTGTGTAACTTTAAGTTATATTTATATACAGTACTGTGCAAAAGTTTTAGGCAGGTGTGAAAAAATGCTGTAAAGTAAGAATGCTTTCAAAAATAGACATGTTAATAGTTTATATTTATCAATTAACAAAATGCAAAGTGAGTGAACAGAAGAAAAATCTACATCAAATCAATATTTGGTGTGACCACCCTTTGCCTTCAAAACAGCATCAATTCTTCTAGGTACACTTGCACACAGTTTTTGAAGGAACTCGGCAGGTAGGTTGGCCCAAACATCTTGAAGAACTAACCACAGTTCTTCTGTGGATTTAGGCAGCCTCAGTTGCTTCTCTCTCTTCATGTAATCCCAGACAGACTCGATGATGTTGAGATCAGGGCTCTGTGGGGGCCATACCATCACTTCAGGACTCCTTGTTCTTCTTTACGCTGAAGATAGTTCTTAATGACATTCGCTGTATGTTTGGGGTCGTTGTCATGCTGCAGAATAAATTTGGGGCCAATCAGATGCCTCCCTGATGGTATTGCATGATGGATAAGTATCTGCCTGTACTTCTCAGCATTGAGGAGACCATTCATTCTGACCAAATCCCCAACTCCATTTGCAGAAATGCAGCCCCAAACTTGCAAGGAACCTCCACCATGCTTCACTGTTGCCTGCAGACACTCATTCGTGTACCGCTCTCCAGCCCTTCGCTGAACAAACTGCCTTCTGCTACAGCCAAATATTTCAAATTTTGACTCATCAGTCCAGAGCACCTGCTGCCATTTTTCTGCACCCCAGTTCCTGTGTTTTCGTGCATAGTTGAGTCGCTTGGCCTTGTTTCCACGTCGGAGGTATGGCTTTTTGGCCGCAAGTCTTCCATGAAGGCCACTTCTGACCAGACTTCTCCGGACAGTAGATGGGTGTACCAGGGTCCCACTGTTTTCTGCCAATTTTGAACTGATGGCACTGCTGGACATCTTCCGATTGCGAAGGGAAGTAAGCATGATGTGTCTTTCATCTGCTGCAGTAAGTTTCCTTGGCCGACCACTGCGTCTACGGTCCTCAACGTTGCCCGTTTCTTTGTGCTTCTTCAAAAGAGCTTGGACAGCATCTGGAAACCCCTGTCTGCCTTGAAATTTCTGCCTGGGAGAGACCTTACTGATGCAGTATAACTACCTTGTGTCTTGTTGCTGTGCTCAGTCTTGCCATGGTGTATGACTTTTGACAGTAAACTGTCTTCAGCAACCTCACCTTGTTAGCTGAGTTTGGCTGTTCCTCACCCAGTTTTATTCCTCCTACACAGCTGTTTCTGTTTCAGTTAATGATTGTGTTTCAACCTACATATTGAATTGATGATCATTAGCACCTGTTTGGTATAATTGTTTAATCATACACCTGACTATATGCCTACAAAATCCCTGACTTTGTGCAAGTGTACCTAGAAGAATTGATGCTGTTTTGAAGGCAAAGGGTGGTCACACCAAATATGGATTTGATTTAGATTTTTCTTCTGTTCACCCACTTTGCATTTAGTTAATTGATCAATATAATCTATTAACATGTCTATTTTTGAAAGCATTCTTACTTTACAGCATTTTTTCACACCTGCCTAAAACTTTTGCACAGTACTGTACATTAGAAACATTTGTTAGTGTCCGCTGAAATTACTTAAATCACATCACATTTTTTTAAAAAATTTATTTTCAAATACTTATAAAAGTTATAATTAATGTTTATTAAATAACAATGACATTGCTACAGGGTGTAAACACTGGTTACTTACAACTACAGCTAGTTATAACAAAGATCTCTGTTACATAACGGTAAAAATGCCAATTAGGACTACACACTTTTTCAACTAACTTTTATCTTTGTAATCCTAACTATCGCCATAGACTTGGGTACATTGGGCAATCAAAAATGCTAATTTACCGAAAACAATGGAAAAATTGATATATTGTATTCCACTGAAAAGTAACATAAAGATTCAGGTTAGCATGCGGTACATCTGAAGTTACACCAATGATTTAACTTTCATTTTTATAATTATTCATTTGGTTACGTCGTTTAAGTTGTAAAATTTTGCATAAAAAAATATATACACTTTTCAGATATTAAATGTGTATTCATTTGTCATCTGTGGTGTTATATATATATATATATATATATATATATATATATATATATATATATATATATATATATATATATATATATATATATATAATCATAATCCCCCACCGGACAGTGGCCTTTTATCATTGAGGTGACATTATATTATAATTTTATGTGTATATCTATGTTGACAGTAGAGGAGTCAAAAGAAAATATAGATTGAAATTAAACAAAAAACCCTGACTCTTACAAAGAGTTTTCATCGAATTTAAACATATCTGGAAATAAAACTTCTATATCTAAAAATCTGTATTTTCTCTTGACTTCCCTACTATAAATGATCAGAAGTAAACAAGACTCAGACTTTAAGAAGTGTGTTTGAAAAGATAGTTGTGACAACTCTGCAGCCTGAAATGGAGAATCCAAAAGCTGCAGGACCAGTTTTTCATCTAGCCAAGCACTCCACATTCCCTGCATAAAGTAGTTTGTACTGCCTTGATCTGACTGCAACAGCTCAGGTTACACTAGGCTTGTGTCCCCAGAAAACAAAACTTAAAACTTACATTTTGCATTGTAATTGTAAACACCCTAACAATGCATCAATTACAGAAACATTGGTCTCTCTACTCAAAGCATTTTACACAAATTTGCTATTATTGACAGTTTTTCTAAAAGGAATAAAATGTAAGAAGTCACAGCACACATGCTTAATATGTATAGATGTTGTGTATGAGGAAATCGTACTTCATCACTTGCATTTTATGTCAACATTTACAGCTCTAAAAAAAAAAAAAAAAAATGATGCTATGTCACAAAGACGGCCGGAGTGGGTGGCGTCAGACCAGAGCCAGGAAATAAATAAACAAAACGAGAGGTAGACTTTGGTGGAGCTGGAGCGAATGCTTTAAGCTCAGCATTTAATAAATAAACAGAACAGAAAATAAAAAGGTTGTAAACATACAAAAACACAGGACACGGCACTTCACGCCAAAATAAATAGACAAACAAAAACGACTACACAGACAAAACACGGTGAGCAGACTTAACTACTATTACTATTACAAATATTACCTCCGTCTCCTATCCGTTCTCCACTCACGAACACACAACCCCGTGAATGAAAATGTGTCTATATATACTGTTGTGCTGGGATTCAATTACTAATTAATTATTCACTTGAATCCCAGCACGTGAATGAATTACGTGCAACCCGTGCTCACATATTACATTTAACCAGCACGTGAAGTGATTTGTTGCCCTCCTCGTGCCTAAAACAAATCTACATTTTTAAATACCGTGAAACACAGACCCGTTTATATCCCGTGTACCAATCTCTATACACCAACATTAACACACGCAACATACAACACTTAACACACAAATGCACACAGGGGCAGGGCACATTGCCACATATACCCCCCCTTGTGCACAGCACACATGGCCTCAACGGCCACCTCCCCCTTAAAACCCAGCAGCCCAGGACAAAGTCTCGGGCTGGGAAGGAGGCTTCAGTGGGCCCATGGCTGGCCATGCTGTCAGCACCCCTGCCGTAGTGGCACGGCTGACAGCATGCTGATCCACTCCTGCAGCGAATTGCTGCGGGGGATGCTGGTCTCCTGACCTCTCCCCTTTCTTCGTAGCCGGTAGCTCCCCCTGGTGGGGCTCCGACCACAGTATTTCGGCAGCATGAAGAGCTGCAGTGGGAGCAGGTCTCCAGACCTCTCCCACGATCTCCGGCAGCGAAACTGCTGCAGTGGGAGCAGGTCTCCGACCTCCCCACGATCTCCGGCAGCGAAACTGCTGCAGTGGGAGCAGGCCTCCTGACCTCCCCCACCTTCTTCGGGGCCGGCAGCTCCCCTGGTGGGGTTCCGCCACAGTACTTCCTGCTGCGATGCGGAGCAACTGGCAGCCCCAGGCGATCGCGGGGCGGCTGGCAACCCCAGGCGTCGCGGAGCGACTGGCAACCCCAGGCGAGCGCGGGCGGCTGGCAGCCCCAGCGATGCGGAGCGGCTGGCAGCCCCAGGCGATGCGGGGAGCGGGCTGGCAGCCCCAGGCGTGCGGAGCGGCTGGCAGCCCCAGGCGTCGCGGAGCGACAGGCAGCCCCAGGCGTCGCGGAGCGACAGGCATCCCAGGCGGCGTGGCAAGCATCCCTGGGGCGGCGTGGCAGGCATCCTTGGGCGGCGAGGCAGGCATCCTTGGCGGCGAGGCAGGCATCCTTGGGCGGCGGGCAGGCAGTCAGGACAAGCTGGGGTGCGGGTGTTAGCCCTCTTCTCGACCTCTGCGGCGGGGCGGTTCTTCCCGTGCTTCCCTCAGCAGCCTATGCAAGGGCTGCTGAGGACCCGCCAGCATCTAATCCTGATCCTTCTGGTGAAGGGAGAGGCAGCTCCTGCTCCTCTCCCCTGATGGTGATGGAGGCAGAGGCAGCTCCGCTCCTCTCCTCGTGATGGTGGGGAAAGTGATACCAGCAGGCATTCATCCTCTGCTGGTGGGGGAAGTGATACCAGCAGGTATTCATCCTCTGCAGGTGGAAAGGGACCCAGCAGGTATTCACCCTCTGCTGGTGGACGGGAACCCAGCAGGCATTCACCCTCTGCTGGTGGACAGGGGACCCAGCAGGCATTCACCCTCTGCTGGTGGACAGGGACCCAGCAGGCATTCACCCTCTGCTGGTGGACATGGCGGAGGCAGAGGCAGCTCCTGCTGCTCTGCTCCTGCCGGTGGAGGTGGCGGAGGCAGAGGCAGCTCCTGCTGCTCTGCTCCCTGCCGGTGAAGGTGGCGGAAGCAGAGGCAGCTCCTGCTGCTCTGCTCCTGCCGGTGAAGGTGGGGAGCAGCGTGTAGTCTCCCGGCGGCGAAGGTGGGAGCAGCGTGTAGTCTCCTGCCGACGGAGGTGGGAGCAGCGTGTAGTCTCCCCTTTTGCAGGGGACTGGTGCTGCTCTGCCTCTCTTGCAGGGGACTGGTGCGGCTCTGCCTCTCTTGCAGGGGACTGGTCTGCGGCTCTGCCTTTCTTGCAGGGGACTGGTGCGGCTCTGCCTCGGAAGGAAAACCAGCAGGCATTCTTCCTCTGCTGGTTGTGCTGGGGAAACCAGCAGGCATTCTTGCTCTGCTGGTGAAGGTGGGAACAGCTGCCTCTCAGGCTTTGGATTCCCGTGGTCCCCCCGTCTGGGCGCTGGACGCTCGCGGTCCCCCCGTCTGGGCGCTGGACGCTCGCGGTCCCCCCGTCTGGGCGCTAGTTCCTCCTCTTCATACTGGGTGGGGCATATGGCTAACGTGTGCCCATAAGCCCCACAGCCAGGGCATAACTCTGCCGCGAGGTTCTTTAAAAAAACCTCCCAGCCATCATCCCCGACCTCCTCCCTTTTGGGCTGTGGACGCCCCGACTCCTCCCTTTTGGGCTGTGGACGTTCGGGCTCCCCCCACTCAGGCGTAGGACGTTCGGGCTCCTCCCGCTTGGGCTGTGGACGCTCAGGCTCCTCCCGCTTGGGCTGTGGATGCTCAGGCTCCTCCCGCTTGGGCTGTGGACGCTCAGGCTCCTCCCGCTTGGGCTGTGGACGCTCAGGCTCCTCCCGCTTGGGCTGTGGACGCTCAGGCTCCTCCCACTCAGGTACTGGAGAGGGCAGCGACTGCTCCTCTCCCTCTTGCTCACTGGAAGGCATCCCTCCCATGTCTGCAGCTAGGTACCCCAGCACCACCATGGTGAGGTCACGAACTGATGCCGGGTTGTGCTGTTGCTCCCAGTCCTCCCATCGTTCCCCATCTCGCATCCGCAGCGTGTGATTAACCCAGGGGAGGTCACTGGCGAAGTTCCCCTCGGGGTGCACCAGCCAGTCCCATATTTCCCGGGATGGTGGGGAACCCGGTGGCAGTGGGGGTAGAGGGGTGGCTATTGATGCTTGGGGTGACAGCTGCTTCCGCTGCTTCCTGCAGCTCTTTCTCCCCATCCTCGTTTTACTTTTTTTTTGTTTTTTTTTCCCAAAAAAAAACTGCGGTTCCCGCTCTGGCCTGAGTCCTGGAGGCGCTGTAGATCCCACACAGGACACCACGTGTCACAAAGACGGCCGGAGTGGGTGGCGTCAGACCAGAGCCAGGAAATAAATAAACAAAACGAGAGGTAGAGTTTGGTGGAGCTGAGCGAATGCTTTCGCTCAGCATTTAATAAGTAAACAGAAACGGACTACACAGACAAAACACGGTGAGCAGATTTAACTACTATTACTATTACAAATATTACCTCCGTCTCCTATCCCGTTCTCCACTCACCGAACACACAACCCCGAGTGAATGAAAATGTGTCTATATATACTGTTGTGCTGGGATTCAATTACTAATTAATTATTCACTTGAATCCCAGCACGTGAAATGAATTACGATGCAACCCGTGCTCACATATTACATTTAACCAGCACGTGAAGTGATTTGTGCCCTCCTCGTGCCTAAATACAAATCTACATTTTTAAATACACGTGAAACACAGACCTGTTTATATCCCGTGTACCAATCTCTATACACCAACATTAACACACGCAACATACAACACTTAACACACAAATGCACACAGGGGCGGGGCACATTGCCACATGCTAATACAAAATTTGCAAAAAATGCTTTGATAATAGGCTATTGTCACTAGTTCTTCAATATACCTCACTGTGCCAATATACATCAGTGTTTTCTAAATTTCACATTAGCTACAGATCATTATTATTATTTATTTCTTAGCAGATGCCCTTATCCAGGGTGACTTACAATTGTTACAAGATATAACATTATTTTTACATACAATAAAAACTTTTTTTTTACACATTATTTTCATCCAATCTCAATGTAGATACACTGATGTATATTAATTGTATGTTATTAATCATGTTGTAATTTGCTCTTTGTATTTCAGTTACATATAACAGCAGTGAAAGGAGGAGTGTTGCCTGAGGTGAAACTGTGTACCCAATGCTGCAGATTGTACCACTGTCCATTTTGCCAGCCAAGCAAATATAAACCCAATAAATGCCACCATTTAAAAAAGCACTTGAATGTCCATCTAAAGGGTGCAGTGCAGTGTGATGGTTTGTTATTTAATGGTTTTTACATGTAACATTGTTGAAGTTTGTTTAATATATTTAGTGAACAATATGCATTTCAAGTAAAATATTGTGCATAAAGTCATTAATACTTATTGTTTACATATGTTTATTTAAATGTTTTATAGAGAATGCTCAGGATACTCGCTTGCAAATACAGTAGGCTCCATAATTATTCATACCCTTTATTCAGTGTAAATGAATGGGGGAATTAAATTAAAACTTGACCCACCAGCTAATCACAAAGTCGGAATTTAATGGTGGTTGTATTTATTAGTAGAAGAAAGTGCCCACTTATGATAAATCAAACTGTTATTAAGTACATATTTCTAATTTGGTTTTAGTGGATGGGTCTAAATGTTGATTTAATCCCCCCAAAGGTTTTAAAATATCAACAAAAAGCAAGTTTACATTCATTATTTCTTGCTATATCATAAAAACATATCTGTCAAAAATAACTGCATTTTAATTTTTTATATCCAAACTGCATTATATATTTGTAATAAAGTTCTTTGTTTGCAATTTTGATCTCGTTTGTTTTCATAGTACTTTTGACAGGAAAGCAGGACTTCAATCAAAACAGATAAATAAGTGCTTTTTAAAAAAAAAACCCAAAAAACCTTCAGACAACTGTGAATGAATGACTGTTACATCTACTTTGTCAGGGGTGCAGAACTCTGGGGCAAGAAGGTTTTCATTTTGTGATCCCCCTGAGGCCTTCATTACCTGATTTGAATTCATTTGCTTAATTGGACAAGTTTACCCTTTTATTTGCTCTTAAGCAGTTGGAGATTTACAGACAGCTACAAAAACCTGCTGGACTGACTACGACTAGAGGAGCAGAATTGTGCACCACTAAATGTATATATTATACTTGATGTGGGATTTTGACAATTTATGTGTGGGAAAATTAAACACGTTCAGCCCAAATGTTTATTAATCGGAGAACATATGGATGTCAATAAATGCATTATTACAAATATTAACCATCCATCCATCATCAATAACCACTTCATCCAATACAGGGTCACGGTGAGCTGGTGCTTAACCCAGCAGACATGGTGCAAGGCAGGACTACACCCAGGATGGGACACCAGTCCATCACTGGCCAACTCTCACACTCACACAAGCATTCTTACTTTAATACGATTAAGTAAATGTAGATTGTGTGAAGCTATACCCCTATAAAAATGTACCACAATTCTATAGTGTAGCTATACTATTATTATGGTTGTACTGCATTATTGTAACACAGGGAATTGTACATTGATGGTGTAGGATAAATATATTGTACAATACAATTGTACTTTCACAGATACCATCGTACCTTGTTCCAAAATCCAGTGGTACATTTTTATAGGGTTCCGTTCTAACAGTTTTGTTGCAATAGAAACAAACGGATAATTGAACAATTTCCAAAGCAGCGGAGGGCAGTATATTAATCAGAGAGTATCAAGAAATATTTTTAAAATACGCTGACATCAACACCATTCCCAACAATGCTTGCAGATTGTATTTTTTTTTTTTTTTACATACATTACTGTGGCAAAGTGGTAAGTAAGGGGAACAGGTGTAGCGGTGATGCGGTGCAGGAGTGACAGGCAGACAACGGTATTCCAGTGAAAACAGTGCTTTATTCTTTTTCCAGGTCTGGTGACCGGCAACTAAATCCCGGCGATACACAACAATGTGTAACGACGGGGATAACAATAAACAAGGCACAGTCCTGAACAAAAACAAACAGACGGTCACCAGTCCGGGGTGAGTGCAGTAGTGATGGTGCAAACACAGATAGTGCGGGGTGCAGTGGTGCTCCGGATAGTGCTGACCCTTGGCGACAGCTCCGGAGTAGTGCTTTAACTGTCTGGTGGTGAAAAACACAGACAATTACACAGACAAACACAACACAACACAACACGTAATTCTTTTCTTTTAACAATGAGAGCTCCTCTCTCGATCCTTCTCTCCAAACGCTTAACCCAAACGAAGGAAAGAACAGCGTTACCTGGCCCCTATATGTAATCCCATGATATCTAGGTAAACGGTTGCAGCTGCCTTATTACTTGCAGCTGCCCTCGTTTACCTGTCAAATCAATACGGTCTTACAACAGAGTCTCGCTTCCTTCCAGGCTGACCCACTTCCGGTCCCGAAACGAACTGTCAGGCCAGCCCTTCCAGATACTTCTCCTCCGTTCTTTAAGCGCCCTCACAGGTCGGGAGGAAGATTTATCACCAGAACTCATTGTATTTCTGTCACAATTACATACCGCAAATAGTTAACGATTACTGCTTTTGTATATATTATATTATTATTATTATTTATTTCTTAGCAGACGCCCTTATCCAGGGCGACTTACAATCGTAAGCAAATACATTTCAAGTGTTACAATACAAGTAATACAATAAGAGCAAGAATACAATAACTTTTGTTCAAGCAAGGTACAAGTGTGACAAACCACAATTCAATAATACAGCAGATAATAGTGATAGTTACATCAGGATGTGATTAAATACAAAGTACTACAGGTTAAACACTTGGCAGATTACAGTATTCTGAAGTACAGGATTAAATGCAGTAAAATAGGGGGCAGATAAGAGCAAAATAAAGCACATTTACATGAAGGGTGATAGTGTCCCAGGATACAAACAGAGGAGTTCTACAGGTGCTCTTTGAAGAGGTGAGTCTTAAGGAGGCGCGGAATGTGGTCAGGACTGGGCAGTCCTGACATCTGTAGGGAAGGTCATTCCACCACTGTGGAGCAAGGGTGGAGAAGGAGCGGGCTCTGGAGGCAGGGGGCGTGGCGAGGTAGAGCTAGTCTTCTAGTGCAGGCGGAGCGGAGAGGTCGAGTGGGGGTGTAGGGAGAGATGAGGGTCTGGAGGTAGCTGGGTGCAGTCTGGTCAAGGCATCTGTAGGCTAGTACAAGAGTCTTGAACTGGATGCGGCGGTGATCGGGAGCCAGTGGAGCGAGCGGAGTAGTGGAGTAGCGTGGGCGGCGGGCAGAGAGAACACCAGGCGGGCAGCAGAGTTCTGGATGAGCTGGAGCGGACGGGTGGCAGACGAGGGAGGCCAGCCAGGAGGGAGTTGCAGTAGTCTAGGGCGGAGAGTACCAGGGCCTGGACCAGGAGCTGGGTAGCATAGTTGGTGAGGAAGGGTCGGATTCTTCGGATGTTGCTCAGGAAGAATCGGCAAGTGCGTGCCAGAGTGGAGATGTGCTGGGAACGTAAGCGCATTAATTAATACTGCCTTTATAAATGTAATGATGATTAAATGGTTTATTTAGAACGCAATGTCGGTGTATTCATTATTTGAAAAACATAAATAAAATGGGCATATTACATGTTACGACATTGACAATGCAGAGAAAAGTAGATTCTGTAAACCAAAAAAAAAAAAAAAAACGACGTCACATGGGTGGGATCAGTGCATCAATGTGAGGACTTGGAAATTGCGTCACTGTAGAGGCGGAGTTATAAGGGTGTCAGGCTTGGGGTGTGAGGCGTGTGTCGTGCGTCTTGCAGGTATACACTGTTGACTTTTGGTCGCGCCCGGACGTTTAACGTAACCACCAACAGCCAATCAGGGAGAAGTAGGAGGTTCGCTGCGAGGAAGAAATAAAAAAATAAAATGGAAGAAAAGCTGTTCGCTTTAATTTCAGATTTCCCGGCGTTGTATAATACAACAATTAGTTACCGAGATATTAATAAAAAAGCTGCAGAATGGTAGTCTGTGGGTGTACAAATGAGATTACCGAGTGAATATTAAATATACATAATTACGTAAATGAGGTAATATATTTTTTGTGTGCTAAACTGCACATTGAAAATAATTAACGTAAGCATTTTTTTTGATAAATTAACTGCAGACAAACCTTTAAAAGATAAAGCAAAACGTTTTATCCAAATCTGAGACCTATGGGTGACAGTGATGTATTGACACGGAATGTAAAAAATGGGATAGTAAACCAAAAGACCCGCTGTATTAATTTATTTAAACGATGCTGTGCTGCCATGCCACTTCCCCTGGAGCAGCCGATGGTATTCGCTGTACTGTTTTCTTTTCTTCAGGATGTCATTTGCCCACAACGATCTTATAGTTTTTTTTCTTTCTCTGGTAGAGCAGAGCGATCGCAATTATTTTTTTTTTGTTTGCTGTGCATTCAAGTATTGTGTGTGTGTGTGTATATTTCTTTTAATATATATATATATATATATATATATATATATATATATATATATATATATATATATATATTAAAAGAAACTTGTTTTTATTTTATACTTTTATTTTTTACAATTGCCTGATGTTTTGGGTGCTCTATAAATGGTGTCTGGCTGTTGACTCCTGCCACTTCACTTCTCTCTGTCCCTCAGTTTGTTGGTCGGGTCGTTCGGGGTGATTGTGGTGCTACTATAACGTAAGCATTTTTTTTTTTGGATAAATTAAATTAACTGCAGACAGACTTTTAAAAGATAAAGCAAAACGTTTTATTTGGTGTACATATATTTTAACAGTTTAACAAAGTTAATACAAAAGGGGGGATTGTGGTGGTGTGGGGGTTACAATTACGTTTTATTAAAAAAATATTTATAATGTTTCGCTCCTCAGTTTTGTCTTTTGTCAGTGTCTTCAGTTATGTCAAAAGAGTTATTTTCCCGTTGGCATTTACTGTTTGTTGTTCGTAGCCAAAAGCCACTGGGTGCATTCACGAGAGGCAGACTTTGCTAAGTCTGCGCAGATTCTGCAAAGATTCTGAAAATTCATTGGCTACTTGCTACAATTCTGTGCAGATTCTGCGCAGAATGACGAAAGTCTGCGTGTCGTGAATGCACCCACTGTACCTGCAGCCGTGACGTAACAACGTACTGCTCACTGACTACCCTTCCGCGTTTGGTGTGAAAAGTACGGCATGCGCGCCGCGTCCGGTGTGAATGCCCCTTAAGGCGCCGGTGGAAAAGTTGCAGTACAGCACTGTCATTGTGGCATGTTGTGACCAGTCAAAACACGAGCCGCCACTGGCTGAAATTGTTTGTAATGGGCTGGATATGTCTGTAAAAGGTTGAACGTAGCTGATGGAGGTCCAGAGCAGGATCTTCTGATGGAACGGAATTGTGCTGGCTCTGTGGGATCGGGGGAGGGGCGTCTGATTGCGGGCGAGGAGTAAAGAAAGATTCCGCAGACAAAGCTTTGTGGTGGATTTAAATAGAGCTAAAGTAAGGCAATCACTGACAAGGGGAATGTCGATGTCTTGTCGAGGGAGCTTGAAAGTTTAGCGGAGGACCAGTCTTTCTGATAAAGTTGCGGACAAGTTGAGTAATGAAGCTGTGCTTTGGACGGCACTGTTGCTGGGGTGGAGACTGGATGGAACAGGAAAGACTAACGTTGGAGCTCTTGAAGCCGTAAAGAGAAGCTGAATGAAAAGAAGGATCACGTAAGCAGGTAGGAAAATGATTGATAATATCTTGGCAGCGATGTGCAGAGAAATGACCTGCAGTGAGCGAGACAACGAAGTTTAGATATTAGCGGTGGAGCACGAAACGACGGCATCTGAGCGTTTGCAACAAAAAATGAAACACTAGACAGAAAAGGTGCAGGTGATCAGGGCTTAAATAGAAAATAAATACTAATTAACAGGAAATTAGAAAATTAGAAGATTAGAAGCCCCCCAGCTCCACACCCCCTGAACCACCAAGCTAACATTTAAATTCAACACTTCTCACAATATATCCCAGCATCTTGTTGGCCTTTTTTTTATAGCTTCCCCATATTGTCTCGATGACAATGTTTCTGAGTCAACATAAACTCCTAGGTCTTTTTCATAGATTCCTTCTTCACTTTCAGTATCTTCCATATGATATTTATAATGCACATTTTTATTGCCTGCATGCAATACTTTACACTTTTCTCTATTAAATTTAATTTACCATGTGTCTGCCCAGTTCTGAATGCTGTCTAGATCATTTTGAATGACCTTTGCTGCTGCAACAGTGTTTGCCACTCCTCCTATTTTTGTGTCGTCTGCAAATTTAACAAGTTTGCTTACTATACCAGAATCTAAATCATTAATGTAGATTAGGAATAGCAGAGGACCTAATACTGATCCTTGTGGTACACCACTGGTTACGTCGCTCCATTTTGAGGTTTCTCCTCTAATCAGTACTTTCTGTTTTTTACATGTTAACCACTCCCTAATCCATGTGCATGCATTTCCTTGAATCCCTAATGTGTTCAGTTTGAGAATTAATCTTTTATGCGGGACTTTGTCAAAAGCTTTCTGGAAATCTAAATAAACCATGTCGTATGCTTTGCAATTATCCATTGTCGATGTTGCATCCTCAAAAAAATCAAGCAGGTTAGTTAGACACGATCTCCCTTTCCTAAAACCATGCTGACTGTCTCCCAGGATACTGTTACCATATAGGTAATTTTCCATTTTGGATCTCATTATAGTTTCCAGCAGCGTTGTCAGTAGCCACCGCTTCAGTGGATACCCGTTGTCCCCTATCAACCAGACTCTCAGACTGTCATCCCGCTGAAATGCAGCTGCCACCTGTGAATTAGCGAGGATAAACAAGTCATGAGCAGAGCCAGGATAGTTTTCATACCCATTTGTGATGTAGTTGTTGGCATCACACACTACTAAAAATAGGTCCCCTTACAATTTATGTACAGGTACCTATTCTGTATTGGTGTGCATAGCTGCACATGTCTGCAATCAATAGCACCCAGGACACCAGGAAACCCATACCTCCCAAGAAAGTCCTGCTTTGTATTTTGTTGCAGCTTGTGAGAGACAGGGAAGTGGATGAATTCTCCTGCACGCTTTACTGGCTCATGCCTGGCAGGGTTGGGATCAATTCCGAATGGAATTGGAATTTGTTGGTAATGAGTGGCATGTAACAACATAGTAGTGAAAAACTAAAGGATTAAATAACGGATGAATAAAGAAAAACAAATAATTAAGGACTACTGTAGCTCTTAAACATCTCATTACAAAAATTCAAAAAAATAAGTTTTGAAAGCTTTGAGCCATGCTTAAGATACAGTATTTGAAAGTATATATTAATGCTGTTGCAATCAGTATTGTTTATAATGATGTATAAAATAAATGTGGCATTCTACCTTTTTAAAATGAGTGGAATTTCATGGAATTAAATTCTATTTCCTTTCATTCCAATTCCAATTCTGTATCCTGAAGATTTTTTCAATTCAAATTCCAATTCATCCCATGTCCAGCGCTAACGCTGACTTGTCGAGTGGGCACTAAAACACAGCTGGTAAATCACATAAGTGAGCAAAGTGTTTGCCCACACGTGCGCCTGATTTTGGTGCACCAAGTGTCCGCAAAAGTCTTTTGCGATTGCCTTAGGGGTTTGCAAAATCCAGCTAAAGGGACCTATGAAGTTTCTCCAAAAAAGCCATATTACAATTTCATGAACTTTTAGGGGCACATAGAGGGGAGGATAAGCAACATATTTCAATTGAAAAGAGGTCTGGAAATGGCCAATTTTGTATTTCTTGAACACAGAACAAGAGAGTTTTTCTTTATTGTATGAGAAAATCATCTAAAATCTCTTAAATGTAGCCTTTGAGATATATTTGGTTTAGAAAACCTTTTGTAAGATAAAATAGGGTACAATGTGTACATTGCATTTCAAGTGAAATAAGATTTATTGAAAAGGAAATTTATGATTTAATGTATGTGACAACATTGGCTTTCATATATATACATATATATGCGCTTGCGTGTGTGTGTGCGCGCGTGTTTGTGTGTGTAACCTAATAACATGTTAATAGTAAGCAGCAGAAATGTTTTCAATTTTTTATCGTCTCAAGTTATACTTGTTTTTGTTAATAAATATGATAATGGTAAAAAGAAAAACTGACAACATTGTCGTGTCATTGGATCATTATAGAATAAGCTTCTAAGGCTTTCACCGCCTGAAACAGGAAAACTATCCATATAAGTGAAGTGTCTGATAGCTTGACCGGTATTTCGTAAGTGTCTGATTCTTGACCAGTTAAAAAGGGCAATACAAGAAAATGACTGAGTGCATTTAGGATTTACTGTTTACATGACAAGCTTTGGCAATATTGCAATGTTAAATCTACCTATTTCAGCAGATGTCCCCTATTTGACAGTCAAAGTTTCATTGTAATTATACAAACACTAAACTACGACTACGACTACTAATACTACGACTACTAATACTATTAGAAAAGCATAAACTGCAAATATACCATATGAAACATACATGGGCAAAGCAATACAGGATTTGCCCCTTGATGTGACAGACAATGTAGCCTTTCCTTGCTGCTGAATTCTACAATAGCATTGCATTTCATAATATTTTGCTTCAGCCTAGTTGAGGAAAGGGCTGCCACCCCTAGGCTTTCAATATGAGATCTTCACAGGCCAGCTGGGACAATAGGGCGTTCTTTTGGCACAGGTTGGCTTGAAAAATGTAATTTCTGGAAAACACGCTTAGGGCCTCATTTCGGAAGCGTTTACCGTACGCAAAACGTGATTACCGTGCACAGCTCTGTCCCTGTCCTATTTACTATTCCCATTTCCGTGAGGAAAACAAGGATTTAGCAGATGCAAAATGAAAGGGGCAGAATAGCGCCGCTGCTTCATTTGCTTTGAATTAATGACGTTTACATATGCAAATCAGCATGTTAAACACAGAAAATGAGCTGCCATGCATTCATGAGCTATTCATGAAGGACTGAATTCCGCTGACTGAATGCTGCTGCAGAGCGGAGAGCTAGGCGGCGGAAGCTGTGTACGATTTGGGGGGGGTGAGGGGGCAGATATTTAAGGCAGATATATAATAACGTAATGTTCCTGATATGTGTCTCAAAAGAAAGATAAAGAAACACCTCCCTAAATCCTGAATAAAAAAAATGTAGTGAAAAAAGTAACTATATTCTTAACCTCAAACAAAAAAACAAAACAGGTCCAACCTACAGTGGAACTGAAATCTAGATTTGTAGTCCTGAGAGCTATGCATTATACATGTGTGCAGTGTGGAGCAGTGGTTAGGGCTCTGGACTGGGGATGGTGGGTTCAAAACCCATACACTGTTGCTGGACACAACTGTTTAAATGGGTACCAGAATTTGTATGTAAAATAACTAATTGTAACTCACTTTGAAAAAAGCATCAGCCAAATAAATACATTATTATTACTATTTATTATAAATAAGGAGAGAGCACCATAGTGCTGACGATAAACCTGCTCGAACCGACCTTTGTTTCACATACCTTACGATAAATACCTACCTTTTACATAAAACCGCCCGGAACACTTGGTTCCAAAGTTCCATTTGGGATGAAAACAATGCATGTAATAAAACTAGATAAGTATAACATAATACTACTGAAAAAACCTACCCAAACAACCTTTAAATATCTTCATTGATCAAACAGTGTTAGAAGAAAACGTCAGCTGTTTGACACAATGTTACAAGATTCATCACAGTTGTAATTAAACAATAACTCAAATTGTAAGTAACCATAGTTACAATGTACATTTTTCTGTCACCGCTCTCCCTCTCTCTTTCTCTCTCATATTTGTATCCCTGCCTCCACCAGGAAGTGAGCTCCTTCACATCAATACAATACATACTGTGCACAACTTCAGGCCTGTTGCCACCCACAATTTATATGCTAATTAGAATTTTTCCGACTGGTATTTTTGCTTCTAGTTAGTTAGTAAATAGGGCGTGACACTTTGGGAAATACCAGTCGTCTCAATTTTCCTCCCGCAATTCTGGCCAAATTACTGCCGCTTAGTAAATGAGGCCCTTAAAATGTATTTGAATTTGACAGTTGAAAATATTTTCTGTACGCAAAATATTCATTTGATGCTTGTCTACAGCTCTTTAATTTGAAGATGCTCTCCTTGGATAATAAACAGTGTATAGTGTCTTCTACACAAGTGTCTGTTAGAATAGGACCACAGCTTTGACACTATGATACCATTCAGGCTGTCTGAACAGACTATTGAATCTAAATATCAATGGAGATCAATTTCAATGGAAAACATTCAAAATGTTCAAGATTGGTTGGCAGCACATTAAACTGTTACAGTTTTTCTCAATTGCTTAAACGCAATTCTTGAAACGTGATCTGTATTTTCAAAACAATTAATGCAAACCCCACAATCGTAGCGTGTTTTGCATAACACTATATCATTTATTTTGACAAAGTCCCGCATAAAAGATTAATTCTCAAACTGAACGCAGTAGGGATTCAAGGAAATGCATGCACTTGGATTAGGGAGTGGTTAACATGTAGAAAACAGAAAGTACTGATTAGAGGAGAAACCTCAAAATGGAGCGAGGTAACCAGTGGTGTACCACAGGGATCAGTATTAGGTCCTCTGCTATTCCTAATCTACATTAATGACTTAGATTCTGGTATAGTAAGCAAACTCATTAAATTTGCAGATGACACAAAAATAGGAGGAGTGGCAAACACTGTTGCAGCAGCAAAGGTCATTCAAAATGATCTAGACAGCATTCAGAACTGGGCAGACACATGGCAAATGACATTTAGTAGAGAAAAGTGTAAAGTATTGCATGCAGGCAATAAAAATGTGCATTATAAATATCATATGGGAGATACTGAAATTGAAGAAGGAATCTATGAAAAAGACCTAGGAGTTTTTGTTGACTCGGAAATGTCTTCATCTAGACAATGTGGGGAAGCTATAATAAAGGCCAACAAGATGCTCGGATACAAGTAATGTTAAAACTTTACAATGCATTCGTAAGACCTCACCTAGAATATTGTGCTCAGTTCTGGTCACCTCGTTACAAAAAGGATTTTGCTGCTCTAGAAAGAGTGCAAAGAAGAGCAACCAGAATTATCCCGGGTTTAAAAGGCATGTCGTATGCAGACAGGCTAAAAGAATTGAATCTATTCACTCTTGAACAAAGAAGACTACGGTGCGATCTGATTCAAACATTCAAAATCCTAAAAGGTATAGACAATGTCGACCCAGGGGACTTTTTTGACCTGAAAAAAGGACCAGGGGTCACAAATGGAGATTAGATAAGGGGACATTCAGAACAGAAAATAGGAGGCACTTTTTCACACAGAGAATTGTGAGGGTTTGGAACCAACTCCCCAGTAATGTTGTTGAAGCTGACACCCTGGGATCCTTCAAGAAGCTGCTTGATGAGATTCTGGGATCAATAAGCTACTAACAACGAAACGAGCAAGATGGGCTGAATGACCTCCTCTCGTTTATAAACTTTCTTATGTTCTTATGTTCTTATTGGACACAGAGCCACACTGATTGTGCCAGGCCAACATGGGGGTAACATAACCATGTGCGCTGCCATATCAGATAATGGTGTCATTGTCCACATCACTGGCCCTACAACACTGGTCGTCTTTTAGCTTTCTTGGAGGCTCTTTACAACCGTCTTGTACCTGTTGATGAGAGACAGCTGGTGA
The DNA here is from genome assembly GCA_036884735.1 of Huso huso. Classification (NCBI taxonomy): domain Eukaryota; kingdom Metazoa; phylum Chordata; class Actinopteri; order Acipenseriformes; family Acipenseridae; genus Huso; species Huso huso. The sequence goes on from CM072679.1 coordinate 21,258,345, forward strand.
GGGCTGACTTGCCAAATTATGAAGTAGTTTGGGACAATGTCAGCTTTCACCACTCCGCTCTAGTCAGGGAATGGTTTGCTGCCCACCAACGCATGGTCATAGAATTCCTCCCACCCTATTCCCCCTTCCTCAACCTCATTGAGGAGTTTTTCTCGGCATGGAGGTGGAAGGTTTATGACCACCGGTCTCAAGATCAGATGTCTTTGCTGGATGCAATGAATGCTGGTTGTGAGGACATCACGGCAGAAGATTGCAGGGGATGGCTGCGGCATGCAAGAAGGTTTTTCCCTCGATGCATTGCGAGGGACAACATTAGGTGCGATGTGGAGGAAAATCTGTGGCCTAACAGAGAGACTGGATGGCCAGTGAGACGTTACAATTGTTCCTTTGTGTGTTTTCTTTCACACATCTATAGTTCGGACCACCTGCCTTTGTCGACTTATTGGATTTATATACTCTAATGCTACTGTTTACAAGATAACATTGTTTTGCTTTACATATTTGCATCCGTTTCATTTTACTGAATGAAAAATATCTTCCAGAACCTGGACTTTCTCTGCCAACAGGAAAGCCTTTGAGCGCCTGTTTTGTTGAAGACACAGATCAGCTGGATGAGGCAGCAAAGAGCCTGTTAAGTATTCAACATGTAGTGTTTTATCCTCTTATGAACTCGAGAATAAGCTGTAAAATTAATGTTTTGTTTGAGGTAGAATGTAAGAAAAGTATTATTGCTTTCAATTCATGCTTTGAGTTAATGAACACTATAGTAACTGTTTTGTTGTATGTGATTCATACAGATTGATGTGGGTTTTATAGGCAATTATCATTCTGCGTTTAAAGCTAGAATCCAAATTAACTGTCTTGATAATAGATAATTCTCATAAAGTTGTCTGGATGCAAAAAGCATCTTTATCTCGCAAGAGTGAGAATCGCCTTCTAAACCAAAACATCTACATGAGACTGATTTAACTATGCTTTGATTATCAAATATTAACGAAAGTAAATCTTTGTGTTACCACGATACTCCTGGATCGCTAATCAACTATCGGGAGTGGGGTGTCGTTGTTTAAACTTTCTTTTCTGTACTACTTAGTTTAGTTAATTTTACCTTTCTGTATTACTTTAGTTCAGTTGTTGCACCTTTAATTTTTCCTTTATTTAGTTTTATTTCCAATAAAACTGTTCCTTTATATTCACTAGAAGCGTTGTCCAATCTGATTATTTCAATCTACAAGATTTTGAATTCAAATAAGGTATTATATGATTACAACTTAAACTAGTACCTTGCACACTACATACGGAAACTGACCAGGTCACACTGGATTGAAGATCTCTTCTGCCCTTCCATTATAAAAGCCAGTAGAGAATATCTCTTCTGGAAACAGTGGGGGCAGTGGCAGACATAATGACAGGCAATGGTAGGCATTGCCTACCAAATTATTTTAATAATTTAATAATAATAATATTAATAATAATTTATTTTTAATATAGCGCTGTGGAAGGGTTTGGGAAAGCACAAGGCAGACACAAAGTTTGAATATGAAATGTCTTCACAGACGCCCAGATTTATTGTTCACAGCTCTATTGGCAGGTGCTTCTTTGACAGTTCGTGGCACTCTACCAGCAATGGTATTGTGCCCCGTTCTTCACAAACACATGCACAGGTGTGGAAACCAAATGAATAAGCAAAAAGGCGAAAGGGACGGCTCAGTCCCACTAAACTAGTAAAATTAAACAACCTGTGCGTGGCTGGCTTGCACCACTGTGTTTGTCTCCTCGAAGAGAAATGGACTGCAGCTATATGAAATGTGGCAGTATCATTAGTTTCAATGGGGCTTTAATTACTTCAAGTGTTGCCCTATAGGTGCAGTCCTGCAGATAGTGTGTCGGAAGCCTGTAGCATGACCTGTTCCCCTGTTTGTGTATTACCTGGACGGGCTCAATTTGCATTCCTAAATTAAATTAATAAAAACTCATGTGTGAAGCTGTGATCATCACGGACACGGAAACCAAAGTTATTCTAATAGTCGTATCCCTCATAAAAGTTTACCAAGGTATTTCTGCACAGGATAAAAGTTTGCCAATGTATTTTTGCACAGTATAAAAGTTTACCAAGGTATTTCTGCATAGTATAAAAGTTTAACAAGGTATTTCTGCACAGTAATTTTGCAGTTTTACCTCTGCTTTACCATGCCTTCATAGTGCTTTTTACACTTTGCTATGTTTTTACTGTGGTGAACTGTTATAAGGGATCCATCACATTCGGAGAAGGAGATCTAACTGAAGAATCGGTTTCCTGTGAGAGACCCTGCAGCCCGTAGCTTTCAGACAGTGCACACTTCAAGCAGCCAGTATGAAGAGGAGACACGACTGTACCTGTGTCCGTTATGAACTCGTGGCTGGTGTGGTACTTGCTGTGCAGGTTGAGGCCATGCAGGAAGTTGTGGCTCTGGCAGGAGCTGAAGCAGAAGTTCAAGAGCTTGTCAACGAGATAAGATATGGGGCTGGACGGAGTGACCACATGAGTGTGCAGGCCATCGGAGCTTGAGTTCTCTGAGCTCTTCTTGATGTCATCTGCAGGGCGGGTGGGAGTGCGTCAGTGAGGGTGGGATAGAGCAATGATCTTATTACAACAGTGAAGGAACAGTGAAGCCATCTCCTACCTAGTACCTACCCATCAGTTTTTACCATGTTTTTACCATGTTCCTCACACTGCTTCCATTTACCTGCCAGTTCAACATCATCTTCCTTGTTTTCGAGCCACTCCTGCTTCTTCCCAGCGTTCCAGATCTCATCCAGGCTGGCAGCAAACGCACTGCCCCACATTCCTGGGGAGACCAACACAACCCACGCTTTATATTCTGCTGAACACTTTCTTTAAGAAAATGATCCCCACTGTGTTTCTGCATGGTGGGTTTGAAGGATAAGGATCACTTGATGCTTACCTGAAGGACTAAGTTCTACAACCCTGTGAGAGACCGGTGCACAAGATGTTGTAGTGCAAGGAGGAAGCGATGACACAGAAGATATGTTTAAACCAAGATGGCTGGTGTTTTATTAGCCGACAAACAGGAACAGTGCCGGAACAGTTCATAAACTAGGTACAGCAAGCTTGGCTCAGAAACAAAACAAAAAAACAAAACAAAAAAACAAGAAGAGTAATAACAATAATCATTAAAATAGCTGGTGACTGCTATAGGCATTTTACCACACCCCAGTCCATTTCCACTTTATAAGAGCCAACCTCCTCCAGCGCTCCCTTTCTCTGAGTGAAGTCTAGGACCAGGTATATATACTCCACCTCGTAGCCCCTCCTAATATAGCCCCTCGGAATATACCATTCTATATAAAACATAAAACATTATTTACCAAACAGATTACCACTTTCAAATAACAAAAATGCACCATTTACAGAGATACAGAACATCTGCATTCAAACTGTCCTGGATAGGTACTCTTTAGGCAACAAAAAATACATTGCCTAAAAAATACCAGTTCTGCTTCCCTCGCCATAGACATGAACGGCCCGCCTGTCTAGGGTTGCCACCTTTTCCATAGACCAAACCCGGACACATTTCTCAGTCAGCCTAGGTCTATCAAAACTGCAGTTTAACACAATACCACCAGACCTGGGTACAAATAATCATGCAGTATACACAGTATTGTGCTCTTGATATTTCTTGCAATCAAACTTGCAAGCCATAGTGGATACAATAAAGTAATCCATGCCCGTGCAATTCACTATTCATTATCATGAATGTTGTTGAAGCTGACACCCTGGGATCCTTCAAGAAGCTGCTTGATGAGATTCTGGGATCAATAAGCTACTAACAACCAAACGAGCAAGATGGGCTGAATGGCCTCCTCTCGTTTGTAAACTTTCTTATGTTCTTATGTAAATGTACTTTTTCATATTTTTATCCCCAGGAAAGTACATTTTGTTTCATTATTCATTGATTTTAGACGTAAACAAACAATCTATTAAACAAACAACAGTCTGTGTTTTTAAAAGACAGTACGTACTTTCAGTAATGGAGGGGGTTCACTCCGTTACAGACCCAATACACGTACTCCCTTAAGCCCATGAAACACGAGGCAACTAACAGGCAACCTTTTCTGGCAATATACAAAGCAACTCAGGGTTCGTACAGGTTTGAACATCTTGAAAGTGCTTCCATTTGAAAGTGGCAAATCCAAGGCCTTGAAAGTACTTGAAAATGAGTTTTTTACCTGAATTTTAACGTCAGATAGATTTTTATGACCTTAAATTTGACCCTGATTGGAAAATGTTGTAAATCTAATAATATCGACTCCTGCCAAAATGTCGTCAGTAACTGTGTAGAAGCTGTAAAATACTGTTTGCGTATTGGCTATATACGCAACCTAGATGAGAGTTATATTATCATTGTGCTGTGTTTGTACTATTGTCATGCATACCACAGTATCCCTCCATCAGTCTTTCTGGTTGTGTGAATAAGACTGCATCCACAATGGACAGAGCGACGCGAGCAAAGTCGTCAAATATCAATCCACACCAGACGCGACTTGGATACGATCCAAGACTGGAAAATAAATACATGACCCTGCCCATGCATTCCTATTAGACATGCTAGTCCCATTACAAAACAGGTCTTGTTTTGATAAAAGGTTACCACCCTGACCTCTGGCAACTCCGTTGTAAAATAAAGGTTGGACTTGTAAAAGCTATATATGATCAGTTATTGAACATCCCTATATATCCAACAGTTTTATTGTTAACATTATTATTAGTAGTAATTGTACAGTTGTAGTTGTAGTATTTTTTCGTGTTACCAGTAGTAGTCGTAGTCTGATTTGAAGCCCAGTGCATCTGTCAGAAGACATCTGGACAACAGTAGCATAGTTCAACTGATATTTTCAACAAAATAATTTTATTGTTACACATTTATATATACAACTTACTGTAATCTCAGTTGTGTTTCTTTACAAATTCCTTCTTTGATCCTTTTTGTTTATTAACTTTTTAAAGTATTTTAAAGTGCATCATCATCATTATTATTATTATTATTATTATTATTATTATTATTATTAATATTAAAATCTGTATTATGCGCAGGTCACCACTTACCTTGTATTATTATTTACTTTTATTTAGTTTTTCCTTTTAAAACAGTCCGGTGAACTTGACAGAACATGCTTTATAAATATGGCTCATACTCCTCAACACTGTGTATGAGCTTGGTAATGTTGGGATGTGTCACACAGAATACAAACGTGTTGCTGGCTTTGTTTTACAATGTATAGAATAGTAGGACCTCGATAATATTTCTGTTTGTTTGGTGAATCTCCACAAAACTTCACTTTATGTGTATGTAAAGACCTTCTTGTCATGGATTTGTGCCACAAAACAATTTATCATAAAAACAAACAAAAACAAACAAACCAAAAAAAAGCCATAGTTTAAAATTAGGTCACATGTTCAAGTTGTGTGAATGAGGGACCTTTTTTGTGTCATTTTTAAAAGCCAGCAAAAGTGCACATTCAGACATTCATATTTATAGTCAAGTAACCTTTTTTTTACTGTAACACTGCTACTTAAACACTCTATTAGTGTTTGCAGAGAATAATATATATATAAAAAAATACAAATATATTTTCTTTTGGGAGTGTGGGGCAGATGATGTGAAAATGAGATTTTTTTATTTTATTTTTTTTTAATATTTCTTAATAATCTGTCCAGAATCTCAGTCAGAGATCAGTGTGTGTTTTTCTGGGGTGTTAAATAAGTTGTTTGCACTTCGAGTTTATTGTTACCAAATAAGGGCTCAATTTAACGAGGCACAGGCTTTCAAACGGCCATTGATTTTCTATGAACTTTTTTTTTTAATTAAGCTAGAGAATACCGTACAAGTGTTTAGAAAACAAGAAATAACTCTGCTAGGTATATAACCTGTGTGGTTACAATACCTCCTGACGTAGCCCTTCCCATGCTGTTACTGGGCTATACCGTCCCTATGCCTGACCTAGCCCTTCCCATGCTGTTACTGGGCTATACCGCCCCTATGCCTGACCTAGCCCTTCCCATGCTGTTACTGAGCTATACCGTCCCTATGCCTGACCTAGCCCTTCCCATGCTGTTACTGGGCTATACCGTCCCAATGCCTGACCTAGCCCTTCCCATGCTGTTACTGGGCTATACCGTCCCTATGCCTGACCTAGCCCTTCCCATGCTGTTACTGAGCTATACCGCCCCTATGCCTGACCTAGCCCTTCCAAAGCTGTTACTGGGCTATACCGTCCCAATGCCTGACCTAGCCCTTCCCATGCTGTTACTGGGCTATACCGTCCCCTATGCCTGACCTAGCCCTTCCCATGCTGTTACTGAGCTATACCGCCCCTATGCCTGACCTAGCCCTTCCCATGCTGTTACTGGGCTATACCGTCCCTATGCCTGACCTAGCCCTTCCCATGCTGTTACTGGGCTATACCGTCCCTATGCCTGACCTAGCCCTTCCCATGCTGTTACTGGGCTATACCGCCCCTATGCCTGACCTAGCCCTTCCCATGCTGTTACTGGGCTATACCGTCCCTATGCCTGACCTAGCCCTTCCCATGCTGTTACTGGGCTATACCGTCCCTATGTCTGACCTAGCCCTTCCCATGCTGTTCATTCTGCAGGATGCTCACCCAGCAGGTAGCTGATGCGAGGCTCTGCCATCCTCTTGATCAGGCAGCCCTTGTTGAACTGGCTTCTGAAATCCTCAGTGCGGATGAAGGCTCCGTACTTAGAGAAGCCCGCCTCGTAGGGAGTGAACTCACACCATTCTGGGCAACAGAGGGAGAGAGACTGCTGTTAAAGGGACATCCTTCACACCAGCGCACACTAAACCCATTCAGACAAGGCAGGTAAAGGGACATCCTTCACACCAGCACACACTAACCCCATTCAGACAAGACAGATAAAGGGACATCCTTCACACCAGCACACACTAACCCCATTCAGACAAGACAGGTAGAGGGACATCCTTCACACCAGCACACACTAACCCCATTCAGACAAGGCAGGTAGAGGGACAGCCCTTATCAAGTGCCGCAACGCCCCTCAAAATGTTTGTCTATTCACGGCCATTCTGGCCGCAGTGCCCTTTTAGCTTCAGCTGGAGAGATGCCTGCATTGGGAAGTGTTTGGGTCCAAACAATAACATGATTATGTGTTTGTGTGGTGAAGTCGCACCAATTCCATACACAACACTTGTGTCAATATTTATGATTGTGCTTGATGTCAGTCTGTTTAGGAAAACAAAGGCAGGATATCACATGTTTTAAACTGAAGTGCGAGGGGGGCGATAACAATCTGCTGAAACAAATGTCTGGGAGTCCTGAGGTGCTGTATTAACACCAGCAGAATACAGCAACCCCAGGTTCAGCTGTGATGGTGACCAAACGCGTGTGAGTACTGCTTTGTAAAAACGTTGCTTAAAATGAAATGCTGCATTCCAGAAATTTAGAACAATAACAACAAAAAACATAAATAAAAAATACACTTAAGGTCTGTTTTGTGCCGTTCACAAAATGCCCTGAAAACTTTAAATAAAAATGCAGCAAAAGGTACATTTAAAAAAAGTGAAAAGGTTATATCAAGTGGTAGTGTGTCTAAATAAAGTTTTGAGTTAACACGAAGAGATTTTTTTTTATCGTTGGCTGCATCTTCTTTAACAGCTGCATCTATACCAAAGAAGTGGGCACACCATGTAAGCCGTTACCATAATGGGTTTTGTACTAAAGCACGGTCAGCTGCTGCAGGGAAAACTGACTTTGTTTATCACTGACCATTTTAAGATTGGTGACAGCGAGAACGCATTTAAATACTTGGGACTGTAATTAGGAGAAAAACCGCCATTCACTAAACTTAGCTGCCAAGTTCACATTCACTTAACAACGTTTTTTCTTACTGTTAGCTAACGTTGGCCACAGTGCAGACCTTGGGTCAAACCAATATGTTCGTGTAGGGAGAATACTGTTCCATTTTTATATTTGATTTTAAACATTTTAAAGTAAACCAATGCCAAACACAACAAGGTATAATACATAAATAGTGAACGAAAAAAGTGGAGGGGGCACATGCCCCTTCTGCCCAATGGGTTAGGCGCCTATGGTGCCCTCTAGACATGTATTGAACTGAAGGCTATTTATGGTGCCCTCTACACATGTATTGAACTGAAGGCTATTTATGGTGCCCTCTACACATGTATTGAACTGAAGGCTATTTATGGTGGCATCTACACATGTATTGAACTGAAGGCTATTTATGGTGCCCTCTACACATGTATTGAACTGAAGGCTATTTATGGTGCCCTCTACACATGTATTGAACTGAAGGCTATTTATGGTGCCCTCTACACATGTATTGAACTGAAGGCTATTTATGGTGCCCTCTACACATGTATTGAACTGAAGGCTATTTATGGTGCCCTCTACACAATGTATTGAACTGAAGGCTATTTTGCCTTGCCCTTTTTGTTGCCAATTTAGAGCCCTGCTACACATACATACTCCCAGGCATTTTCAGCACCCCCCTCCAACCTGCAAACTCCTTGGTGTTGAGGTCTGTCTTCGCATTGACCCTGGCATAGATTGGCAGAGGGTTCTGTCCAGACGCTACAGCCTTCTTCTGGTCACTCAGTCGGGCTGGGTTCTCCTGTACAGGATGAATGAGGTTTCACTGAGGACGGCTTGAGAGAGGGGCTGGTTCTCACATTCAAACAATTAGTTTGATTTTTTGCTTTGGAAACTATTCTAGAATCAGGAAGCTCCTAGTGTATAATATGTAATATATCGTAATACAGCCATCTGAAATGTCTTTTTGTATCAGATTCAAATTAGCTATGCTGCTTAAATATTATTATTTAACTATAAATTACACATGCACTGTTCAATTGCAATGTATTATACATCTGTAAACTTGTAAAAAGTGGAATTTGTCAATCAGAAAATCAAACAGGACATTTTCAAATAAACATTTAGTGAAGTACAACATTTGAAAATCTTTACAGCTTTAACTGCAAGGAAGAAGCCCACCTGTCTGTACACGAAGAACTCAACAACAAGGCCCCAGAAATCTGTGAGCGAGACATTCAGTCCATCATCGCGCATCCTGTTCAGCTCCTCTGTGTAGTAGCTAAGCCGACTCAAGGAGTACGCAGACATCTTGTCACCCGACGTGCCAACAAGAGCCTTGGCGATCAGGCCTGACAGGGACTCACGGCTCCAATCAGCATTCTCGTACAGCGCAGACATGCACCTGCAGCAACACAAACACTTTCTGAAGTCAAAAGCACAATTTAGAATATGTTAAAATATCTGTCCATTCAAAAGGGTTAAAGTAAGTCTAACTAAGATTTTTCAGGACTGTGAAAAGAGAGGGACGTTTGAGAATGCAGACATCTTGTCTGTACTAAGGAAACCCCATTCTAAACAGAATGACAATTTGTTTACAGGCCTCCTAATCATGCTCTGAGCTTCAAATACTATTATTTACACTTTAAACAATAAAAGGCACAATTGTAATCAGCAGCTGGCATTCCTATTTCAATGCTGGCTGTTTAAACTGGTTTTGCACTTTTTGGAGCCAAAGTAATTCTGTTTGAGAACCCTTCCACACAAGGAGTAACCGTGACAATAAAGTGTTTTGAAATAACCATTTAATCAATGAATTTTTATTATATGCATTTCAACATACCACTAGAAATTGATGAAAGTTGTTTTAATAAAATTTGGATTTAAAATCTTCACGAACTTGAAATACGAAGAGCTTACGTTCATCTTTCATAAAACTGGTAAATCTTAAAAACAATTGTAAAATGGTCAAAATTGAATGTACATTTATACATTTGGGGCTTTATAAGAACATAAGACAATAAGAAAGTTTACAAACGAAAGGATGCCATTCAGCCCATCTTGCTCGTTTGGTTGTTAGTAGCTTATTGATCCCAGAATCTCATCAAGCAGCTTCTTGAAGGATCACAGGGTGTAAGCTTCAACAACATTATTGGGGAGTTGGTTCTAGACACGTAAGTATTACTTACGTGTTCGTAAATACTGCGAATTTGTAGCCTCCGTCCTTTGTAGAATTTCTGCGTGCGATTTACTAAGCAACTCTTTTTCGTGAACAACTATCGTAATTTCACCGCAAGTTTACAAACAGCATAAATTACTGCTCATTACAGAGAGATCGGAGTTTGCATCTCATTATAAATAGATTAGCAACGCCGAAAGTCAAAATTTAGAACTTCCGTAAGTAAAGTAAACATTACACTGTAATAATAGTGTAGCGCAAACAGACACTGGGAAAAGCGAAAACAAACCAAAACGTCATCTAAAAGAAAGGGTCCCCAAAAACTGAAAGCATGAAGAAAACTAAGCTTGTTTGTATATATAGAAGTTTAAATAACATGGTACATATGCACGGTAATTCTGCACCCTGTCCATGCTTCCCTACATGCTTTCGGTGCTTTAATTTAATTTAAGAATATCGCAGAAAACTTTTGTTTCAGTCTAGGTATATTTTAGTTGTGTAAAGGAAATCAGTGCAGTAGCCTACATACAGCAGGCTACGGAGGTAAATACTTTTTGCCGTGTTTCATTTGTTTATGCACTACGTCAGTAACTTTTAATTTCTAACCGGTACTGTACCGTATTATTGTTCAGCCAACACCTGCCCCCCGCCGTGCTGTAAGAGGCACTGCACTGTGCTCCGACTGGAGGCAATTTGAGAACACACTGAATATTTGTGAGCTCTGTCCAGTTGTTCGGCTTGGATTTTGGTATCGGAGCTTTAGTTTCTCGCACTGTCCATGTAATTTAGGGTTACCATGTTTGCAGAGTGAAACACTTGTTTTATTTTCTGCAATTCACTAAAGCCGCACTAACTCCAAAGCAGTTAAAATAACAGTATATAATAATACAATAATACAGTAACTTAAAAAAAAATGTACATCGGGTATGTGTATTGCAGATGATAACTACGTATTTTCTTTATATTGTCCTTTCATAACATGTTAAATGTACAAAAAGCCAGATTAAATAGACCCGCTATTACCATTGAAACGTGATAAACACAGAATCAGAATGATTAAAACAAAGTAATCCATAAGATCGTTTATTTTATTTTTGAATGGCGCTAACACCGCCAAATAAATTACTCTGCTATTATCTCGCTGAGCACACCGATGCAGTTTTGTACTTAAAAACAAGGGGCGATTTCACAATTTTACTGTGTCTGACGGGACAGAAAATGAAGGCTGTTTTTGCTCTACTCGAGTGGTGTTAGTTGTATAGTTCGTTTTGATTATGTGAAGCATCTCGTTGTTTCTGTTTGATGTTTTTCCTACCCAGGCCCACCGAGAGGACGGGGAGAACGGGAAATTTCCCCGGTGCCCAACGTCCCAAAGGGGGGCCCTGATGAAGGGGGAACTTTTTTTCTTTTTTTTTAAATATATATATAAAATTTTAAAACAACTAGCCCTGCACAAGACCCTTTGCGTTCCGACCACCACATTAAAAAGAAAAACTCGCGTACTGCACACCGAGCCGATGTGCTTCTGTTGTGTAATGATTGTGTATCCAGGCGCTGTCAAACAATTCCTTTCTCAAAATGATTTGAACTTTCGCATTTCATATTTTACTACACCAAAAAGCGGGGGGCGGCAGCGGGACATACCAATCCTTCCCCGGGGCCCATGACGGCTCTCAGCGGCCCTGTTCCTACCTAAAAGCAATTAGAAGGAGCAGCGTATCACAGTCTTATCATTCTACCACCAAGTAATAAAGTGGAATAGCTGTATGCTTTATTGCTTTATGTAAGTTTAAAATAAAGCACATTCAAATATAAAATAAACCAAAACAAAATATTTATTGCCATTGCTATTTAATATAGACTATTAATAAATATTTATTAATAGTCTGCCCCACATGTCGACCTGTTCCTATCCAATTTTAAATAACTTTAGCATAACAGAGGCAGAAGTGTTAAAGGGACTAGGAGCTCTTAAAATAAACAAATCCCCTGGGCCAGATCAGATCCTCCCAATAGTACTCAAAGAAATGAAAGAAGTTATTTACAAACCGCTAACCAAGATCATGCAACAGTCTCTTGACACAGGGGTTGTACCGACAGACTGGAAAATAGCAAACGTAATACCGATCCACAAAAAGGGAGACAAAACCGAACCAGGTAACTACAGACCAATAAGCCTGACTTCTATTATATGTAAACTTATGGAAACTATAATAAGATCCAAAATGGAAATTACCTATATGGTAACAATATCCTGGGAGACAGCCAGCATGGTTTTAGGAAAGGGAGATCGTGTCTAACTAACCTACTTGACTTTTTTGAGGATGCAACATTGAAAATGGATAACTGCAAAGCATACGACATGGTCTATTTAGATTTCCAGAAAGCTTTTGACAAAGTCCGCATAAAAAGATTAATTCTCAAACTGAACGCAGTAGGGATTCAAGGAATTGCATGCACATGGATTAGGAGTGGTTAACATGTAGAAAACAGAAAGTACTGATTAGACGAGAAACCTCAAAATGGGTGAGGTAACCAGTGGTGTACCACAGGGATCAGTATTAGGTCCTCTGCTATTCCTAATCTACATTAATGATTTAGATTCTGGTATAGTAAGCAAACTCGTTAAATTTGCAGACGACACAAAAATAGGAGGAGTGGCAAACACTGTTGAAGCAGCAAAGGTCATTCAAAAATGATCTAGACAGCATTCAGAATTGGGCAGACACATGGCAAATGACATTTAATAGAGAAAAGTGTAAAGTATTGCATGCAGGCAATAAAAATGTGCATTATAAATATCATATGGGAGATAGTGAAATTGAAGAAGGGAACTATGAAAAAGACCTAGGAGTTTATGTTGACTCAGAAATGTCTTCATCTAGACAATGTGGGAAGCTATAAAAAGGCTAACAAGATGCTCGGATATATTGTGAGAAGTGTTGAATTTAAATCAAGGGAAGTAATGTTAAAACTCTACAATGCATTAGTAAGACCTCACCTAGAATATTGTGTTCAGTTTGGTCACCTCGTTACAAAAGGATATTGCTGCTCTAGAAAGAGTGCAAAGAAGAGCAACCAGAATTATCCCGGGTTTAAAAGGCATATCATGCAGACAGGCTAAAAGAATCTATTCAGTCTTGAACAAAGAAGACTACGCAGCGATCTGATTCAAACATTCAAAATCCTAAAAGGTATAGACAATGTCAACCGGGGACTCCTTTGACTTGAAAAAAGAAACAAGGACCAGGGTCATAAATGGAGATTAGATAAAGGGGCATTCAGAACAGAAAATAGGAGGCACTTTTTACACAGAGAATTGTGAGGGTCTGGAACCAACTCCCCAGTAATGTTGTTGAAGCTGACACCCTGGGATCCTTCAAGAAGCTGCTTGATGAGATTCTGGGATCAATAAGCTACTAACAACCAAACGAGCAAGATGGGCTGAATGGCCTCCTCTCGTTTGTAAACTTTCTTATGTTCTTATGTTCTTATTTTTTGGGGGGTTCTTTTTTTTAAAGTAACTAAATGCACGCAAACATTCAAACAGGAAGTGAGAGGTATGCGTAAAATAACAGGCACAAACCAAAGTCGTAAATCAGCAAACAATGATACATCAAGCGTAAGCGCAAAACTTCGATATTATAATGAGATTCGTACATTTGCATACAAAACTACTTTGAAACGAACAGTCATGATGAAACTACCGTAGCAGGGTTGAAACTATGGGAGTGAAAATGACTTTAATGTATCGCGGGTAAGTCTACGAAGTCACAAAAAACTACGAAAAGTCAAGATAGGAAAGAAAAATCAATGATACTGTGGCAAAGTGCCCGCCCCTGTGTGTATTTTGTGTGTTATGTGTTGTATGGTGCGTATGTTAATGTTGGTGTATAGATTGGTACACGGGATATAAACAGGTCTGTGTTTCACGTGTGTTTAAATTGTATATTTGTATTTAGGCACGAGGAGGGCACAAATCACTTCACGTGCTGGTTAAATGTAATATGTGAGCACAGGGTTGCACAGAATTAATTCACGTGCTGGGATTCAAGTGAATAATTAATTAGTAATTGAATCCCAGCACAACAGTATAAATAGGCACATTTTTAGTCACTCGGGGTTGGGTGTTCGAGAGTGGAGAACGGGAGAGAGAGAGAAGGAGAAAGAAAAGTAAATAGAAAGCGTAAATATAAGTGTTTGTTCTCACCGTGTTTGTCTGTCCGTGCACCGTTTGTTTAGTGTTAGTCGTTTTGTATGTCTGTTTATTTTGGCGCAAGTGCCGTGTCCTGTTTCGTGCTGTTTTGAAACGTTTTATTTGTTAATAAACGCTGAGTGCAGCCATTGCACTCAGCTCATCACAACCCCTCTCTGTGTTTGAATTCCTTTCTGGTCTGACGCAACCCACTCTGGCCGTCTTTGTGACAGATACATAGAGCCCTTGATATGCAAGTGTGCAAAATTGCTTCTGTAGACCGAAACTAAAATTCTCAATAAATAACAGTGTATTTGTGGGACGATATGTTCCTTCAAAGGAACAGGTGTTTGTATGTCTGTACCTGTTGAAACAGCAGCTGTGTCAGTGTACAAACACCTGTACTTGTTGACACAGCAGCTGTGTCAGTGTATAAACACCTGTACTTGTTGACACAGCGGCTGTGTCAGTGTATAAACACCTGTACTTGTTGACACAGCGGCTGTGTCAGTGTATAAACACCTGTACTTGTTGACACAGCGGCTGTGTCAGTGTATAAACACCTGTACTTGTTGACACAGCGGCTGTGTCGGTGTATAAACACCTGTACTTATTGACACAGCGGCTGTGTCCGTGTATAAACACCTGTACTTGTTGACACAGCGGCTGTGTCAGTGTATAAACACCTGTACTTATTGACACAGCGGCTGTGTCCGTGTATAAACACCTGTACTTGTTGACACAGCGGCTGTGTCAGTGTATAAACACCTGTACTTGTTGACACAGCGGCTGTGTCAGTGTATAAACACCTGTACTTGTTGACACAGCGGCTGTGTCAGTGTATAAACACCTGTACTTGTTGACACAGCGGCTGTGTCAGTGTATAAACACCTGTACTTGCTGACACAGCGGCTGTGTCGGTGTATAAACACCTGTACTTGTTGACACAGCCGCTGTGTCAGTGTATAAACACCTGTACTTGTTGACACAGTGGCTGTGTCAGTGTATAAACACCTGTACTTGTTGACACAGTTGCTGTGTAATTGGGCACCTGAAATAGGTAAGAGAGGGGAAAATGGTCAGGAGGGGCCTTGTATTGTTAATGTGGTTTTAGGGAATGTGAATACCCACGCATTAGTGGACACAGGGTGTGAGCAGACCTTAATTAGGACAGCTGTCCTAGGCGGTGTGTCATGGAAGCCACAAGGTCAGGTAGCTATCTCCTGTATCCATGGAGACACGATGTCATACCCCACCATAAAAGCATATTTATCGGTAGGACCGATAAAACGTCACCTAATAGTGGGGGTGGCGAAAAGGCTACCACACACGTAATCATGGCAAAAAAGAAAGGGAAGTAATTGGTGATGTTTTTCCCTTTCAAACTGAAATGTTTTCCCCCCTTTTTCATCCTAGAAAAACGAATAAAGAGAGACGGATATGAAAATGGGAGGGAGCATTAATGAGACACGGCTGGGTTTTGGTGGGAGACTGCTCCAATGATAACATAGTGTGGGGCCAACATAATGACCCGTCACTAGTGCACGCTTGGGGACAGGTCCGATCTATTGAAGGTAAGGATGTTGATGGCGCTGGGGCGCTAGTATTTCCGCACTTCAGTATCAAGGGGCAATTACTGTATAGGGTAAACCTAGCCACGGGCACAGGACAGCCTGTAACACAATTATTGGTTCCCCCGTTTTGTCGGCCCGAGGTCATGAGGCTGGTGCATGATATCCCTTTTGCGGGGCACCACGGAGCTGACAAGACAAGGGAACAGATAT
This sequence comes from Huso huso, assembly GCA_036884735.1. Lineage (NCBI taxonomy): Eukaryota > Metazoa > Chordata > Actinopteri > Acipenseriformes > Acipenseridae > Huso > Huso huso. Next base: position 21,274,378 of record CM072679.1, read on the forward strand.
TGGCTTGATTCTATTGGGTAGGACTTCATAATTATGTGTCGAAATATGTAGCCACATGCCCAGACTGCCAGCGAGTAGCGCCGGGTCGAGTGCACCCCGTCCCTTTGGTTCCACTGCCGATTATTTCCACCCCCTTTGAGCGCATTGCTATGGACATAGTGGGCCCTTTGCTACCTTCTGATTCTGGGTATATGCTGAAGAGGCAGGAAATAAGTGATGTGGTATCTAAAGTGTTAAGGGCGATTGTGTGGTGTTCTGAGTACAGTACGTTCTAGTGAGAACTGCTTGAAATGTGTTTTTCAACTGATAAAAGGGATATAGTTAGGACGCTGTTATGTCTACTTTGAAGCGAAACTGCTTAATTGAAAACAACCCCTTATAAGGGAATCTTCATCTTTGAGAAAGTTCTAGAAAGTTCTATAATCATGCTAATGTGTTAATTTGCCTATTGTTGCTATCCTAATCCTGTATAAATATTGTGCTACCTTGTCAATAATCAAGAGCGAGTGTGTTCCTGTATCCGCTGTTGCTCTTCCCTTGAGCATTGTATTAAAGCTTCTTGAACTGCTATCGAGTGGAGTCATCAGTCATTTCATATTAAACAGGATTTTACCGACTACAGAACTTGGCGACGAGGGATGGGAGTCACCGCAGTGTATATTCTTTCCTGTCTGGTACTGAGTATTTTATTGAAAACCACCTTCCAGAGTTAGTGGTTAAGCCGCTAGCAGACTTGACTGATAAAACTGCATAAGGTGAAATAAAAGAACAACTAATAGGTTAAACGCGTTATGACTGATGTGCACCTGTGAGCAGGGGTCTTGAGGTGTTGGTTGAATAGTATGTACTGTTGTTTCACTCGGGGTAACCCGAGGCGGCGGCTCTGTAGTCATCAGAATAGGACTGCAGAGACCGGTGTTGTAGTCATCAGAGTAGGGCCGCAATAGTTGTGTTGAAGTTTACTCGGGGTGGTTGCAGCTGCACGCCCGAGGCAGTGGTTCAAACAGTCAGTGGAATAGGACTGTAAAGGTAGTGTTGCAGTTATTGGAATAGGACTGTAAAGGTAGTGTTGCAGTTATCGGCATAGGACTGTAAAGGTAGTGTTGCAGTTATCGGAATAGGACTGTAAAGGTAGTGTTGCAGTTATCGAATAGGACTGTAAAGGTAGTGTTGCAGTTATCGGAATAGGACTGTAAAGGTAGTGTTGCAGTTATCGGAATAGGACTGTAAAGGTAGTGTTGCAGTTATCGGAATAGGACTGTAAAGGTAGTGTTGCAGTTATCGGAATAGGACTGTAAAGGTAGTTGCAGTTATCGGCATAGGACTGTAAAGGTAGTGTTGCAGTTATCGGAATAGGACTGTAAAGGTAGTGTTGCAGTTATCGGAATAGGACTGTAAAGGTAGTGTTGCAGTTATCGGAATAGGACTGTAAAAGTAGTGTTGCAGTTATCGGAATAGGACTGTAAAGGTAGTGTTGCAGTTATCGGAATAGGACTGTAAAGGTAGTGTTGCAGTTATCGGAATAGGACTGTAAAGGTAGTGTTGCAGTTATCGGAACAGGCCTGCAACAGGGGTGCGGAAGGCACCAAAATACTGTGAATAAACATGGCTGAGGTTATTGATTATGTGTTAACAAAACATAGTAAATGGCAAAAGTCAACGTTGGATGAAGGCTGGGATCCTAAATGGACCCCAGCACAGCACGGAGAATGGTAGACGAAGCAGGACAAACATCGTACTGATAAAGGGATCGTAATCATATGTAGTGTGCTGCCCCAGGTGCAGGGAGCACTGACTATGGCATTAGAGAAGGTGAAAGTGTGTCAGCAAGAGAATGCCTTGCTTAAGGAACAATTGATGTTTGTGCAGTGTTCCATGACGAAGGCAAACAAGGTAACAAGGAAAGTATGTGCAGTCGCAGGATTACATAAGAACATAAGAAAGTTTACAAAAGAGAGGAGGCCATTCAGCCCATCTTGCTCGTTTGCTTGTTAGTAGCTTATTGATCCCAGAATCTCATCAAGCAGCTTCTTGAAGGATCCCAGGGTGTCAGCTTCAACAACATTATTGGGGAGTTGGTTCCATACCCTCACAATTCTCTGTGTAAAAAAGTGCCTCCTATTTTCTGTTCTGAATGCCCCTTTATCTAATCTCCATTTGTGACCTCTGGTCCTTGTTTCTTTTTTCAGGTCAAAAAAGTCCCCCGGGTCGACATTGTCTGTACCTTTTAGGATTTTGAATGTTTGAATCAGATCGCCGCGTAGTCTTCTTTGTTCAAGACTGAATAGATTCAATTCTTTTAGCCTGTCTGCATACGACATGCCTTTTAAACCCGGGATAATTCTGGTTGCTCTTCTTTGCACTCTTTCTAGAGCGACAATATCCTTTTTGTAACGAGGTGACCAGAATTGAACACAATATTCTAGGTGAGGTCTTACTAATGCATTGTAAAGTTTTAGCATTACTTCCCTTGATTTAAATTCAGGTAAGGGTGGTGCATTGCAAAGTAATGGTGGTGATATAGATTGGGATGGACTGGAGCGGGAAGCCGCTCGATATCGAGAGGATGATTGGGATTTTTATGGAGATGAGGAGCATGAGGGGCTAGCTTGCTGATAATGCTGTGGCTGACAAACTCGCACACCTAAAGGCGGCTGTGGAGAACGCCACCGAGGGTGCGCGTATCGACTGGCCCCTCATAATGGGAGTGAGACAGAGAGACAGAGAGAGAGGGAGTCAGTGCAGGAGTATGGAGTGAGGAAATGGGAAGTGTACAGGGACTACTCGGGGTCAGAGGATCCCAAAGGATCAGGTGTTTGTGCAAGTGTTGATAAGTGGCCTCGGTCCACATCTGCAGAAGTCGATTGAACTGGGAGTAATGGCCTGGGGAGGAACGGTTGAAAATCGGAGAAAGTAAGTGGAATAAAGAAGGAAAAAGGGATGTGAAGAAAGTGAGTGTAAGTGCAATAAAGAAGAAAGGGGGATGTGAAGAAAGTGAGTAAGTGTTTGAATTGCAGCAAGCTGGGACACAGGGATAGTGATTATTTTGCCAAAGATGAGCATATTTGGTGATGATAACTAGATAAATGTGATAACTGAAACAGTAATAAATCTTAAATGACACGTGATTATCGATGGTGCAGTGGTGAACTGCAGATATTGCAGCTGTAGTATAAGTCAGGGTGTGGTGAGACAGACTAAACCTGAAACAAACTAAGGGATCTAGATGAGAATATTAAAAATATTTTCGTGACTGAGATACTTGTGTGTGTCTTGTAAAGGACAGTTGTGTTGTGTTTGTGGCCGGCCGTGCTAACAAGCTGAATGGTTGTGAAGATTATACCATACACGTAAGATTATGGTCATATGTTAGGTAACAACAGTTGAGCGTAATATAGAGTCTCTGAACTGGGTGTTACATATGTATGTAATATATGTTTGTCTGTTGGCTATTACATGTTGACCTATTTGTGAGTTAGGATAACCTGTTAATAGGTAAAACCTGTTAAACAAACCGTCACAAAAGTGGGACGGATGAGAGTATTGGCATAAAACCCCGAGTTAAAGTCCATGAGCGCACCAACAAACATGTAAATTTAAGGTGCAAAGGAAAACAAACCATTAATAAAACCCACAAAGTAGAGTAACGTTCCATTTTCTCTGTGTCATATTGGAAAATTATATAGGTAGAAAGGCAGTTTAGAATGATAATTTTATTAATAATTGCTTGGGTCAGGGTTAGGGTTTTGCTTAAGCAAAAAGATAAAGCAACATTTTATAAAAGGCAGGTGTTTAACACTATGTGACTTTACATAAGTAAGAGTGGGAGCATGTTAACTGTGTTCATGAAATAGCAGAGTGCAGCTCAGACTGTGAAAAGGGACGAGATCTGTCACAGTTTGAGAACGGAAGCCAGCTTCAGTTCAGGAATTGATATAATGGAGTGGATTAAAATAAAATATGGATCGCAATGGCGATGCAATAGGACTGGAAGCTAGAAGTTTAGCTCAAAGAAGCAGCAAAAGATAAGATTCCGGGCGTGTTGCCAGAGAACAGGCAAATATGCAGATAAGGTGCCTGGACAGTTGTCCAGCAGCAGAGAAGTGTTAATAGTAGATATTGGAGGCACATCTCACAGCTGCAAGGTCACGAATTAATAAAATTTGAAGCAATGCTTGTGGCCGTATCGATACTTAAAGGTAACTTGTTGGGAAAGTGGCAGTAGGCTACAGGAAAGTCTGAAACGGTGGAAGAACCGCAAGGAGATTATAGTGAATGCATAAGAATGTTGTGACGGCTGCAGGCGCAGATAGGGGAGTGACGTGCAGTGGCCTCGATTGGAGCAAAGGGGGGTGAAGAAGACGATGACAGAATGTTTGTTGATGACCTGTTGTTGTGTAGTTCTTCTCTTACATATGCGAAGCTCCTGTTAAATGCCACTCTTGCGGTGCTACAGGAGAATGGATACAGGTGCAATCCAAAGAAGGCACATGTACTCCAACAACAGGTAACATATTTGGGACATGCACTCAGCTACAACAGGAAGGCCGTCAGCACAGACCGGAAAAGCCTCTTACACTGATCCCTAACATGGTGACGGAGCTCAGACAACTCCTAGGAACCTAGGAATCTATGCATTTTCAGCAGGCCCTTTATATGGTATGAAGCAGTTGAGCTGACAAAGAATGGTATGGATATATTTGAAGGGAACAAGAGGTTACAGAATCGAGCACAGATCTAAGGTTAGGTGCTGACAGGAAAGGCAGTACAGTGCAGGAATGCAAGTTTAGTGAAAGTAATGGATTACGGTATCTTTAGGTTGTGATACTGGCGTGGTGACCAGTTTGTTTGTTATTTGTTTGTTTGTGAATATGGGATATGAATATCCTCTTAGAACCGAGCAGTACAACCAAAGTAGCTGGAGTTGCGGTGCCAGTGACAGTATTGTTGTGTATGACTATACGGCCACTTGGGCTAAACAGGGTTTATCATCATAACGGGAGCAAAACATCAAGCATCAGGCTTTGACTGACAACATTTGGGAGATGAACTGGAACGGCAACAAAGTGGGGGTATTGAATCTGATAAATGGAAATGCAACAACTACGTTGATTGGGCTGCCAAACAAGAACAGATGAGCAATGGAGCCCTGTGTGGTCTGCCCTGTGCTTATATCAATGCTTTCAGTACTAGAGGTGAAGGAGATTCAGAACAATAAATTATCCTAATTTATACCAAGGTTACCTGGACAAAATAAGGGACAGTGGGTTGGTTCCTAAGATGCAAACTAAAGTATAAACAATAAAAAAAATTTCCGCCAGGGGCCAGCTTGAATGAATAATGACTTCCTTTTGTTTATAGGGTGGTATGGCATAGGGTCACAGTGCATTGTAACTACTCAGTGCCCATATTTGTACGTCACTGTTCTAACTTCCCGTCACTGGTTACACAACGAATGACAGAAGGTTTATTAAGATATGTCCAACAAAGCACTATAGCAACGGTCAGTAGGGCCCGGCATAAGCGTGAAGTATTATCTGAACTGGCAGGGTGGTTCAGGGCTGCTCAATCAACAATAAATGGGATCAATGCAGAATTCCAGCAGCGTGATAATGATGGTACTAATACATGGAATGCTAAGGGTATGCTGCACTCTGCCACTGGAGTGTATCATACTGCAGATGCAATACAGTTAACTGCAAAAAACTATCAGAATCCTCTTGCAGCCAATTAGAAATGATGTAAGTATTACTCAACATGAAGAAAGATGCTGTCGCATGGGGAGTCTCTCCAACATATTAAGGTGGGTGGGTTAGGTACTGAATGGGCTGCTGAGGTACAGGACGCTGTCCTCATCCGCCCATATCGAGGCCTGTACCACACTACCAATATCACATACCAGACTCTGATACCCTCAGGAACCCCTGTGGTACCTGCGGCGGTGAAAACGGTTCAACCATTGGGACAACAAAAGGTAGCCATGTATATACATTGAAAGAACAATGTGGGGTGGTTTGGTACTATGAATTCTGGCCTAAATTCTGTAAAAAATAGTATTGAACAGCAGCGGGAGAACCATGGGCAGTTTTTGAAGACGGGAGATGCCATTCAAAAGCTGGCCATGGCAGAACAGATGACAGATGAAACTGTTGATATTACTGTCAATGTGTTACGTGTTATAATACACGCTATATCTGAAGATTTGAATCTAACAACAAGGGAAGAGCGATGTTATAGAATGCAAGCATCACTAACCAGAGATATTATAAAAGTCATTAGAGATTTGCACAACGGAATGTTAGGGGGAGCATGGAAACGGGAGGTGATACAGAAATTGGCACGATCGGGATACCCTGTACGTCGCCAATTTCGAGATAATATGATTGTTCGGACAGAACGTTGTAATAATGATATATGCTTTATTTTAGTTGTCCTATACACCGCCAGTCAGAACCAGCACAGCACCGGTATGAGAGTAAGTAGTATTGGGGTAGTAATTGCAGCGCGGGTTATTGTTCTGCAAATTACCTGTGTGGGCCGGACTGCCGCTAATGCCACGCTGTATCTGAGGTCAGCTGAACGTATTGAATTCGGGGATGCCATATTATGCGACCATGCCGGTAGCACAAACTTTTCAGCACAGATGATGGATGCCACGGTACACCCGAAGCTGGGGTACGAGCACGGTGGACAAATGCAGAATGGAACATGGTGTGTTACAAGCTCAGTGGCAAGTATGACAGTGGGCGGTGGCAGCCAGGTATGCCCGATGCCCCCTACTGTGTGTTTTGACCCACGTGGGGTGGTGAATGTGGGCCACCTGAGCCTGCACCCGACCCCTCCAATAAATATCTCTGCAACTCTACAGGAGGTAGAGGACTGGATGAAGACGATCAACCATACAAGTGTGCTGCTGGCATTGGGGCGCGTTGAGGCGCGTTGAGGCAAGATACAGGCGTCGTTGGCTGGCAACACCGGTCAACTCATAGTAGCTAACGCCCGCTCTTGCGGGTGGGGTATTCTGTGTGGTTTAACAGGGGAATCAGCTGGTGTAGACTGGGCTGATTGGTGGAATATGGCAGGACATGCATCCTCAGTATTATCTGTGCTTGCATTATTGATTTCTGTACTGCTATTGTGTTATTTGAAATGTGTGATGAAGAAGCAAAGACGCCTCCTCCACAGACTAATGACTGAATCTATTTGTTCTCGTGTCCGCTTAATGGGACTGGCAACCCGCTGCGAGTCACTTCCCCAGGATGATGTGACTGTGTAAAGACATGTGCAAGTAACCTCTGTCTAGACACTTGGACCATCTCGGTCTGGATTGTTCGAAGGTCCAAAGGAGGGACTGAAGAGGCAGGAAATATGTGATGTGGTATCTAAAGGGTTAAGGACGATTGTGTGGTGTTCTGAGCACAGTACGTTCTAGTGAGAACTGCTTGAAATGTGTTTCTCAACTGATAAAAGGGATATAGTTAGGACACTGTTATGTCTACTTTGAGGTGAAACTGCTTAATTGAAAACAACTACTTATAAGGGAATCTTCATCTTTGAGAAAGTTCTAGAAAGTTCTATAATCATGCTAACGTGTTAATTTGCCTATTGTTGCTATCCTAATCCTGTATAAATATTGTGCTACCTTGTCAATAATCAAGAGCGAGTGTGTTCCTGTAACTGCTGTTGCTCTTTGCGCATTGTATTAAAGCTTCTTGAACTGCTATCGAGTGGAGTCATCAGTCATTTCATATTAAACAGGATTTTACTGACTACAATGCATATACTGTATATATTAGTGGTGGTAGATTATGCAACATGATACCCGGAGGCAGTTACATTGAGGTCCACTAGTGCCGCTGCAATAGCCACAGAGTTAGTACAGATTATGGCTAGAGTAGGGATCCCCAAGGAGATTTTAACTGGTCATGGAACCAACATTTTGTCTAAAACGTTACAGCAAGTGTATTAACCCAGTGGAGGATATTAATATGCACATTGTGTCCTGTTTACAGTCCAGCGTGTTTCAGATCACTGGCTTCTCTAGAGCCTCTTACCAGGTAGATCCAGACACTCCAGACAGGTAGGTCACACAGTCCAGCATCCCCAGATCCTGCAGTCCTAATAGGCTGCCATAGAGTGATGTCATTGCCCTGGTCCCGCCTCCAGATCCCAGTACTGCCACCACTGGAACCTGGGGGGGAAACAACTTCCTGGTTAGATATTGGAGCGCTGACCAGCAATGCGATTCATCTCGTCAGTGGTTAGTTGTGTTGGTTTTCAGCTTGTCAGACTTGTTCAAGGCACTGAAATGCAAGCTTGAAAAGCTTTGAAATACACGCTGCAAAGCCAAGTTTCAAGCATAGTTCTCAGTATTATTCTTAGTGGCTTCAGTTAATTCATAAGAAAAGTCTAGAAATGAGAAAAGTCTGTTCTGCCCATCAAAACTCGTCCCTTATTAGCACACCTACTATGGGGCTCTAATTTAAAAAGGACAGGATCTAGTCGTTTTTTAAATGTTCCCAGCATTGTCCATAGTAGTACTTCACCTGGTGGGCTATTGCATGCATTTATAACTCTGTGTAAAGAAGTGCTTCCTACCTTCTGTTCTAAACTTACTTTTACATGCTTCCATTTATACTACCCTCTTGTTCTTCTCTCTGTGCTAAATCTGAAGTAGTGTTTTAGGTTAAACTTTATACCATTTAGGATTTTATAAACCAATCAAGTTCCCTCTTTCCCTTCTTTTTTCTAGGCTGAAGAGATTTAATTCAGGAAAAGTCATTAAAAACACAGCATGTTCCTCAGCAGTACACAACATCTTTCATACAACAGAGCCTATGCTCAGTGTTCAGTCTCAAAGAACAGGGCCTATGCTCAGTGTTCAGTCTCATAGAACAGGGCCTATGCTCAGTGTTCAGTCTCACAGAACAGGGCCTATGCTCAGTGTTCAGTCTCATAGAACAGGGCCTATGCTCAGTGTTCAGTCTCACAGAACAGGGCCTATGCTCAGTGTTCAGTCTCATAGAACAGGGCCTATGCTCAGTGTTCAGTCTCACAGAACAGGGCCTATGCTCAGTGTTCAGTCTCAAAGAACAGGGCCTATGCTCAGTGTTCAGTCTCACAGAACAGGGCCAATGCTCAGTGTTCAGTCTCACAGAACAGGGCCAATGCTCAGTGTTCAGTCTCACAGAACAGGGCCTATGCTCAGTGTTCAGTCTCATAGAACAGGGCCTATGCTCAGTGTTCAGTCTCGTAGAACAGGGCCTATGCTCAGTGTTCAGTCTCGTAGAACAGGGCCAATGCTCAGTGTTCAGTCTCATAGAACAGGGCCAATGCTCAGTGTTCAGTCTCGTAGAATAGGGCCTATGCTCAGTGTTCAGTCTCACAGAACAGGGCCTATGCTCAGTGTTCAGTCTCATAGAACAGGGCCTATGCTCAGTGTTCAGTCTCACAGAACAGGGCCTATGCTCAGTGTTCAGTCTCACAGAACAGGGCCTATGCTCAGTGTTCAGTCTCATAGAACAGGGCCTATGCTCAGTGTTCAGTCTCATAGAACAGGGCCTATGCTCAGTGTTCAGTCGCATAGAACAGGGCCTATGCTCAGTGTTCAGTCTCATAGAACAGGGCCTATGCTCAGTGTTCAGTCTCCTCTCAGGCACAGCACTACCACTCCAGTCACTTCCATCCTACCTGCTTGGGATCCAGGTCTTTCTTCAGCCCCAGTGCTTTCTTCAGAGCCTGAGCCACTAGCGGCCGCCGCAGCTCCAGGAAATGGGTCTCCTCTTGGCAGAGGCTGCTCCTCAGCCTCACGTCCAGTAGCTCGCTGCTGTCAGGGAGAACACACGCACTCGGCTCAGGAACAACAAACCCTCTGAGTTCAAACCAGGACAACCACATTGTGGATTGAGTTGTCAGAGCCATCTTTCAAGCACTTTCTACTGAGCAGAGTAGATGCAGCACCTCATGAGATGAGCCATAAGTGTGCATATTAAAAGAAGCGTGTGTGGGGGGGGGGGGTCAGTATTCTTGCTGTGCCCTTAACATAACTGCAGAGCTGTACTGTGCAGCCTAACATGGTTTGATGCTTTTAGCATTATGGCAGGCCACGGTTCAATGAAGCCTCTTGAAATACAGTTTGGATAAAATAATATTTGAGCCTGTTACAATATATTAAAAAATTTAAACTTCAAAAAAGTGGAATTGCAAAAATAGAATACAAATGTAAATAATGTAAAACCATTAGCCTTCATGCATTACAAAAAATCCTCATCTCAACAAAAACATAACTCACCTTTTCAAGGTAGTTTCCTTCTTCTCATCAGAAATATCAGAAGAGATAAAGACAAGAGTAAGTGAGACTGACTCTGTGACCGCAGGAGAATATAATGGAGTTTAATTAATAAACAAAAATAAAACAGTGACATGAGGGATTTGATCTTAACAAGATGATCTCTGCAATTGATAAATTCATTTCCATAATCAAATTATTGCTGGTAAATGTTAAATACATAGCTTCAAACTAGGTGTTCTCAGTAAGACACTGGTAGGTGTAGGTGTATGCCAGATAAACTGTGCAAGTATCCTGTTGTAACTACAGCACAACACCAGAGTTATGAACACCTTGGGAATGGAGGTTGTTCGTAAGTCTGAAATCTTTGTAACTCTGAAAACTGAATTTTCAATGCTTTTATTAAATGTGGACACCTGCTATCTACACCTTCAATCTGGCAAATAATAAAAGGATACAGAACAGTAATACAATACTCATATTGTTATGGTTCTAAAGTCTTTAAAACAGTAGTATAAATGGAAAAAAAGCCTACATTTGAATTACCATTGAAATCGTAGACCCTATCTAATGCATGAGATAATACAGACAGAGGAGTGTGGCTAATCAAAGAGAGTCTGCTTGTAATGCATGAGATAATACAGACACCGGAGTGTGGCTAATCAAAGAGAGTCTACTTGTAATGCATGAGATAATACAGACACAGGAGTGTGGCTGATCAAAGACAGTCTGCTCTTCCACTCACCGCCAGGACTCCATTGGTAAGAATCTCACCCGGGGCATCCGCACTGCAAGGAACAACAACATCAGTGACATCGATCCCCTGACACAACTCTATCTGACATCCACAACATCAGTGACATCGATCCCCTGACAACAACTCTATCTGACATCCACAACATCAGTGACATCGATCCCCTGACACAACTCTATCTGACATCCACAACATCAGTGACATCGATCCCCTGACACAACTCTATCTGACATCCACAACATCAGTGACATTGATCTCCTGACACAACTCTATCTGACATCCACAACATCAGTGACATCGATCCCCTGACACAACTCTATCTGACATCCACAACATCAGTGACATCGATCCCCTGACACAACTCTATCTGACATCCACAACATCAGTGACATCGATCCCCTGACACAACTCTATCTGACATCCACAACATCTGCTGCTGAATAATGTTTGTACCAAGTTTCAAAAGAAGTGGTTCTCCAGATATATGGAAAAGTGTGCAAAATGTGACAGTGTACAGACGGATTGGATATACAGACAAGCAAGATCCACAATTACTTCTAAATAATTCACGACTGTCTCCATTAAACCCCCTGCCGGAGTAATAAGAGAGTCAATCAATGTTATGCAATTCACTGTCTATCCCATCCGCTTTGACAAGGACAGTGCAAATTCCACAGCTTCCAAGAGAAGTTTTAACACAATCGATTGTCAAAGGATATGTTAGAGCACTCCTATACTGAAACATCCCAGCCAGCTGTTTGATCTTTTTGATAGATCACAGTATCTCAGTGTTGAATGGTAAGCAGGAAAGTCCACTTTTCCAGGCTTTGTTTGTAGAAGGGTATAGACAGCACTCACCACTCCCGCAGCTCAAACTCTACCTCCAGCTCCTCATTGCTCTGCAGAGAGAGAAAGACAAAACAGCTGAACTAACAGCGTGTTGTGTGGAGCCATGCAAGCACATAGCTTATGCATGGGGGTGTGCCAATGCTTGGGATCAGAGCCATGCAAGCACATAGCTTATGCATGGGGGTGTGCCAATGCTTGGGATCAGAGCCATGCAAGCACATAGCTTATGCATGGGGGTGTGCCAATGCTTGGGATCAGAGCCATGCAAGCACATAGCTTATACATGGGGTGTGCCAATGCTTGGGATCAGAGCCATGCAAGCACATAGCTTATACATGGGGGTGTGCCAATGCTTGGGATCAGAGCCATGCAAGCACATATCTTATACATGGGGGTGTGCCAATGCTTGGGATCAGAGCCATGCAAGCACATAGCTTATGCATGGGGGTGTGCCAATGCTTGGGATCAGAGCCATGCAAGCACATAGCTTATGCATGGGGGTGTGCCAATGCATGGGATCAGAGCCATGCAAGCACATAGCTTATACATTGGGGTGTGCCAATGCATGGGATCAGAGCCATACAAGCACATAGCTTATACATTGGGGTGTGCCAATGCATGGGATCAGAGCCATACAAGCACATAGCTTATACATTGGGGTGTGCCAATGCTTGGGATCAGAGCCATGCAAGCACATAGCTTAAGCTGGAAACAGACAATCCATTTCTCTAAAAAGAAAAAACAATTTACGAGAAGTCCAAAAGTAAAAAAAATGTACACGACCCAATGTATTGCATATGATAAATATTTGCATACTATTTTCATAATGGTGGAAGAATATGATAAATGACATTAAAAATGATGTAAAAGACTGAAAAATATGGTCACTTCTCTTAGTCATTTTAAAAGGGTAATGTTTTGTTTACAACATATAAAAATATGATAATTTATTAAATGCTTATGTTAAAGTAAATTAATCTGTCTCTTAATAAGTGCAACACTATAAATGATATATAACTGTGTACCAAACCAGACTTAAACAAACAGCATACATTGATTCCATTTTACAATCTACTCACTCTGCTTTAAAATCTGTATGCTTAAAAACCTAATTCAAAATAATAATACAAAATGTCAAATGAAGGACTGGGTCTACTATTAGCATCAAACGTATTACCAAATGACTGCGTAGAATAGATCTGATTTCCAGAGCTAGCAGAAACTTCACTGTGTATGAAGACTAAAGTGTTTAAATAAATATGATCATACACGCTGCGTGAGCCCTGGGCTGGTGTGATTACAAACGATCCGCCCCCAGACAGGTTAGCATTCACACAGGGCAAAAAGAATAGATCCACACCAGGGTCGACTGCCCAGACGAGCCGACACCAGCTACTCTTTGATCTTGGATCGGATCGTTTGCTCTAAAGCCCTGTTCACATAGGAGCGATGGGATGTGTGGGGTTGCAGGTTCGCACCCAGCCTCAGCCCTGTTACAACATCCTGCACTGTAACACTTGTAAACTATGTTGGATAAAGGTGTCTGTTTATTAATTATTATTATTATTATTATTATTATTATTATTATTATTATTATTATTAACAGGCACTTAATCTGCATCATATTCCACCATATGATGCATAAGCTATGTGCTTGCATGGGTAGCAGTGTGGAGTAGTGGTTAGGGCGCTGGACTCTTGACCAGAGGGTTGTGGGTTCAATCCCCATTGGGGGACACTGCTGTTGTACCCTTGAGCAAGGTACTTTACCTAGATTGCTCCAGTAAAAACCCAACTGTATAAATGGGTAATTGTATGTAAAAATAATGTGATATCTGTATAATGTGAAATAATGTATAATGTGATATCTTGTAACAATTGTAAGTCGCCCTGGATAAGGGCGTCTGCTAAGAAATAAATAATAATAATAATAATAAATAATACTGAAGTTTTGCAAGACATATTGAAACATTGACAATATACGTGCCCACACAGCGGGCAGTGTAGCCCCCTCAAATTTTTGCCTAGACCCCCTCAGCTCCCTTACTGGGGAGAGCCTGGTGCTGGCACTGGTGTGTTGGGCCCCGCTTGCTTGGTGCATTGGGCCCCGCTCGCTTGGCGTGTTGGGCCCTGGCTCGCTCGGTGTGTTGGGCCCTGGCTCGCTTGGTGCGTTGGTCCCCACTCGCTCGGTGTGTTGGGCCCCGGCTCGCTTAGTGCATTGGGCTCCACTCGCTTGGTGCGTTGGTCCCCACTCGCTCGGTGTGTTGGGCCCTGGCTCGCTTAGTGCATTGGGCTCCACTCGTTCGGTGTGTTGGGCCCTGGCTCGCTCGGTGTGTTGCGCCCCGGCTCGCTTGGTGTGTTGGGTCCCGGCTCTCTTGGTGTGTTGGGCCCCGGCTCGCTTAGTGCATTGGGCTCTTGGTTGTGCGTTGGTCCCCACTCGCTCGGTGTGTTGGGCCTGGCTCGCTTAGTGCATTGGGCTCCACTACCGCTCGGTGTGTTGGGCCCTGGCTTTCAGTGTGTGTTGCCCCCGGCTCGCTTGGTGTGTGTCGCTTGGGCCTGGCTCGCTTGGTGTGTTGGGCCCTGGCTGCTTGGTGTGTTAGGCCCCCACTAGCTTAGTGTGTTGAGCCCTAGCTCGGCATAGTGTGTTGGGCCTAGCTGCTTGGTGTTGGGCCCCCACCCCAAGCTTGGTGTGTTGGGCCCCCGCTTGCTTGGTGTGTTGGGCCCTGGCTCGATTGGTGTGTTGGGCCCCCGCTCGCTTTGTGTGTTGGGTCCTGGCTCGCTTGGTGTGTTGGGCCCCCGCTCGCTTGGTGTGTTGGGCCCCGCTCGCTTGGTGTGTTGGGCCTAGCTCGGGCCCTGGTGTGTTGGGCCCCGCTGGCTTGGTGTGTTGGGCCCCCTTCGCTTGTGTGTTGGGCCCCCACTTCGTGTGTGTTGGGCCCTGGCTCGCTTGGTGTGTTGGGCCCCGCTTGCTAATGTGTTGGGCTCCGCTCGCTTGGTGTGTTGGGCCCCCGCTTGCTTGGTGTGTTGGGCTCCGCTCGCTTGGTGTGTTGGGCCCCCGCTTGCTTGGTGTGTTGGGCCCTGGCTCGATTGGTGTGTTGGGCCCCCGCTCGCTTTGTGTGTTGGGTCCTGGCTCGCTTGGTGTGTTGGGCCCCCGCTCGCTTGGTGTGTTGGGCCCCGGCTCGCTTGGTGTGTTGGGCCCCCGCTTGCTTGGTGTGTTGGGCTCCGCTCGCTTGGTGTGTTGGGCCCCGCTTGGTGTGTTGGGCCCTGGCTCGATTGGTGTGTTGGGCCCCCGCTCGCTTGGTGTGTTGGGTCCTGGCTCGCTTGGTGTGTTGGGCCCCGCTCGCTTGGTGTGTTGGGCCCCCGCTCGCTTGGTGTGTTGGGCCCTGGCTCGCTTGGTGTGTTGGGCCCTGGCTTGCTTGGTGTGTTGAGCCCCCGCTCGCTTGGTGTGTTGGGCCCCCGCTCGCTTGGTGTGTTGGGCTCCGCTCGCTTGGTGTGTTGGGCCCCCGTTTGCTTGGTGTGTTGGGCTCCGCTCGCTTGGTGTGTTGGGCCCCGCTCGCTTGGTGTATTGGGCCCTGGCTCACTTGGTGTGTTGGGCCCCGCTCGCTTGGTGTGTTGGGCCTCTGCTTCCCAAGGTACAGTTGTCCCCCCCTTTCCCCTCCTCTCATCAGCACTGGGCATGTATACAGTTTACTAAAATTCAAAGATTTTGCAAAGTTGTAACTTCTTTGTTTTTTTTCATTGTAGCTGCACAATTTTATAAAATATAGTGACAATATAGTTTCATGTGATTGTTTCCATAATTGTGTATGCTGCCTTTGTGGATAATGATATATATCATATTTAAATAATAAACAACACCGGATGATATGCTGCTTGTAATTTCCACATTGATTTTAAACATTTAACAACCATTCAGACAATACATCTCATTTGTTAGGTTTCCACTTGGAAGAAAGACCCTGTATGATTTTTGAATACTGTAATTGCATCCAGTTCCAGTTATATTGGTGTGCAAATATATACAGATGAAAACAAATATAATAATAAAGGTATTTCTGTGTGCAATACACTTAAATGTGTGCAATGCAGCAAATAATAATATCTTTATTTTTTATATAGCGCCTTTCATAGTGGACCACCATCACAAAGCGCTTTACAGAGGTAGGCTGTGAACTGTGCATTGTATGCAGAGTCACTTACAATAGGACATTGATTTAACATCTCATCTGCAGGATGGAGCACAAGGAGGTTAAGTGACTTGCTCAGGGTCACACAATGGGTCAGTCAGGTGCAGAGGTGGGACTTTATCCACTGGTCCACACTGCCTCTTAATATAACAACGGGTTAGCCAAAACCTTAGATCAATGATATACACCTTGTGAATAAGTGTGCGGACACAAATATAATTACAATTAAAATCTAATGATAAAATAAAAATAAATTATTCTTTATATGTGTTGGGTTGTTTATTTTTGTTGCATTGTCACATCTAAGTTGAAAAAGTCTGTTGAAAATCTTCAGCTAAGTTGAAATTGTATTTTTGTTCAGCTATTGAGATTAGCCAGTCACAATTTCTTCAAGTCTGTCAAAAACCTCAATTCAACTGACTCTGGGGTCTACTACCCACTGTTAGCAAGTGGGTGAGCAGTAAGAGAACCGGCCAGAGCTCACCTCTGGGTTCAGGGTGAAGGTGCGCCTCGCAGGCTGTCCTAGACTCAGGGTCCCCACGTCAAACAGAACAGAGGCACAGAAGTCATCACGAATGTAGTCCTTATCATACAAACTGAGCTCCAGCACATTCTGAAGGGAGGAGAAGAGAAGAGCAGGTTGACAGAAGGAGTCTGAGAATGGCCCAGTCTACAGACCAGGATTACAGAGCATGAGACAGATGAAAGGTTACATTTCATTATCTGATGAATGTCTCTCTGAATATCCCCTCGTATCACAGAAACATTACTTAATGCAGTGTTCTAATTCAGTGCATTGCTGTGTATTGCTGTGTATTACCAGCAAACAAAAGGAAGCTTGATCCAAAGAGGCAGCTCACTAGATGGCGCTGGCTCTTACATCTATAGACACACTGTGGCTGATCAAGCCTGTGTTACATATGGCAGGCAGCTAGAAGAGCTGCACCTGATCTTAGGTGAAATAACCTTAAAACACAAAACAAAAACATATCAAGGTAAGGGAACACAAACAAAGTAAGAACATTGCATTTAAAATGACTCTTTAAAGAGCAACCTGAAGCTTGAAGGCATGTTCTTTTTTGGAATCTCTTTGTATATCTTTTTGTTTTAGTCATCACACCCTGGTGGCTTGTTAGTTTAAAAGCAGCTAGTGATCGCATAAGAACATAAGAACATAAAAAAGATTACAAACGAGAGGAGGCCATTCAGCCCATCTTGCTCGTTTGGTTGTTAGTAGCTTATTGATCCCAGAATCTCATCAAGCAGCTTCTTAAAGGATCCCAGGGTGTCAGCTTCAACAACATTACTGGGGAGTTGGTTCCAGACCCTCACAATTCTCTGTGTAAAAAAGTGCCTCCTATTTTCTGTTCTGAATGCCCCTTTATCTAATCTCCATTTGTGACCCCTGGTCCTTGTTTCTTTTTTCAGGTCAAAGAAGTCCCCTGGGTTGACATTGTCTATACTTTTTAGGATTTTGAATGTTTGAATCAGATCGCCGCGACTGAATAGAGACTGAATAGAGTCAATTCTTTTAGCCTGTCTGCATACGACATGCCTTTTTAAACCGGGATAATTCTGGTTGCTCTTCTTTGCACTCTTTCTAGAGCAGCAATATCCTTTTTGTAACTAGGTGACCAGAACTGAACACAATATTCTAGGTGAGGTCTTACTAATGCATTGTAGAGTTTTAACATTACTTCCCTTGATTTAAATTCAACACTTCTCACAATATATCCGAGCATCTTGTTAGCCTTTTTTATAGCTTCCCCACATTGTCTAGATGAAGACATTTCTGAGTCAACATAAACTCCTAGGTCTTTTCATAGTTCCTTCTTCAATTTCACTATCTCCCATATGATATTTATAATGCACATTTTTATTGTTCGCATGCAATACTTTACACTTTTCTCTATTAAATTTCATTTGCCATGTGTCTGCCCAGTTCTGAATGCTGTCTAGATCATTTTGAATGACCTTTGCTGCTGCAACAGTGTTTGCCACTCCTCCTATTTTTGTGTCGTCTGCAAATTTAACGAGTTTGCTTACTATACCAGAATCTAAATCATTAATGTAGATTAGGAATAGCAGAGGACCTAATACTGATCCCTGTGGTACACCACTGGTTACCTCGCCCATTTTGAGGTTTCTCCTCTAATCAGTACTTTCTGTTTTCTACCTGTTAACCACTCCCTAATCCATGTGCATGGATTTCCTTGAATCCCACCTGCGTTCAGTTTGAGAATTAATCTTTTATGGGGACTTTGTCAAAAGCTTTCTGGAAATCTAAATAAACCATGTTGTATGCTTTGCAGTTATCCATTTTCAATGTTGCATCCTCAAAAAAAGTCAAGTAGGTTAGTTAGACATGATCTCAGTTTCCTAAAACCATGCTGGCTGTCTCCCAGGATATTGTTACCATATAGGTAATTTTCCATTTTGGATCTTATTATAGTTTCCATAAGTTTACATATAATAGAAGTCAGGCCTGTAGTTACCTGGTTCGGTTTTGTCTCCCTTTTTGTGGATCGGTATTACGTTTGCTATTTTCCAGTCTGTCGGTACAACCCCTGTGTCAAGAGACTGTTGCATGATCTTCATCTATGATTTTGCCATTTGTGTCTCGTAGACATTTAACCTCCTCTTTGAATGTTCTCTTGCTGTTATAATATTGGAAAAATATTTTGGAATTGGTTTTAGCCCCCTTAGCAATATTGATTTCTATCTCTCTCTTGGCCTTTCTAACTTCCTTTTTGACTTGTGTTTGCAGTTCCAAGTACTCTTTCTGTGTATTTTGTTTTTGGTCCCTTTTAAATGCTGTGTAAAGTGCCTTTTTTCGCTGAATATTTTTTTTAATTGATCTATTAAACCATTTTGGCCATTTTGTTTTAGATTTAGATTTGTCTACTTTTGGGATGTAATTGTTTTGTGCCTCTAGTACTACATTTTAAAAAAACAGCCATCCTTTTTCTGTGGATGTTTTCTCTATTTTACGCCAATCTACTTCTGTTAGTCTCCGTTTCATACCTTCATAGTTTGCTTTTCTAAAATTGTAAACCTTAGCTTTAGTCATTACTTTTGCGATTTTAAAAAATATTTCAAATGAGACCATGTTGTGGTCTGAGTTTGCCAATGGCTCTCTGACCTCTGTTTTAGTTATTCTGTCTTCATTATTTGAAAAGACTAAGTCATGCCTCCCCTCTAGTCGGTGCCTTGACAAATTGCGTTAGGAAGCAGTCATTTGTCATTTCCACCATTTCAATTTCGTCCGTCGTGCCCCCATCGGGTTTCCCATTTTATACGGGGAAGTTGAAATCCCCATTAGTATGGCTTCTCCTTTTTTCTACACGCATTTCAATGTCATTGTACAACAGATTATTTTGCTCAGCGTCTGAATTTGGCGGTCTATAGCATGCTCCTATTATTATGCCCTTTGAATTTGTGTCCATTATTCTGACCCATATTGATTCTGCATTGTTTTCTTTGTCCTGATTTAAAACCTGGGCTTCAAGACTATTTCTTATGTATAGCGCTACCCCTCCGCCTCTTCTGTCCTGCCTGTCTTTCCTATATAGTGTGTACCCCCTAATATTATATTCGTCTCCATCACTCTCAGACAACCAAGTTTCTGTAACACCTATCACATCGTAGTTACTTGTTAGTGCAGTAGCTTCAAGTTCTAACATTTTGTTTCGGAGACTTCTAGCATTAAGATAAATACATTTAATAGTTGTCTTACCTGAGTTGTTGCCCTTGTTTTGATGTGGTCTCCTTCTGTTTTTTTTTTTTCCCCCTTCCTTTCTAGTTTAAATGCTTCTGGACCTCCTGAAGGATCCTTTCTCCGAGTAGATTGGTTCCCTTTCTGTTTAAGTGCAGTCCGTCCCACCTGTATAGATTGTCCTTGTTGTAGAAAGTGCTCCAATGTTCAAGAAAGGTGAAGCCTTCCTGTGTGCACCACGATTTCAGCCATGCATTTTGATTTTGTATTTCCAGCTGTCCATATGGTCCTTTGCAAGGCGCCGGCAGTATCCCAGAAAATACCACAGTTTTGGTCTTGTCTTTTAATTTCCTTCCTAGCACTCTGAATTTGTTTTGCAGGGATCTTGGCCTGTCTCTTCCAATGTTGTTTGTACCGATGTGGGACGACTACTACCGGTCGCCTGCTGTTCGCTCTAGGAGCCTGTCCACATTCTCAGTGATGTGCTTGACTGAGGCTCCTGGAAGGCAGCACACTGTTGTAGTAAGGGGGTCTAAACTGCGAACTGAACTTGCTGTGTTTCTCAATATGGAGTCCCCAACAATCATGACCTCCCTTCTTTTTGCTGCCTGGCCAGCACTGTTTATAGGGTCCTAGATGTTGTTTCTTTCATTCTCTTGATGTTGGTTTTGGTCATCTAAATGTTGAAGTGGCTCAAATTTGTTGGATGTCTGGATTTCTGGTGGTTGTGTTTGACGAAGTTTCTTTTTTTCCCTGCTTCTGCCTATCTGAACCCAGCTATTCTGACTCTCTTCCATCTCCCTGGTGGCTTTCAGTCTGCTAGGGGTGCAGACTTACATGAATTGTGGGTGTGTCAGCTCCTCAAGCTCCTGTTGCTGTCTCATTTCCTCCAGCTCCTTTTCTAGCAGGCTTAATCGTTGAAGCAAGTCCTGGATCGTGCGGCACTTTACACAAACTTGGTTGAGCTCTGTTGGGTTTTCTCGGCTTTCCCACATCATGCAGTTGTCACAGATTACGGGCTTGAAGACCATTTTTTTTAAAGTTTAGTTTAGCTTCTGCAGCTGTCAACCTGCTTTCAACTGCTTCTAACTGCGTTGTACTTGTCCACTCGTACTTCTCCCACGATGTCGCTTCCACACGCTGTCGCTGGGAAGCCTGGCTGCCTTTGTTTGTTTTTGTGCTGCGGGCTCCGCCTCTCCCCCATGTCCCAGAACACCGCGGGATTTGAATCAGCTGCTCCGAGTTTCAGCTTGTTATCAGAAAAATACACGCAGCTGCAAGGCTTTAAGCTGCAATGTTTTCTGTTTAAGCTGCAATGTTTTCTGATTAAAGCAACTCCAGATTTAAATCAATAGAGCTTGCAGATGCAAATCTATCCTGGAAGTACATCTGGTCCACAGTGTAACCATGAACCTGTCTCCCCTGCAACTGCCTCTAGCTGATGTACAATGTAATGGTTACCCTTTGGTGTACCAGGTGAACTTGGAGGTTAGACATGATGCTGAAAGCTGTTGAGACCACAGGATGCTTTAAACTTCTGAGTTTAGCAAGCCACCAGGATGTGCTGACTGAAACAGAAAGTGATATACAAAGTGAATCTTAACAAAAAGAAGATTACATCAGTCATGAGAAGTGTGATATTTCACACCCAGAGCATGACACTCTTTAAATCCAGTGTTTCAGCTGGATTATTATTACCACCCAACTACAGTGGCTACTACTGTGGCTGTGGCTAATGAGACCTGTCCTGCAAGTGATTGAGAAACAATTGTTTAAACCTCTTATTCAGACTCTCATGGTATTCTCTGTGTTATAAAGCAGACGTGCACCAGTCTGTGCTCTCAACATGCCCCACATGTCGACCTGTTCTTATTCTGTTTTAAATAACTTTAGCATAACAGAGGCAGAAGTGTTAAAGGGACTAGGAGCTCTTAAAATAAACAAATACCCTGGGCCGGATGAGATCCTCCCAATAGTACACAAAGAAATGAAAGAAGTTATTTACAAACCGCTAAGCAAGATCATGCAGTAGTCTCCTGACACAGGGGTTGTACCGACAGACTGAAAAATTGCAAACGTAATACTGATCCACAAAAATGGAGACAAAACCGAACCAGGTAACTACAGACCAATAAGCCTGACTTCTATTATATGTAAACTTATGGAAACTATAATAAGATCCAAAATGGAAAATTACCTATATGGTAACAGTATCCTGGGAGACAGTCAGCATTGTTTTAGGAAAGGGAGATTGTGTCTAACTAAACTGCTTGATTTTTTTGAGGATGCAACCTCGACAATGGATAATTGCAAAGTATACTACATGGTTTATTTAGATTTCCAGAAAGCTTTTGTCGTGAGTAAAAGATAAATTCTCAAACTGAACGCAGCAGGGAGTCAAGGAAATGCATGCACATGGATTAGGGAGCTCCTAGTCCCTTTAACACTTCTGCCTCTGTTATGCTAAAGTTATTTAAAAATGGATCGGAACAGGTCGACATGTGGGGCATGTTGTCCGTATCCTCCTTTGTAAAAACTTTACAAAAGTAATTATTTAATATTTTTGCTCTTTTTTTCTTCATCTATGATTTTGCCATTTGTATCTCTTAGACATTTGAATCCTAGCAGCGGTATTCTGAACAAGCTACAATTGGGATACCACACGTATTGGGACACCAGAAAAAAGTGCATTACAATAATCAACTCCAGATGAAGGCATGCATTAGTCTCTCGGCATCAGATACGGAAATAATTGGTCTAAGTTTGGCTACATTTCTGAAATAGTAAAAAGATACTTTAGTAACTTCCCTAATATAAGTCTGAATGCCCCTTTATCTAATCTCCATTTGTGACCCTGGTCCTTGTTTTTTTTCTGGTAGAAAAAGTCCCCTGGGTCGACATTGTCAATACCTTTTAGAATTTTGAATGCTTGAATCAGATTTCTAGAGCAGTGTGGCAATGTGCCCCGGCCCTGTGTGCATTTCTGTGTTGTATGTTGCGTGTGGTGTGTTAATGTTGGTGTATAGATATGACTGCACAGGATATAAATGGGTGTGTGCAGCACAAGTTATTTAAAATGTATAATTGTATTTAGGCACGAGGATTGCACTTCACTTCTCGTGCATTTAAGGTATTTAATATGTGAGCACAGGGTTGCACATAATTAATTCACGTGCTGGGATTCAAGTGAATAATTAATTAGTAATTGAATCCCGGCACAACAGTATATATATATGCATGTTTTACTCACTCAGGGTTGTGTGTTCAGTGAGTGGAGAACGGGTGTGGAGAGGAGAAAATAAAACGTAAAGTAAATAGTTGTTTAAACTCACCGTGTTTGTCTGTTCTGTTTACTGTTTTATCGTTTTGTTCGTCAGTTTATTTTGGCTTAAAGTGCCGTGTTCTGTTTTGGTCAACCTTTTATTTATTTGTTAATTAAAACGCTGAGCGCTGCCGCGACTCAGTTTGATCACCACCGTCTGTCTGTGTACTCCTTTCTGGTCTGACGTAACCACTAGAGCCTGCTTGTCACAAGCAGCAATATCCTTTTTGTAACGAGGTGACCAGAACTGAACACAATATTCTAGGTGAGGTCTTACTAATGCATTGTAAAGTTTTAACATTACTTCCCTTGATTTTGTCACGAATTCTGAGGGTTCAGATTTCGTTACGTACTCTTTTTAATTGCTCAGCACACACTCTTATCTCAGGGGTGACGTTAGGAGGACAGAGATGTTATTACTCCTAGTGGGGTATGGTTCATGCTCTGGACCTGCAATATATCCAGATGACTAATGTAGTACCCAAGAAATTCACAGACTCATGTATTGAAAGTGTTTTTTTTACGAATCAGAGTATGATCAGTACTCATTCGGTTTATTAACGATTAAATATTGGATTGAGTAACTACAGGCTACTTCATATCCCCAGCTGACAGACGTTCTGGGCAGTCCAGTGTCTTAACAGATATTAACGTTAACACTTTAATACATTTATATGTATTCTTGCAGCCTGCAGGCCGGCCACGACCACGACACTAAAAGCACCCAGTAGCCTATTTCAGCACATTCAACAAACGCTCTCCTATTTTCTAAACATAGCGTGAGTCCCTTATAGCAATACATGCAATACATGTGAGATAAAATAATAATTGATTAATGCTTACCCTTTAATATAAATCGTAAAGGAATATGGCTGTCTTCACCAGGTAAATGTAACTGAGTTCAATCAGCTCAATTGTGTAGGTCTGCAGATAATGGACCACATTACCCTGTCAGGTATGAGTGTGGTACTCCGTTGTAATTACTTAGGAGTTATATAGGTTTTTCGTCTCATTGGAATACATGGGACGCCTCAATTAAATCCAGTCATTAATCTGTTGAGACAGCTCTTATCCCTTTTACAAATAATAGTTTTCAAAAGATCCAGACCAACTTTTCAGAATTAATTTATGTACCAATAAATTCAAGACTTCATATTTGTCCAACTCCAAACCTATGATCTCAATCCTTGTTTTCCTCCGAGCCCCTCCTTTATCTGAAAAGTCAAGTGAACCAAGGTTCCCAGGATCTTGGTTTATAATATAATATAAAAACACTACTGTTATATGTGCATGCAAACATTATTCTTTTTATATGTGTTATATATGAGAGATGTTTTTAATATGTGACATCATCTTCTAATTGATTATATTTTGCTAAATTTAAGGTATGTGTTTCTTTTAACCTCATACTGTGTTTCATCATGTTTTTAATGAGTCAGTTTTGATTCCATATACTATTGTCTAACAGAGTATTTGACAAAAGATTGCCTTATACAACATTCAAGTCAATTAGTTTCAATAAGTTTAAGTGGTAATAATTTCCATTACAATTATTTATCCCTTAAAACATACACTAACCAGGCTCTGACCTGTACCTGACTCTGAATATGCTATTGCAAGCAATTTCCACAGTCTCTTGTTTTTTCAAGGCCAGAGTCTGTGCAAACACTTTTTTAGATATATGACCTATCAATGTCTGTTATGCCATCATTTTTGCATATTATTTCAATATATATTCTTATCTGTGCTAAACCACTAATTCCATAAACCTTAAATTCCAAATCTATAAGACTTGCATCTTTGCTAGAGTGGAATGTAAGAAGACCCCTCCTTTCTCTACAGCCCGTACATCTTGATAAGGAGAGAGGCCCCTTTTTCCATGCAGCAGTTTCAAAGAACCACATTATAATGACTCCATCTACCATCATTAGACAATAGTATAGTGGATTAATAACAAGGCACATTATAGTATATTATTACATACTTAACACAAAAACATAACACAACACCTTTTATATTCTATAATTCAATGGATATCATAATGTCTAGAGGTCTTTTTGTCCAATAGGAGAAAGAAACTGTACCACTTTCCCAATTAATTAAATCAAATACTGCTCCAGCTTTTAATCTTCTTATCACTACAGTAAAGTCATGAACAAGCAATAATACTCGTCAGTTTTAAATAATATGTTTTCTTATTATAGCAATACTTAAAACATACTATTAATCTTATGAAATCAAATAATTATTTTTAGTTTCAAATATTGTGCTGTCTAAAAAAAGGGTTAATCATTTATTTTATTAATTTACAATACCTTTGTGTCTAATTTCTATTCTTTGACCATTATAAACTATAAACAGTGTCAATTAGCACTGAACCTTGTTTTAACTATAAATGTGGCATTATAAGATAAACTTTTAATTAATTTACTTCAGTTTAACAGTTGCTCCTAGAATTTATAATATCACTTTATTTCTTTGGTGATTTAAATCCAAATACAGGCCAGTATAAATGCATTCAACTCTTATATATTTTATAATGACTGAGCTAGGCTTGACCCTGTCCTTTGTTCATACAAAATCCAGCCGAAACAGGTTTTTTTTCATAAGACCTTGGCTGCTAAGTTTTAATGTTGATTTATATGTTGCATAGAATCCCTTTCTTATCTTGTTTTTGGAAACATAAATTTATAGGTGTGATTAACGTCCACTTTTTAGCCAAAATTGTGCATTTTTATCAAGCGTCATGCTTGCTGAAGATTAGATATACAAACAGTAAATTGTTTATTATATATTTTCTTAGAAACTCCCAGATTACTAAATACCTAACTAATTTCTTGTCAAAACGAGTAGACTGACCTATTTCATGGAGCAAGGGAGCCGTCTACTGACAATACAAGGATACTCTCTCTTTATCCTTCCTTCAAAAAACGTCTAACCCTTTATTTTTTATATCAAAGTACATTCCATATTTGAAATTGCCTAGTCCATGTCCAGCATATCCACATGTTCCCAGCAGGATTCAGCTTCTGTACCAGGTTCAGCTCTAGTTGGTTCCACAAGAAGTCCCTTGATCCAAAGTTTCTCCATCACAGGTGTGGATTTCCATGGTCTGACTTCATTCCTATAAGATACTTGGACACGTTTAGCTGTACATATTATTTCTATATATTTCCTTTTGTTCACACAGGGTCATTTTGCAAGGTATGCCCTCCATCCGGAATACTAAAGAAGGTCAAAACTCACTGTTATTCAAATTTTGGGCACTCAGTTGTTGCCTTGCCCGACATCATCAATTGGCAGACTTAATATAACTGAATCTGAATCAGTTGATGAACCGTGCACTGTAGCTTACTGAGATCCTCCATGCAAAGGAGTCCAATGTTTTACTATACGGAATAACTAGTTCAGCGTCACCTGCGACAATTTAAATTCAACACTTTTCACAATATATCTAAGCATCTTGTTGGACTTTTTTATAGCTTCCCCACATTGTCTAGATGAAGACATTTCTAAGTCAACATAAACTCCTAGGTCTTTTTCATAAATTCCTTCTTCAATTTCAGTATCTCCCATATGATATGATGTTTGGTTGTTAGTAGCTTATTGATCCCAGAATCTCATCAAGCAGCTTCTTGAAGGATCCCAGGGTGTCAGCTTCAACAACATTACTGGGGAGTTGGTTCCAGACCCTCACAATTCTCTGTGCAAAAAGTGCCTCCTATTTTCTGTTCTGAATGCCCTTTATCTAATCTCCATTTGTGACCCTGGTCCTTGTTTTTTTTTTTCAGGTCAAAAAGTCCCTGGGTCGACATTGTCAATACCTTTTAGAATTTTGAATGCTTGAATCAGATCACCGCGTAGTCTTCTTTGTTCAAGACTGAATAGATTCAATTCTTTTAGCCTGTCTGCATACGACATGCCTTTTAAACCCAGGATAATTCTGTTCGCTCTTCTTTGCACTCTTTCTAGAGCAGCAATATCCTTTTTGTAACGAGGTGACCAGAACTGAACACAATATTCTAGGTGAGGTCTTTCTAATGCATTGTAAAGTTTTAACATTACTTCCCTTGATTTAAATTCAACACTTTTCACAATATATCTGAGCATCTTGTTGGACTTTTTTATAACTTCCCCACATTGTCTAGATGAAGACATTTCTAAGTCAACATAAACTCCTAGGTCTTTTTCATAAATTCCTTCTTCAATTTCAGTATCTCCCATATGATATTTATAATGCACATTTTATTGCCTGCATGCAATACTTTTACACTTTTCTCTACTAAATGTCATTTGCCATGTGTCTGCCCAGTTCTGAATGCTGTCTAGATCATTTTGAATGACCTTTGCTGCTGAAACAGTGTTTTCCACTCCTCCTATTTTTGTGTTGTCAGCAAATTTAACAAGTTTGCTTACTATACCAGAATCTAAATCATTAATATAGATTAGGAATAGCAGAGGACCTAATATTGATCCCTGTGGTACACCACTGGTTACCTCGCTCCATTTTGAGGTTTCTCCTCTAATCAGTACTTTCTGTTTTCTACATATTCAGTGAATACACACAGAGTTTAAAAGGGACCAAAAACAAAGTACACAGAAAGAGTACTTGGAACTGCAAACACAAATCAAAAAGGAAGTTAGAAAGGCCAAGAGAGAGATAGAAATGAACATTACTAAGGGGGCTAAAACCAATTCCAAAATGTTTTTCCAATACTATAACAGCAAGAGAACATTCAAAGAGGAGGTTAAATGTCTAAGAGACACAAATGGCAAAATCATAGACGAAGAAAAAAAATTGCAAATATATAAATTATTACTTTTCACAAGTTTTTACAAAGGAGGATACGGACAACATGCCCCACATGTCGACCTGTTCTTATCCTGTTTTTAAATAACTTTAGCATAACAGAGGCAGAAGTGTTAAAGGGACTTGGAGCTCTTAAAATAAACAAATACCCTGGGCCGGATGAGATCCTCCCAATAGTACACAAAAAAATGAAAGAAGTTATTTACAAACCGCTAATCAAGATCATGCAGTAGTCTCCTGACACAGGGGTTGTACCGACAGACTGGAAAATTGCAAAAGTAATACCGATCCACAAAAAGGGAGACAAAACGGAACCAGGTAACTACAGACCATTAAGCCTGACTTCTATTATATGTAAACTTATGGAAACTATAATAAGATCCAAAATGGAAAATTACCTATATGGTAACAGTATCCTGGGAGACAGTCAGCATGGTTTTTGGAAAGGGAGATTGTGTCTAACTAACCTACCTATAATTGCAAAGCATACGACATGGTTTATTTAGATTTCCAGAAAGCTTTTGACAAAGTCCCGCATAAAAGATTAATTCTCAAACTGAACACAGTAGGGATTCAAGGAAATCCATGCACATGGATTAGGGAGTGGTTAACAGGTAGAAAACAGAAAGTACTGATTAGAGAAGAAACCTCAAAATGGAGTGAGGTAACCAGTGGTGTACCACAGGGATCAGTATTAGGTCCTCTGCTATTCCTAATCTACATTAATGATTTAGATTCTGGTATAGTAAGCAAACTCGTTAAATTTGCAGACGACACAAAAATAGGAGGAGTGGCAAACACTGTTGCAGCAGCAAAGGTCATTCAAAATGATCTAGACAGCATTCAGAATTGGGCAGACACATGGCAAATTAAATTTAATAGAGAAAAGTGTAAAGTATTGCATGCAGGCAATAAAAATGTGCATTATAAATATTATATGGGAGATACTGAAATTGAAGAAGGAACTATGAAAAAGACCTAGGAGTTTATGTTGACTCAGAAATGTCTTCATCTAGACAATGTGGGAAGCTATAAAAAAGGCCAACAAGATGCTCGGATATATTGTGAGAAGTGTTGAATTTAAATCAAAGAAGTAATGTTAAAACTCTACAATGCATTAGTAAGACCTCACCTAGAATATTGTGTTCAGTTCTGGTCACCTCGTTACAAAAAGGATATTGCTGCTCTAGAAAGAGTGCAAAGAAGAGCGAACAGAATTATCCTGGGTTTAAAAGGCATGTCGTATGCAGACAGGCTAAAAGAATTGAATCTATTCAGTCTTGAACAAAGAAGACTACGCGGCGATCTGATTCAAACATTCAAAATCCTAAAAGGTATAGACAATGTCAACCCAGGGGACTTCTTTGACCTGAAAAAAGAAACAAGGACAAGGGGTCACAAATGGAGATTAGATAAAGGGGCATTCAGAACAGAAAATAGGAGGCACTTTTTTACACAGAGAATTGTGAGGGTCTGGAACCAACTCTCCAGTAATGTTGTTGAAGCTGACACCCTGGAATCCTTCAAGAAGCTGCTTGATGAGATTCTGGGATCAATAAGCTACTAACAACCAAACGAGCAAGATGGGCTGAATGGCCTCCTCTCGTTTGTAAACTTTCTTATGTTCTTATGTTCTTATGAATCCCAGCACGTGAATTAATTATGTGCAACCTCGTGCTCACATATTAAATACTTTAAATGCACGTGAAGTTCAATCCTGTGCCTAAATACAATTATACATTTTAAATACTCGTGCTCATTACCCAAATTATATCCTGTGTACCAACTACAATACACCAACATTAACACACCACACGCAACATATAACACAGAAATGCAGACAGGGGCGGGATACATTGCCACAGGTGGATATTCAAAGGTAACAACATTTTGCGTAGACTGTGAAAGTATTTTTTATAGAGAGACTCAGGGGGGTGTAGATGGTTTTTAGATGTTTATGTTTGCACAGAGACGTCTAAATTCCCTCAAACGGTACAATTGGATTCAGGCATGAGAAAGTGAGGGTGGGTTTTCAAAATTTTAGGGCCCTGCACAAGACAAAGGTCGTTGACATCTGATTGTGGGTACGAGGTGGGCACAAACTGGGGGATCAGGCTTTGCACGATGACGTGATTTTGGTATCATGTATTGCCCCAAGTTTTTAGTGTGACACGCATTTAAATGCAGTGCACTCCGTTTATAAGAATCACTGATATAAGAATCAGCCACTGGGACAAAATCATTCCTGTACTATCCAATGTAAAATACTCTGCTTGGAAGAATCAAGCAATCTGCTTATAAGAATCATTTAGGGGCAAACTGACTACATATAATACGGTACTTGATCAAGTGCAATGACGTGTACAGCCAACAAAAGCTGTTTTTGAATTTGAATTTGATCACATCTCACGTGATTAGGCACATACGCAGCGTGGATCGTGCAATGATGCAGGAAGCACTGCATTGTTTGTAATCAAACGTGACTGCACCACTGCATTGTGCAGGTATGTTTTTTGTGTTCTCTTAGTGAACATTTGTTTCAATAAAGTGAATACACATTCATTGAATACATACTGAGTACAGCAGTGTTATTGTGTGATATGCATATACAGGGAGTGGGATTGCGGCGAGGTGGAGGAGGAGGAGGAGGAGGAGGAGGAGGAGGAGGGGCAGATTTGCATTGCAACAGAAAATAAGTAAGCCACAGATGCTTCAATGCAGTGGTAGTAAAATACTGTACTGTAATGTCATTTTAATTCAAAGGCCATTACACGTAACACCGCATGGCAGTTAAACTAGGCACCCTCACGAGACGATCGCTTCTCAAGTATACTGTAGTAAAATAGGATTCTGCAGTCTTGAGTAAACATAATTGTGATCATATAACAAGTTGCTTACCCACGAGGACTTGTTTTGGTGTATTGTCCTTAGTGATTGAGCACCATTGACATTTGTATACTGTATTTAAACTGCTGATGTGCGGAGGCGCTTTTGCTATTTGTAATGTGATGTGGCCGAGGGCAGTGTAAATGATCAGGCTGGAGTCTTGATTTACAGTTTAAAAAAAGGTGTGGGTTTTATTTTTCTTACAGTGCGGTGGGGAAACAACCGCTAATAAAACAAACAAACAAAATAAACCTTGATTTCAGTTGGAGAACTAACTAAACAATACTTTGTGTGGTCCCTGTGCATACATGCGGGAACTCATGACATCGAAGGACAGAAGAGGATACGGTCTGTAATTCGACCTCCCGATACTAGAGGGCGCTGAGCCAGCTGAAAGTTTTCACTTACCAGGATCCGCTGGACCGTGATCTCTATCACACTTGCAGGCAGCCATCTTGGTGAGGGAAGATTGCGGAAGTGCACAGGTCCCTGCTACTCTAGTCAAACATTTTTAGGAACACCTTATCGGGAATTGGTGTTTGGCTGACTGCAGGGGCGGGGCTCTGGGTATGAAAGAGAAGCATGCTGTCTCACAGTGAAAATGATTTTCTTGCTGCATGAGTGGGATGGGGTAATGCGAACATAAAAACAGATCTTCCTTGCTCCACGGATGGAGTATCTTGGACTATATAATTGACACTTTTATTTGTGTTTTGTGCACCTGAGCGCACCTGCCCTCACTCAGCCCTGTTGGGCTTAATTGAAAGAAAAGACTAAAAACCAACCCTTGTTGTTTTTTTTTTTAAACTATTCTGCTTGTTTCTCTGAACCACACCATTGAGACCTCAACCTTCCACATTTGGGAGCAGCGTAGGGAGCAGCAGGGCCGGATTAACAAATTCTGGGCCCCTGGGCACGAACGCATCATGGGCCCCTCCCACCCCCCACCCCTCCTCCTATCAACTCAACCTCAGCTAGTTATATGTACTATGCCAACCTGATCTCACAGCAAAACTGATTACAAAAAAAATATATATAAATAAATAAAATGGGATGGAAGGAGGATAAAGAGGTGAAGGACAGGGAGGAGGAGTGCCGCCTAAGGCCAGACATCCACGGGCGATTTAACAAGCCAACGCTGGGTGCCTCCTCTGCGACCAGGATCATCTGTTCGCCAACTGTCCCTTCGCAGTTATGAGGAGGAGCCAGAGCGTCCACAGCCCAAGCGGGAGGAGCCTGAGCGTCCACAGCCCAAGCGGGAGGAGTCTGAGCGTCCACAGCCCAAGCGGAGGAGCCTGAGCGTCCACAGCCCAAGCGGGAGGAGCCTGAACGTCCCACGCCTGAGTGGGAGGAGCCCAACGTCCCACGCCTGAGAGTGGGGGAGCCCGAACGTCCACAGCCCAAAAGGGAGGAGTCGGTGGCCCACAGCCCAAAAGGGGGGGGAGTCGGTGCTTCCATAGCCCAAGAGGGGGAAGTCGGTGCTTCCACAGCCCTAGGACCCAAGCTGCCAGCAGAGGGAGAATGCCTGCTGGTTCCATGTGCACCAGCAGAGGAAGAATGCCTGCTGGCCCCATGTCCACCAGCAGAGGGAGAATGCCTGCTGTCCCCATCTCCACCAGCAGAGGGAAAATGCCTGCTGTCCCCATCTCCACCAGCAGAGGAAGAATGCCTGCTGGTTTCCCCTTCAGAGGCAGAGCCGCACCAGTCCCCTGCAAGAGAGGCAGAGCCGCACCAGTCCCCTGCAAGAGAGGCAGAGCAGCACCAGTCCCCTGCAAAAGGGGGAGACTACACACTGCTCCCACCTCCGTCGCCAGGAGACTACACGCTGCTCCCACCTCCATCGCCAGGAGACTACACGCTGCTCCCACCTTCGTCGCCAGGAGACTACACACTGCTCCCACCTTCACCGGCAGGAGCAGAGCAGCAGGAGCTGCCTCTACTTCCGCCACCTTCACCGGCAGGAGCAGAGCAGCAGGAGCTGCCTCTGCCTCCGCCACCTCCACCACCGCCTCCACTAGGAGCAGAGCAGCAGGAGCTGCCTCTGCCTCCGCCACCTCCACCAGCAGAGGGTGAATACCTGCTGGTTCCACCTTCATTGTTGTGGGAGGACTGCTTGCCCTCCCACCTCCAC
Source organism: Huso huso (assembly GCA_036884735.1). Taxonomy (NCBI): domain Eukaryota; kingdom Metazoa; phylum Chordata; class Actinopteri; order Acipenseriformes; family Acipenseridae; genus Huso; species Huso huso. Next base: position 21,307,317 of record CM072679.1, read on the forward strand.
CAGCACAGGTGAATACCTGCTGGTTCCGCCTTCACCGCTGTGGGAGGACTGCTGGCCCCCCCACCTCCACCAGCAGAGGGGTGAATACCTGCTGGTTCCTACACCACCAGGAGCAGAGGAGCAGGAGCTGCCTCTGCCTCCACCACCGCCAGGAGGAGAGCAGCAGGAGCTGCCTCTGCCTCCGCCACTGCCAGGAGCAGAACAGCAGGAGCTGTCTCTGCTTCCCGCACCTCCACCACAGGGAGTACGGTGGCCGGAGCCCCACAAAGGGGAGCTACCGGCTACAAAGACAGGGGAGAGGTCAGAGACCACTTTCCCCAGCAGCAGTTTCGCTGCAGGAGTTCTTGTGGCCGGAGCCCCACAGGAGGGAGCCACTGCCACGAAGAAAGGGGAGAGGTCAGGAGACCAGCATCCCCCGCAGCAATTTCGCTGCAGGAGTGGACCAGCATGCTGTCAGCCGTGCCACTACCGGCAGGGGTGCTGACAGCATTGCCAACCATGGGCCCACTGAAGCCTCCCCTTCCCAGCCCGAGACTTTGTCCTGGACTGCTGGATTTTTAAGGGGAGGTGGCCGTTGAGGCCATGTGTGCTGCGCACAAGGGGGGTATATGGCAATGTGCCCCGCCCCTGTGTGCATTTGTGTGTTATGTGTTGTATGTTGCGTGTGGTGTGTTAAATGTTGGTGTATAGTCATTGGTACACGGGATATAAATGGGTGTGTGCAGCACGAGTATTTAAATTGTATAATTATATTTAGGCACGGGATTGCACATCACTTCACGTGCATTTAAAGTATGTAATAATATGTGAGCACGGGTTGCATCGTGAATTCACGTGCTGGGATTCAAGTGAATAATTAATTAGTAATTGAATCCCAGCACAACAGTATATATAGATGCACGTTTTGCTCACTCGGGGTTGTTGGGTGTTCAGGGCGAAAGAACGGGAGAGAGTGAGGAGAAAGAGAACGAGAACGAGAAAGAGAAAGTGAGCAATTGCTACGTGGTGCTGGAGGACCAGCACAGTACGTGTTTGTTTAGTGTTCGTCCCTGTTTGTTAGTGTGTGTTCATTTTTGTTTGTCTCTTTATTTTGGCGTGAAGTGCCGTGTCCTGTGTTTTGTTTGTACAACCTTTTTATTTTCTGTTCTGTTTATTAAATGCTGAGCGAAACCATTCGCTCAGCTCCACCAAACCACACCTCTCTGTCGTTTTATTTCCTGGCTCTGGTCTGACGCCACCCACTCCGGCCGTCTTTGTCACACTATTCTATGTCCTTTCATTTTAATTCCGTACATGGGCTTGTTGTACTAGTGCTAAAATATACACTGCATTTATTCTTTATAGATTTACATGAAACCTCGCTTAATATAATTGTAGGAGTGTGTGACGAAGTGCCCGCCCCTGTGTGTATTTTCTGTTATATGTTGCGTGTGGTGTGTTAAATGTTGGTGTATAGTCATTGGTACACGGGATATAAACGGGTCTGTGTAACACGAGTGTTTAAAATGTATATTTGTATTTAGGCACGAGGATGGCACAGCACTTCACGTGCAAGTAAAATGTAATATGTGAGCACGGGGAATTGCACTTTATTGATTCACGTGCAGTTGTACCGCGACTCCAATTGAATGATTGATTAGCAGTCGAGTCTCGGTACAACTGCATAAATAGATGCACGTTTCATTCAGTCGGGGTTGGGTGTTCGAGAGTGGAGAACGGGAGAGAGAGGAAGGAAAATAACAATTGCTACAGCGTGCTGGAAGTGCCAGCACGGTACTTGTTAAACGTTCGTCCGCTTGTTTTGTGTGTTAGTTCGTTTTGTTTACCTGTTTATTTTGGCTCAAGTGCCGTGTCCTGTTTTTGTGTTTAAAACCTTTTATTTTTTTGTCTGTTTATTAAATGCTGAGCGAAAGCATTAAACAGCTCCACCAAACTCCACCTCTCTCGTTTTGTTTATTTATTTCCTGGCTCTGGTCTGACGCCACCCACTCCGGCCACCTTCTCCTCACCTTCCTCATTTGGGCTGGTTTCTCCTCCTCTTCCTGGAAGGGGCAGACAGAAACCGTGTGCCCATACACCCCGCAGGCAAGGCACCAGCCTTGGTCCTCCAACCTGCCGAGGAGCTCCTCCAGGTCCCTGCAGCCGTCTCTCCAGCCTTCCATTTTTATTTTATTTTTATTTATTTATTTATTTATTTTTTTCCCACAAAAAAACTGCGGTTCCCGCTCTGGCCTGAGTCATGGAGGCGCTGTTGATCCCTCTTCTGGACACCACGTGTCACAAAGACGGCCGGAGTGGGTGGCGTCAAACCAGAAGCAGGAAATAAACAGACAGAGATGTGTGGTTTGGTGAAGCTGAGCGAATGCTTTCGCTCAGCATTTAATAAACAGAACAGAAAATAAAAGGTTGGAACAGACAAAACACAGGGCACGGCACTTGAGCCAAAATAAACAGGTAAACAAAACGAACTAACACACAAAACAAGCGGACGAACGTTTAACAAGTACCGTGCTGGGACTTCCAGCACGCTGTAGCAATTGTTATTTTCCTTCCTCTCTCTCCCGTTCTCCACTCTCGAACACCCAACCCCGACTGAATGAAACGTGCATCTATTTATGCAGTTGTACCGAGACTCGACTGCTAATCAATCATTCAATTGGAGTCGCGGTACAACTGCACGTGAATCAATAAAGTGCAATTCCCCGTGCTCACATATTACATTTTACTTGCACGTGAAGTGCTGTGCCATCCTCGTGCCTAAATACAAATATACATTTTAAACACTCGTGTTACACAGACCCGTTTATATCCCGTGTACCAATGACTATACACCAACATTTAACACACCACACGCAACATATAACAGAAAATACACACAGGGGCGGGCACTTCGTCACAGAGTGTCAGCACTGTACTTGCATCCAGAGCCTGTCTGCCGGTAACAAATACAGGTAACAACAAAATAGTATTCAGTTCAACAGACAGTCAGTAGCTTAAACACATTTAAGTGAAGTGCTCTGTGTTTCTGCGTAGTTTGAAATTTGAATGTGCCGCCCCTGCTTGCTCTGCGGCGCTCGGCCAATGGGCAGGGACCGGACTGCCCCTGTTGCCTGTTCGGTAATGGGGAACAGAGGGAGAATCAGCACCAACAGCAAATGGCTCAATTCTTAGTACAGCTGGTGGACAAAGTCGCTACACTAGCAGTGACAGAAACGGCAATTGCCAAAATGTTTTCACCGCAACCAAAACTCATCAAAATGACCCCTGAGGATGACCCAAGGCTTTCTTGGTAACCTTCAAGTGGGTTGCTATGGCCCTGGGACTACAGTGTTTGGGGGTCACAGAGGAGACACATCGCCACCATTTCTGGGAATAATCTACCCGAGGGGACGAGGCCATGTATTGCCGGTCAATTCTTAAAAGACCAGTGCACCTGTCCCGACACTCAGTCCACCAGCAAGATTGTGGACATCATAACAGGGAGCAGCTGATCACTGTCCTTTCACTGGCCAATCAAGCGTGGGATCAGCGACACCATCCAAAGACCCTGGAAGAAGCCATCTCACTGGCTGAAGTGTATAAGAATGCCGAGTCAGCTGCTTCCACTGCTCCACCTCGCCTAAAAAAAAACAAGAATGCTGCTACTGTTAAAAATAAACCCGAGGAGGGCAGCCAGGCTACCCGACAATGGAGGCCACATTGGGCCCCCTTCTGGGTGAGAGAAGACCCCCCTAACCATCAGACTCAGGCCCTTGGGACAGATCATCTCCCTCAGGGCCTTCTTCCCCGATTTGCTTTCCCTGTCATGAGCCAGGACACATCATCCGAGACTGCCCCCTGATGGAGTTGCAGGTAAGAAAATGGGGATGTGTTGGGAGGGCCCTTATTTTATTCCAGTGCAGATTGGGGAAAAGAGCACCCACACATTAGTGGACTCTGGGTGTCCATTCATCCAGCTGTCTTGGAGGGTGTATTTTGGGAGTCACAAAGTTTTGTGGCTATCTCCTTTACTCATGGAGACTCTAAAACATACACTACCTTTAAAATGAGTCTCACTGTGAGAGAAAATACAACAAGTGGTTGTAGCAGATGGTCTGCCTTATCCAGTAGCATTGGGTCGGGACTGGCTGTTCTTTGAAACTCAATTCAGATTCATTCAAAGGTCTGTGTTAGTTATGACTCATAATCAAGCAGAAACGCATGAAAACAGGGAAGAACTAATTGGCAAAATCTTCCCTTTACAATCTGATCTGTTTAACCCTAGAATCCGCCCTAAGAAACCAAAAGAGAGCGCAGGACGGAGAAGCTGGAAGGGATGAGAATGAGACAAAGGGAGCGGTCTGAATTAATACTAACACAATCAGTTAAAACTAGAACTGCCACAGCAGTCATTTTGATGGTTTTCACTTTTGAAATTTAAATTACTCTGCGTGTGTGAAAGATACGCGGTTGTCCGTTCTTGACTTTCCTTAAATACATGTATTAAATACCTTGACGGCGTTTGAAAGTCAGGATCGCAAAAAAAAGTTATAATCCCATCTACCTAGAACCGCCAGAGCAGTCATTTTGACTGCCTTTTACAATACATGTTTTTATTTTGAATATAACCTACAATATTCAATTTTATTTGTATATACAAGTCTGTTGTTATGTCTACTGGACCTGGCAGCCATTGATTATTTTGTTATGTACAAGGAATGCACCGGGGAAAATATCAGTAGGAGAGATTTAATCTTGAAGCTAGCCACTGTGCTTTGACAGAAACATTTCGATCAGAAAATTGCAAAGCAGCAGACTGCAGCAGCTCAACCTGGCAGGACTAGTAGCGACCCCAGGCGAAGCAGGACCCTCGACGACCCTAGGCGAAGCAGGACCCTCGAAGAACCCAGGCGACGGCAGCAGCAGCGGACCCAGCAGCTCAACCTGGCAGGACTAGTAGCGACCCCAGGCGAAGCAGGACCCTCGACGACCCTAGGTGAAGCAGGACCCTCGACGAACCCAGGCGACGGCAGCAGCAGCGGACCCTCGGGAGGCGACGGCAGCAGCAGGACCCGGGAGGCGACGGCAGCAGCGGACCCTCGGGCGACGGCAGCAGCAGCGGACCGGGAGGCGACGCAGCAGCAGCGGACCCACGGGAGGCGACGCCAGCAGCAGCGGACTGGGAGGTGAACCGGGAGGGGAGCCCCTGGCCATGGAGGCGGCAGAGGGAGCTCCACTTCTCCCTTGTACCCTGTACCCTGTAATGAGCAGCAGGCAGCCCCAGGCGATGCAGAGCAGCAGGCAGCTCCAGGCGATGCGGAGCAGCAGGCAGCCCCAGGCGATGCAGGCGTGACATCCCTGAGCGGAGTGGGCTTGGCATCCGTGGGTGGTGCGAGGCAGGCATCCTTGGACGGTGCGAGGCAGGCATCCGTGGGCGGTGCGAGTCAGGCATCCTTGGGCGGTGCGAGGCAGGCATCCTTGGGCGGTGCAAGGCAGGCATCCCTGAGCGGTGCGAGGCAGGCATCCCTGAGCGGTGCGAGGCAGGCATCCCCAGGCGATGGCGAACTGGCATCCCCAGGCGATGGCGAACTGGCATCCCCAGGCGATGGCAAACTGGCATCCCCAGGTGATGGCGAACTAGCATCCCCAGGCGATGGCGAACTGGCATCCCCAGGCGATGGCGAACTGGCATCCCCAGGCGATGCACGACAGGGCGGCAATGGACCCTCTGGATCTTGTCCCGATCCGTCCTGGCCTGAAGAGAGGCAGCTCCTGCTCCTCTCTCTCGGTGGTGGTGGGACCAGCAGGTACTCTCCCTCTGCTGGTGGAGGTGGGAGCGACCAACAGTCCTCCCACGGCGGTGGAGGTCGCACCAGCAGGTACTCTCCCTCTGCTGGTGGAGGTGGGAGCAACCAACAGTCCTCCCACGGTGGTGGAGGTCGCACCAGCAAGAAAACTCCCTCTGCTGGCGGCGGTGGGAACGACACACAGTCCTCCCACGGAGGTGGAGGCGGAACCAGCAGGAACTCTTCCCCTGCTGGCGGAGGTGGGAGCGAGACACAGTCCTCGCATGGAGGTGGAGGTGGCACCAGCAGGTATTCTCCCTCTGCTGGTGGAGGTGAGACCAGCAGGTACTCTCCCTCTGCTGGTAGAGGTGGGAGCGACACACAGTCCTCCCACGCAGGTGGAGGCGGAACCAGCAGGAACTCTCCCTCTGCTGGCGGAGGTGGGAGCGACACGCAGTCCTCCCACGGAGGTGGAGGCGGAACCAGCAGGAACTCTTCCTCGGCTGGCGGATACCTGGGCTGTGGAAGTTCGGCCTTCCCCCTCTTGGGCTGTGGACGCACCGACTTCCCCCTCTTGGGCTGTGGACGCACCGATTCCCCCCTCTTGGACTGTGGACGTTCGGGCTCCTCCCACTCGTCAGAGAGTGCTCTGATAGACATGAAGTGATCTTCAAAAACCTCTGAATCTGAGGAAGAGGAGTGTGGTAAGTACTCCATATTTATTTTTTTCTTTAATTCTTTACTCTGAAAGAGATTGCTGGGGGTCTTGCTATCGCTTAGGTTCACAACCGGAAATGAAAAAACACAAGATGGAAGTATAGGGTGTGACGAACGGTTTAAATAGGAAGTAGATTTGATTGATGATAGGAGATCAAGAGGAGCCGAGCTCACACTCCCTGAACTACACTTATAGGTTAACATAAGAAGCTGTCTCTTCCTTTGTGCTTCGTTCTTTGCTTGTTTGGTATTTTACATTTTCGCAATTTGATCAAAATAATTTGTTTAAAGACCTTTCACAAAAAGGATGGCTGTTTTTTACAGAAAAAGGATGGCTGTTTTTTACAGAAAAAGGATGACTGTTTTTTAAAAATGTAGTACTAGAGGCGCAAAACAATTACATCCCAAAAGTAGACAAATCTAAATCTAAAACAAAATGGCCAAAATGGTTTAATAGATCAATTAAAAAAAATACTCAGCGAGAAAAGGCACTTTACAAAGCGTTTAAAAAGGACCAAAAACAAAGTACACAGAAAGAGTACTTGGAACTGCAAACACAAGAAGGAAGTTAGAAAGGCCAAGAGAGAAATAGAAATCAATATTGCTAAGGGGCTGTGATAGAGAGAGAAAGGATCGATGCTGTAAATCTCCTCCCGATTAGAAAGGGCGCTGTGTAAGGGGGAAGGTATGTTGCCTCCTAGATCTACCACCGGTGGTAGGTGGAAACCGGAAGGTGACCATATTAGGAGGGGAGCGTAGCTGCAAGTACTCAGGACGATTCCATTGCAGTCAGCTGCGGGGCAACCCTCTATTGGAGAAACCATGGCGACGCGTTGACTGCAGGGAGGAGTTTGCTGGGTACAAAGGGGAAGCAGCTACGTCAAAACCTCCCCTTGCACTGAGAATGTAAAACAGACGGCCGGAGCCTGTATTGTTTTATGGTTTTTGGATTACGTGTGTTTTGTGTTGCAGAGGAGGAGTGAGCCGCGGACCGGCAATATATAGAGCACGTCCCTGCACTGCACAGCACAGCACCGCACCGCACCACTCACGGCACCACGCTTCTCAGGAGCGAGAGCACTGCGTGCACGGAGAACGTGGGGACGGACAAAGTCCCGTTTTTGTTTACTTTTTGTTTTTTTTATTAAGAGAGCTGCCGTGTACTCCCCAATACCATCGCTGGTAAAGGGGTGGACTTATTTATGTTATTGTTATTGTTTTTATTATTATTAAAACACGCAGACTGTTTTGGGAGAAAAGATTGTGTGGACCTGATTTATTCACTGCACCACTGCACCTAACCACAGGGCTAAAACCAATTCCAAAATGTTTTTCCAATATTATAACAGCAAGAGAACATTCAAAGAGGAGGTTAAATGTCTAAGAGACACAAATGGCAAAATCATAGATGAAGAAAATAAAATAGCAAATATATTAAATGATTACTTTTCACAGGTTTTTACAAAGGAGGACACGGACAACATGCCCCACATGTCGACCTGTTCCTATCCAATTTTAAATAACTTTAGCATAACAGAGACAGAAGTATTAAAGGGACTAGGAGCTCTTAAAATAAACAAATCCCCTGGGCTGGATGAGATCCTCCCAATAGTACTCAAAGAAATGAAAGAAGTTATTTACAAACCGCTAACCAAGATCATGCAACAGTCTCTTGACACAGGGGTTGTACCGACAGACTGGAAAATTGCAAAAGTAATACCGATCCACAAAAAGGGAGACAAAACGGAACCAGGTAACTACAGACCAATAAGCCTGACTTCTATTATATTTAAACTTATGGAAACTATAATAAGATCCAAAATGGAAAATTACCTATATGGTAACAGTATCCTGGGAGACTGTCAGCATGGTTTTAGGAAAGGGAGATTGTGTCTAACTAACCTGCTTGACTTTTTTGAGGATGCAACATTGACAATGGATAATTGCAAAGCATACGACATGGTTTATTTAGATTTCCAGAAAGCTTTTGACAAAGTCCCGCAAAGATTAATTCTCAAACTGAACGCAGTAGGGATTCAAGGAAATGCATGCACATGGATTAAGGAGTGGTTAACATGTAGAAAACAGAAAGTACTGATTAGAGGAGAAACCTCAAAATGAAGCGAGGTAACCAGTGGTGTACCACAGGTATCAGTATTAGGTCCTCTGCTCTTCCTATCGGCATAATAGGGGTGAGTTAAGGTTGCATGCATTAACATCCCATTTCCCGACTTTTGCGATTTTGAACTGCAACCTTAACGTTATTTTAACAAAGTTTTTGTTCTTCAATGTTGTAAGATAGCAAGGAGGGGGTTAATATCCTCCCTGCATGAAAAACATGTGCAAATGCACATTGGTTTAATTTAATTGTTTTGTTTTATTGTTTCATTCTTTTTGTTAATTGTTTTATTAGTAATTAGAACCAGGTGCAGGGTTTAAAAGGAAGCAGTCAGTCTGCTCCAGGCTGCTGCGGTGTGAAGAGCCCGGTTGTGAGTGTGTGCAACTGAAAATAAATAAATAAATAAATAAATAAATAAATAAATAAATATAGGTATTGTGTAAAACAATCTGTGTGGTTTGTGGACAGGGAAACAGCTTAGCTGTCCCGTGTTAGTCAGGGAACTTACCTGCATTTAGTTAGTGCTCCGAATGGGAGCTAGGTGTTTTCATTTTGTTTTGTTTTTGTGTAAATATTAAAATTAGCGTGTCAGCGTTTATAAAATTCAATTTCTGTGTCCTGGGTCTGTGTTTTCAAAGGGGCAACGAACCGTGAGTGGTGCAAGTCATTCACTATATGTCAGGTCATCCGTCCATGAGCTGAAGCTGAAGCGCAGCTGGGTCATGCAGCAAGACAATGATCCGAAACACACAAGCAAGTCTACATCAGAATGGTTGAAGAACAAGAAATTTAAAGTTTTGTAATGGCCTAGTCAAAGTCCAGACCTAAACCCCATTGAGATGTTGTGGCAGGACCTGAAACGAGCAGTTCATGCTCGAAAACCCTAAATGTCACCGAGTTGAAGCAGTTCTGCATGGAGGAGTGGGCCAAAAATTCCTCCACGGGCGCTGGGAGAGACTAATCAATAACTACAGGAAGCGTTTGGTTGCAGTTATTGCTGCTAAAGGTATGCGTAACCAGTTATTGAGTCTAAGGGGGCAATTACTTTTTCACACGGGGGCATTGGATGTTGCATAACTTTCTTTAATAAATAAATGAAATATGTATCCAATTTTTGTGTTATTTGTTCACTCAGGGTCCATTTTATCTACTATTAGGTTTTGGTTGAAGATCTGATAACATTCAGTGTCAAAAATATGCAAAAATGCAGAAAATCAGACATGGGGCAAATACTTTTTCACGGCACTGTATATAATATATATATATATATATATATATATATATATATATATATATATATATATATATATATATAGATAGATAGATAGATAATTGTCAAATACATCAGATTTACAGTGTTTCCTATTTTTTATTAGCTCTAAACAAGTTCCTGTGATGTTCTGTTTCTGCTTTCGTCTCTGCCTGGCTGCTGTAAACTGTCTCCACCCTTTAAACACTAAAGCCCCTCTCAGTGACGTCACATGAAAAAAATACATCAGGAAGTGAACGTTAGTCCCTCCCCTATGCAATGATATGTGTTTCAAGCCTGTACTGCAAAGTACGGTGGCCCTGTAAGTCATCAAAACAAAGTGCTTTTTTACTGTGTTTACACGATCACGGTCCTAGAAGCCCACTTCAATATGATCATGTTAACACGATTCCGGTCCTTAAAAGGTTCATATGCAGTGTGACACGCCTGGGGACTTTTATACAAAGGTGTTGTGTTGTGTAAATGTAAATGCTTTTTTCCATGTACTGTACAGTGCTTTGGGATACTTTTGTATGAAAAGTGCTATACAAATGCAATAAATAAATAAAATAAATTAATAAATCTAGGGAGAGTAGGGATGCTAACCCTGGTATCCTGGTTAAATTCCAATTCAGGCAGTTACAATCTGGCCTACCTAAATGTCCCCCTGTAGTTCAACTGGCTGAGCAATTCCTCACTCCTTCCACCTTAACTGCTGTGTCAGTGTGCGGCACAGCATGGCTGCTGCGTGGAAGAAGTGAGGCCCCTCCTTCCTGTGAAGAGCTCTGGGATCCTATGGGATGAAAGGCGCTATAACAACCAAACAAGCAAGATTGGCTGAATGGCCTCGTCTCGTTTGTAAACTTTCTTATGTTCTTATGTTCTTCTTATATAAATCCAAAGTATTATCTTTCTTAAATAAAGAGCTTTTTAAAAATAGGGGTACGCCTGGTAATTTGGGGTTCAAAGTGTTTGAAGACCCTTGGTCACACCTTCAAAAGGGTGAGAAATGGCAATCTTTCTGGTGTGGTAAAGGTGGTTCTAAACCACCCAGGGTCTTGAAATGTGGTATGATGGCAACATAAGCAGCTCTCTCATTGCTCCAGATTCAGAACCTTCCATCTGTGTGAAAAAAAATGAATTCCATTGCTTATCAGGGCCCAGGGATCAGGGATTCTTATCTCAAACAACAAAATGCAAGACAGGTTGTTTATAATTAGGCTTGCTACTCTCTACCGGCTTTTAAAGCAGTAATTGACATTGCTAAACCATCTCCGTTTCTTAATTACATCACTCTTTTTAAGCTTAGCAAATAACAAAAAAATGCTGAATTAGCAAAGAAACAATATGGGGGATTAATTACATGCCTGAATTCAAAAGGGCCCTATATAAACCTGGTGATATGGAGCAATGAACTTGGAGTGGCACACTAGTCAGTTAGCCCACCACATTTTTTGCTGTGCATCATTTGCTGGAGTGAAAAGAAAAGCTCATTAAGTCAATCTTGCTGTTAATAGATTTGATTTTTTTAAATTACATTTGTAGGCAAGTAGTTTTGGTAGAAATAAACATCAAAAACTACCAAGCCTATTTATAATGCCATGCTGTTTACAATGTCAAGCATTTCCATCTGTGGACTATTAGAAGTATGTACTGCAGCAAAGTATCAATCTATACAGTTATTAGATGGCACAGGTTGATACATTTCTATCAATATGAGGACTGCCTATGAACTGTTAGAAGTATCAACTACAACAAAGTATCAATCTAGACATTAAGTAGGTCATACAGATTGATACAATTAACTCGTGTCATTCCATCTTGCACTTAACCCTTGCATAGCCTGTGTAAATGTTTCCAAGTGGGAAGGACTATACAGTAAATGGTTGAAGGGCACATTATTACACATTACTAATACTTTGCACAAGAATGTCTGTAATCTCACTAGTTGTAATCATAACTATTTGACAATGTATTTGTTCCCATTATATTTGCATATTCCAACTGTTTAAACAGTATCTACATCTTACATTTTAAAGTACCAGGGATAGATATGAAATATTTGATAAATACAATACAGTCTTTTAAAACCCTCAAGTGAAAGAGCTGATAAGGCCTTTATTACACATTGATGGACATTACATAAACAAATGAGAGGTCCTTCTTCAAACATTAGTTTTAATATTAACCTTTAATAAAGGAAAACACCTGCTTTAATGAATTGTCATATATTTATTTCAGTGCAACGTAGTTTCTCCATTGTAATAAAGAAATAAGCTTTTTTTAAAAAAAAATTATTGTGATTGAACAGTAAAATACAGGCACAATGGGCACATTTACTTTATACCAAGTAGGCCAGTTCTACATAAAGCAAAGATGGTTGAAAAATAGGTGGTCACACAAGTAGAAAATGCTGTTTTGTTTAACAAAAGGAAATCATCCATGGGCACAGTTCAGGGAGGCAGTGTGGTTTTACTGGGAGACTTCAAAGAAAAGAAGAAAATAAAGGTGTTGTACAAAAGGCATTATACAAATATGGCCATGAAAGCAGTATTATATTCATTGCACATTATCAAATTGAACATGGGGAAATCACACAGTATTGAAGATAACAGAGTAGGGGTGTGTGAGCGTGAGAGAAGGAATCTGAGCCATAAATCTACCTCCTGACGAGGAGGGGCGCTAAGCAAGGCTGGTGGTACGCCTTCACAGGGAGGAGCCGACTCGATGGTAGGACGGAACAGGAAGTTGGACATCTTGGGGAAAGGACGTAGCTGTAAGACTGCTGAACGACTCTGTTGTGATCAGATGTGTTGTATTTGGCAATTGGATAGAGCGTGGTGCCGCACTGATCACAGGGAGTTTAGCAGGACAAAGGACAAGACCACTGGAACTGAAGCAACGGAGCCAAGACAACGACCCGAAGCACATACACTGCCACTACACTGCACTTGGATACAGCACCACGGAGCACCTCCACTGTCACTACACTGCACTTGGATATAGCACCACGGAGCACCTCCACTGTCACTACACTGCAATTGTCTGACTGAGATTAAAACTTGGATGCGGCAAAACTTCCTACAATTAAATAGCGATAAAACCGAAGTAATGCTACTTGGCTCTCCTCGACAACTTAGAAATTTAGACTCTTTTAGCATAGTGATCGATGGGCTTGAAGTTAAATCTAGCTCTGTAGTTAGGAATCTTGGTGTGGTCTTTGACCCTAGCCTTACTTTTGAGTCACATATCCGCAATGTCACCAATGTCACCATTGGCACATTATTACACATTACTAATACTTTGCACAAAAATGTCTGTAATCTCACTAGTTGTAGTCATAATTATCATTATTATTATTTATTTCTTAGCAGACGCCCTTATCCAGGGCGACTTACGGTCGTAAACAAAAAATAAATTTCAAGGATCACAATACAAGTATTAATACAATTAAGAGCAAGATAAAATACAATGACTTCAGTTCTAGTAACTACAAGTATATATAGAATACGAATCAATATCGGAGCAGATAACAGTGTCAGTGATAGTTACCTCAGGATACAATTAAATGCAAAATACTACAGATTGAATAACACTTGTGGCAGATTACAGTACAGTACTCTGTAAAGTACAGGATTAAATAGGGAGCAGATAAGGGTCTGGAGGTAGCTGGGTGCAGTCTGGTCAAGGCATCTGTAGGCAAGTACAAGTCCTGAACTGGATGCGAGCGGTGATCGGGAGCCAGTGGAGTGAGCGGAGCAGTGGAGTTGCGTGGGAGAAGCGAGTCAGAGAGAACACCAGGTGAGCAGCGGTGTTCTGGATCAGCTGGAGCGGGCGGGTGGCAGACGCAGGGAGGCCAGCCAGGAGGGAGTTGCAGTAGTCTAGGCGGGAGAGTACCAGGGCCTGGACAAGGAGCTGGGTGGCGTTGTTGGTGAGGAAGGGTTGGTTTCTACATATGTTGCTCAGGAAGAATCGGCAAGTGCGTGCCAGAGTGGAGATGTGCTGGGAATACGAGAGGCAGTGGTCCAGGGGGACTCCGAGGTTCTAGTTGAGGAGGAGGGAGAGAGTGTGGTAGATTCCAGGGGAATGGAGATAGAGAGATCAGAGGAGGGGGAGGAAAGTTTACAAATGAGAGGATGCCATTCAGCCTCCTGAGGAGGAGGAGGAGGAGGGAAAGAAAAGGAGATCAGATTTAGAGAGGTTGAGTTTGAGGTGATGCAAGTGCATCCAGGAGGAGATAGCAGACAGACAGGTAGAGATACGGGAGGGGATGCTGGTGTCAGAGGGGGGGAAGGAGAGGAAAATCTAAGCATCATCAGCATAGAAATGGTATGAGAAACCATAGGATGCAATGAGGGGGCCCAGGGAGCGGGTGTAGAGAGAGAACAGGAGAGGACCCAAGACTGACCCTTGGGGGACTCCTGTTGAGAGAGGGCGAGGTGTGGAGGTTGCACCATGCCAGGTTACCTGATAAGTGCGGTTGGAGAGGTAGGTGGAGAACCAGGCCAGAGCAGTGCCAGAGATTCCCAGGTCAGTGAGAGAGGATAGTAGAATAGGAGTGATCGACAGTGTCAAAGGCAGCAGAGAGGTTGAGGAGAATTAAGACAGAGGAGAGAGAGGCAGCACGGGCAGATTTTAGTGAGTTAGTGACAGACAGGAGGGCGATTTCAGTGGAGTGAGCAGAGCGGAAGCCAGATTGGAGAGGGTCGAGCAGAGAGTGGTTGGACAGGAAAGCAGAGAGCTGGTGGTGTACTGAGCACCAGTGAATGGGAACGCATGCGGCTGCTTTTCATCAGAACACCAGTGAATGGGAACGCATGCGGCTGCTTTTCATCAGAGCACCAGTGAATGGGAACGCATGCGGCTGCTTTTCATCAGTGCACCAGTGAATGGAAACACATGCGGCTGCTTTTCATCAGAGCACCAGTGAATGGGAACACATGCGGCTGCTTTTCATCAGAGCACCAGGTGTTCAAAACAGCCCTGAGAGCATGTGTACGCAACTCTCCCCATCTTACTTGCCCTACCACGTCCTCTACCTCCTCTTCCATGAGATACCTCTGGTCACAGGCGGTGAGTTACATGGGCCCGTGGTGCCCGTGCTCCACCAGTATTCAGGAACGTGGGCCCCGCTCCACCAATGTTTGAGCTTATATTTTACACACATGATGTGAACAGTATTTCTATTCACAGATGTCTGCTAAGTGTCAGCTTAGCGGGAGCTGTTGCTTGTGACCTCATTTTTAAGAGACGCAGCTGCCAAAAAAAAGCCTGAAAAAAATCACTCGTTGCCGTTGCATCATTTGAAAGGCATCCATATGAGCGCCTGTGGAAAAGAAAATCGGCAGGTGGTTTGAGGTGTGATTGTGTTTAACACTTCAGACTACACTTGAATATATTCTAGTCTTTAAAAATAAATGGTTTAACATAAAATATGTACAATATGGTAGTGTTTTAAAATATTCTTTATCATTTTATAACAAATGTTACACGTGGCCTAAGGTTTATATGCAGTCAAACATTATTATACATTAGTTATTTGTTGCTGTTATTCTTATGCTTTATTTATGGGAGTATAATTGAAATTTATTATTGTAGGGTTGCTACGATTAAATTGAAAATTGATTTTTTTAAATCGAAAATTGATTTTTTCGACTGATTCCATTCCTCATTATATACATCGATCTAAATACTGGATAATCGATTCAAGAATGACATTTTTAAACATGCATAGTTAAGTTTATCAACGAAACTGCGCCGAATCCTTTCCCTGCTAGTTTCAGTATTTCTGCCAGACAGCAGTGGGCGTGTTCTTCTTCTCCTGCTCGTGTTAACCAGCATCTGATTTGCTGGCCCCATCCTACCAGCGAATCGGTTTTGAAAATGCTTTGTATGCCTGTGACAGGCTAGCTGCAGGGAGGACTTCAGGCCAGAAAGAAACACACAGAGACAGACAGAACTGGGGTTGAAACTGAAAACACAAATGGCAGCGCACAGTATTTTAATAAACAAATAAATAAACGGTTGAACAAAACAAAACACAGGACACAGCACTTGAGGCCAAATAAAACAGACAAACAAAACGGACTAACACTTAAACAAACGGTGGATGCACAGACAAACAAACACGGTGAGTTTAAACAGTTATTATTATTATTCTTTTTATTCTCGTTTATTTTACCTCCTTCTCCACACCCGTTCTCCACTCTCGAACACACCGCCCCGAGTGAGTAAAACGTGCATCTATATATACTGTTGTGCTGGGATTCAATTACTAATTAATTATTCACTTGAATCCCAGCACGTGAATTAATTATGTGCAACTTTAAATGCACGTGAAGTGATGTGCCATCCTCGTGCCTAAATACAATTCTACATCTTAAATTACTCATGCTGCACACACCCATTTATATCCCGTGCAGCCATCTCTATACACCAACATTAACACACGCAACATACAACATATAACACACAAATGCACACAGGGACGGGGCACATTGCCACAATGCCCCTCTGTGTATTCGATGGAAACAAAAAAGAAAGTGCGCCGCCTTGAATCCAGAGCAGGACGACAGGCTTGTATTCCTGGCAAATAAACAGCCTGTAAATAAATTCTGCACATTGAAGAACACTGCCTGTATATAGGCTAGCTTGTGCTTCTTTGGAGTTTCAAAATGAATTGTTATATAATGAATATTTAACAATATTCAATAATGTTAAAAAAATAAATAAATAAACGATCAGTGATGTTAAACGTAATTTTGGAGTAACAATCAGCTTGAGCTATAGCGGGTATGCATGTTGTGGAATTAAATCAATTATTATTATTATTATTATTATTATTATTATTATTATTATTATTTTTTTAGGCAGAGATTTCCACATTGTGTGTTTCACAGATAGTGAAGGTTAGGTGGTACAGAATAACAAGATGCAATGCGTGATGCTGCAGCTGTCACTAAATAAAAAAAAACAAACTTTTGTCTAGTTTATATAGATTACATTCCAAAGTACTATAATCTGTTTGCAGTACATATTCTAGTAACACCCCTGTAGTATATTAAACTTGCTTCAGGCTTGTTGAGAATGTTGTGTCCCAGCATCACCCACCTCCGTCCCCTACTCAACTCAGCCCAGCTTACTTACCCGTACATCAGCGTTTCTTTCTTTCTATTGTGCTTGAGATCCCCAACCAAAATCTTTCCGTCTCAACCACAGCCAGTTGCTGCTCCTCTCTGCTGCTTCAGATAAGTTCTTCACTGTGCGATGCAACTCTTGGCCACTGAATCCGACGTCTCTGAGAAACCGGGTTGTAGAGTGTGCCACAAATCCTCGACAACCCATCTCCACTGGGTAAACCCGGACTCTCCATCCTCGCTGTTCCGCTTCAGCGGCTAGTTGAGCATACCGCAGTTTCTTTCTCTCATACGCCTCATTTACAGCATCCTCCCATGGCACTGTTAACTCTACCAGGTGAACAAGGTGTGCTGAACCAGACCACAAGACAATATCTGGTCGAAGGTTAGTGCTGCCAATCTCCTGTGGAAAAATAAGCCATTGACCAACATCTGCCAGCATTTTCCAATCTCTAGCAGCATCCAGTTGTCCTGGGCGAGGCTTGGTTTTAACACCTTTTCTTGGTGGTTGCTCTCCTGGGCGGAGGAATGTTGTCTTTTGTGTGTAATGTTTTGATGGAACTGGTGGCAACTTATTGGTCATGTTACGCTTGTCTTCCAATGCTAAGGCCAAACATCGCAGCACCTGGTCATGGAGCCAAGTAAACTGATGTACAATACAGTAATCATAATCAATAATACAATTTATAAAGTACAACAACAAATCCCTAACTGCAGTGACGTACAGTTACAGAATTTCTAGTAAAATGTGTAAAGAAATTGTATAGCTTTCAAGTCCCGCTAAAAAAAAAAAAAAACACTTTTGTCTTTTTCATACACCAAAGAAGCTGAGTCAAAATGATTGTTGAGCTTATCTAGCTTCTAGTGATATGTAAGGACCTTCATGGGATGAAATCATATTAGCTTTGTGAGGCGAAGACAGTCTAATGTATGTTTGTACCACATTACATTTTCATAGGGATACTAACTGTTCTGGACTCGCTTTATGTTTAGTGCCACCTAGTGGTAATTCTCATTATTCTCCAGTAAAGCAACTACTTCCTGTGTTATGTTAGGTTAAAGGAAGTGAGAACCTAGAGGTTTGGACACTTACAGTTTATACATGAGGCTAGTGTTGTGCAGTGCTTGGCAACAATCCTGTGTCATCCTAACTGCATAGCTCTTAAGAGAGCAATATCTGTAAGTATGTTTATTATTTACACAGATTTCATTGATAGTAACATATTATTACTGAATTAAGTCATTATTTTTGACATGTTTTTAAGATGTTTTTCATTGATGTTATTTAGCATGTAAGCTGCATCGGATAAGCAGTTAGTAGCTAGCTAGCTATTTAGTACTAGTTATTCGTAGCTACTGCAATATTTACCTTATACTCATCTGTTTTATGTGTAGTTCATGCTGTTATTTTACTGCACTTAGGCAGCGTCATGTGAATATTACTTACATTGTTGTGAGAATGTATACTTACATGAGTACGCATTTGTGATTTGTATTTGCAGTTTCACACTTTTATTCAAGTAAAGCCTCTAAAGATACACCCTGTCTCTTGGAGAATCATTTGAATGAGTGTTTAGCTGACTGGATAGTTGGATATGAATTACATTCAACGAGGCCAGTACACTAACGTTGCACAGTGCACCTTATTATGTTTTACTTTTGTAATTGTGTGTTTCACTTTATGATTGGATTTTGTATTTATTATTATTGAATTTCACTTTATTTTTCTATTTATATTTATATTCACATGTGTGTTGTTTCTATTGTATATTATTTGTACTTTGTTTTGTTTTAAAGACTGCACATTACCTGAGTTGAGTACGAGACATTTTATTTACAGAACACTGACTCACGGGAGGTGTGTGTCCCCATTGAAAATTATTGGCTTGAAAAGCCAACCGGAGCTAAAATATTGCAGACTTTGTTTCCCTCCAGGAACGAGATAGCGGGTGCGCCAACTTCCTCCGGACAATGATAAACAATGAACAGAATGACTTGATTGAGGAAGTTGTGCTGCACCTGACAAGATTGGTTCTTTTAGTTTTTAAACCAGCCTTCCGGCTTCAGTCCTTTTTTAAAGGCAGGGTTTTAACAGAAGAGGAGGTGGAAAATGAAAGGAATAAGCAGAGTGCAGGAGTAAGGACACTAGCTGGGTAGCCGAACGGAGCAAGTGGTTGCGGAGTGAAGAAACGAAAGCCAAGCTGAGCTGAGCCGAAACGAGATGGAACGGTATCCCAGTTACCTGCAGCTGGGCGGTGACAGCGAGCAGCAGCTTGAGAGCTACGCGGTCCTGTGGCATGCTGCAGTGGAGGTTGATGAACCTGGGGGAAAGCAGTGTGGCACAATTATTAATATAATTTCGTTTTCCTTTTTAATCCTGTTTCATAGCTTATTTCTCCCATTTTTATTTTATTTTCAGAAAGATACTATTTTATTCCCTTTTGCCTGCATTTGTATTGCATTTAAAACCGTTCTTTTTAGAAGCAGCATATTTGGTGTTAGTGCCTGTGTAATAGGGGAGATCTGGACTGACTGTCTGGCACATCCGTATTACTGCAGGTAGAGGGCAGCAGTCTCGTGGGATCCGCCTGTCGGCCATGGCGATGACACGGAGAGGTGGGGAAGAGTGTGTGTGTGCTTTCCCTCTCTCTGAGTGGCTGAGGGGCGGGCCTTGGGAGACTGCTCGGCCCATAAGAACTGGCTTGGTTATGTGCTCGGGTGGCCGTGTTGGGGGAAGTACAGTGTCGCTGGCAGAAGAGGCCGGCGTGAAATAAGGAGCAGGCGAGCCCGACTGAGGGGACAGCCTTCCGTAAAAATAATTTACAAAATAAAAGAAATAATTACCTACCCGAGGGGATGTGTATAGATATACGGGGAACCCTGGCCAACCCCAGTGTATAAGCACAGCGGAGTGTAGGACGGAGACCCGTGCTGACCGGCTTAGCGGCAGTGGGGGCACTGCATAAGCAGCACTTTTGTTTGTAGTTTTATTACTGTGTTTTATTTTCCCTTTTTCTTTCGCCTTCTGTTTTCATTATTACTTTTGAGCACTTGAAGGTGCACAGAGTTGGATACCTGTGTTGGTAACCCCGTGGTCCTGGTTTACTGTCGGCAGTATCCAGACCACGGACAACAGCACCCTCTGCGGGCTAAAGTAAATAAAACAATTAATAAGAAAAATAAATAAATCTGGGCACCTGTGCGGTGTTTCCAAATAAAATCTTCTGTCTCCCATGTCAGTGAATACCCCCACCCTTCCACACGTGGTGTCAGAGTGGGATTCACTGGCACTGCCCAATTCAAGCAGTGCAATAGCCAAGGGAGTCAGAATGGACCCGCAGCAATTCGCCGCAATAATGGACCTCCTGCGCCAAACCCTGACGGAGATAGGGCAGGGGAGTGTACGAGCTGCTGCGCCCGACCCAATGCTACAGCGACCAACAAAAATGACAGCAGAGGATCGGCCAGACGCTTACTTGGAGGTGTTCGGGGATGGCGATTTCTGCCGGATGGGCCCGAGCATTGGGCTAGCTACCTCCTGCCCCAGCTGCCGGGAGGCGCAGGTGGCGGCGAGCACCCTGGATCCGTGGCAAGGATGGAGTACCCCACGTTAAAACTGCCATCCTCAACCACGTGGGTGCTACTCCAGAGGGCTACCGCCGCAGATTCCGGGAGGAGAGCTTTTCTGGGGGAACACCCCAGGGCCATTGCGCACCGGTTGCAGGATTACGCACGGGATGGTTGAACCGGGAGCCACCACCACTGCCAGGCTGGTGGAGGTAGTGGTGGTCGAAATGGTTCCTGCAGTGCTTGCCCCGAAACAGCGGGTGTGGGTGCAACGGCAGGCACCCGCCACCCCAGAGTTGGCGATCCAACTGGCAGAGCAGTACCAGGCAGCGGAACCAACGCCCGCTAAGCTGCCTGGAACCGCGCTACACCGGCATCACCCCTCTACTGGCCCCAGGGAGGGCGAAGGGACTGGGGGGAGGGTAGCAAGGTCTTTGGACGGAGTGGCGGTGGGAGATCCCGCCCGAGAACTGGGGCAGAGGGGTCACCCACGGGCTGCTGCGGTGTTGGACCGGGGGGTCTCATGCGGCCACCCTACCGCCGATCCCCTTTGATGGGTCCTGTGTTTTGACCTCAGGCTGAAGCTTCCTGTCGAGAAACCAGTTCACTGATGTGTGGAACAAGCTGGGAGGTGAGCCTCATCGACCGGGATTGCCCCGCTATGGGATGTGACGTCATTCGACCAGGTAAGACTGTTCCATTCCATCAGTCACTCCAGCAGACGGGTTTTGTGATTCCTGTGTCAGTGGATGATACACAAAACCCAGGCTCTCTTAGATTCAGGGTGTAGTCAGTCCCTGATACAAGAGAGCTTAATCTCACCGGGGCATAAGCAAATAACGGGACAGGTGCATATAAAATGTATTCATGGGGATGTGCGCACTTATCCCAAAATGTATGTCAATCTGAAAATTGGCCAGCAGGTGACGCGAGTGCAATTGGGTTTGTGTCCTCGATTGCCGGTACCGTAGTTCTGGGACGGGACTGTGAGCAGTTTAAAATTGGTTGGCTGCTGTGACGGCCCGTCCTCCTTATTGGCTAAGAAAGAGGAAGTAATTGGCGAGATCTTTCCCTTTCGTGACTCGGATTGCTATTGCCACAGATTTAGACCCTGCAAAACTAAACGGGAACGCCGGGCCGCTAAGAATGAGGGCTGGCAATGGAGGGAGTCCGAGAAGTATCAGGTGGGGGCGATTGGTGAAGAGACTGGGAGGAGGCATGAGTCAGCGCAGGGTCTTGCTCTGCTGCCTCCGTGAACCGACCTGATCCCGAGTTGGAAGCCATGGGAGCTGATTTTTAGCTCGTTCCCGTGACTTCCGACTCGAGCAAGGGCGTGACGATGTGCTGAGCAGGCTCTTTGATCAAGCAGCGGTGGTTAATGGTCGTGTGGTCGAGCCCAGACGCGCCGCCACGTACCCTCACTTTGAAATTGATCGAGACCTTTTGTACCGTGTTGAAAAATTACCACAGACGGGGGAAGTGCGTCACCAGTTGTTCATTCCTCAGCCCTTTAAGGAGGATTTGTTGCAGCTTGCTCACGCTATTCCCCTATCTGGTCATTTGGGAAGGGACAAGACTAAAGCGAGGCTCGTGACACGGTTCTATTGGCTGGGGCTGGATGGTGACGTCAGACGTTTTTGCGAACGCTGTGGGGAGTGTCAGAAAGCTAGCCCTAGAGCTGTCCCACGAGCTCCACTGGTGCCATTGCCCCTAGTGGAAGCTCCGTTTGAGCGTATTGGAGTAGATATAGTGGGACCGTTAGAAAGGAGTGCGGCAGTATACACACACCTATTGGTCATTTTGGATTATGCTACGCGTTATCCAGAGGCCATTCCCCTCCGATCTGCATCTGCTAAATCTGTTGCCAACGAGCTCGTGAAGGTTTTCTCCCGGGTGGAGATCCCCAAGGAAATACTGACCGACCAAGGCACCAACTTTATGTCCCGGCTAGTCCGCGGAACATGTAAACTTTTGGGGATTAAGACCATTAGGACCTCGGTTTTTCACCCTCAGACCGATGGTCTTGTGGAGCGTTTTAATAAGACCCTCAAAAACATGTTGCAGATTTGTAAACAGTGACGTCGCTACTGGGACCAGCTGATTCCGCCCTTCTCTCTTTGCTATCAGAGAGGTACCCCAGGCTTCCACGGGTTTTTGCCATTCGAGTTGCTGTATGGTCGGAGACCCCGGGTGTGCTTGATCTGGTCAGAGATATGGGAGGAGCAGCAGGACAATTCGACCAATACTGTCCGGGTATGTGATCTGCGCAAACGTCTTGAGTCTGTGGGAAAATGGGCACATGACAATTTGCAGCAGGCTCAGCACAGACAGGAGACCCAATATAACAGGGGGGCCCGGTTGCGCACGTTTCAGCCGGGGATAAGGTGCTTCTGTTGTTACCCAGCTCTGAGTCCAAACTTCTGGCGGTGGCAAGGACCGTTTGAGGTTACACCGGGTTGGGACGGTGGACTATGAGATCTGCCAGCGGGCGCGACGGAGAAAAAGCACATTTACCATGTAAACCTGTTGAAGCCTTGGTTACAGCAGGAGGCTTTGTTAGCGACGCAAGCAGATGACGTCACCGACCTGGGACCTGATCTTTCTGTGTTGGCGAAAACAGGGTCGGTACAGATTGCAGAAAATCTGACACCAACACAGAAATGTCAGGCGCGGGCGTTTTCTCCCGTCCCGGGGCAGACTCGAGTAGCCCACCATCACATTGAGACTGAGCCGGGCGCTAGTTCGCCAGAGGCCGTACTGCAGACCTGAGCGCAAAAGGCAGGTAGTAAAGATGGAGATTGACGAGATGCTCAGACTGGGGGTAATAGAGGAGTCCCAAAGTGACTGGAATAGTCCAATTGTTTTAGTGGATAAGTCGGACGGGTCAACTCAATTTTGCATTGACTTCAGGCGAGTTAATGAAAAATCGAAGTTTGACGCTTATCCCATGCCCCGGGTAGATGAGTTGCTGGAGCGTCTAGGCACGGCTCATTTTATGACGACACTGGATTTAACGGAGGGGTACTGGCAGATACCCTGACCCCAGAGTCCAGAGAGACAGCGTTTTGGACTCCCCGGGGTTGTACCAATTTAGGACCATGCCCTTTGGGTTGCACGGAGCACCAGCCACTTTCCAGCAGATGATGGATGGATGATTTTGCCCCCATCAGCAATCGCCGCTGCTTACATAGATGACGTGGTTATCCACAGTGAGGATTGGCCGAGTCATCTGTGTAAGGTAGCGGCGATATTGCAATCCTTGGGGAGGCTGGGCTCACTGCTAACCCAAAGAAATGTGCCATTGGGAAGAGTGAGTCGAGTATTTGGGGTATCGGTAGGGAGAGGCCAGATCAGACCGCTGATTGCTAAGGTGAAAGCCTTGGCTGACTGGCCGGTCCCTACAACCAAAACCCAGGTGCGCTCTTTCTTGGGACTAGCGGGCTATTACAAGAAGTTCATCCCGAGCTTCGCCACGCCGCTGCTCCTTTGACAGACCTCACCAGGAAGGCTGCCCCAAATACGATTCAGTGGACGGAGCCGTGCCAGAGAGCCTTTCTCGCTTTGAAGCGAAGGCTGCGTAACAAGCCAGTGCTATGCAGTCCTGATTTTAGTAGGAGGTTCACCCTGCAGACGGATGCGTCAGAGACAGGTATCAGGGCAGTGTTGTCTCAGAAGGTGCGGGAAGCGAGCACCGGTCCTGTACATCAGCAGGAAGCTCCTTCCCGTGAAAAGAACTATAGTACCATCGAGAAGGAGTCTCGCGGTAAAATGGGCAGTCGAGTCACTCCGGTACTACCTCCTGGGGCGACACTTCACCCTGATTACGGATCATGCCCCTTAGCATGGCTTCACCGGATGAAGGATAACAACGCCAGAATCACGCGGGTGGTACTTGGCCCTGCAGCCCTATGCCTTCAGGGTAGTCCACCGAGCAGGGAAACTGCATCAAAACGCAGACTTTTTCTCTCGGGAAGGCATTGGGTTGTAGGATTTTTGAATGGACCGGTGGTGCCATTCTGAGGGGGAGGATGTGTAACAGGGGAGATCTGGACTAACTATCTGGCACATGCGTATTACTGCAGGTAGAGGGCAGCAGGGAAGAGTGTGTGTGTGCTTTCCCTCTCTCTGAGTGGCTGAGGGGCGGGCCTTGGGAGACTGCTCGGCCCATAAGAACTGGCTTGGTTATGTGTTCGGGTGGCCGTGTTGGGGGAAGTACAGTGTCGCTGGCAGAAGAGGCCGGCGTGAAATAAGGAGCAGGCGAGCCCGACTGAGGGACAGCCTTCCGTAAAATAATTTACAAAATAAAAGAAATAATTACCTACCCGAGGGGATGTGTATAGATATACGGGGAACCCTGGCCAACCCCAGTGTATAAGCACAGCGGAGTGTAGGACGGAGACCCGTGCTGACCGGCTTAGCGGCAGTGGGGGCACTGCATAAGCAGCACTTTTGTTTGTAGTTTTATTACTGTGTTTTATTTTCCCTTTTTCTTTCACCTTCTGTTTTCATTATTACTTTTGAGCACTTGAAGGTGCACGGAGTTGGATACCTGTGTTGGTAACCCCGTGGTCCTGGTTTACTGTCGGCAGTATCCAGACCACGGACAACAGCACCCTCTGCGGGCTAAAGTAAATAAAACAATTAATAAGAAAAATAAATAAATCTGGGCACCTGTGCGGTGTTTCCAAATAAAATCTTCTGTCTCCCGTGTCAGTGAATACCCCCACCCTTCCACAGCCTGTGACAGGGTGGCTGAGTAGTGACGTCAGGTCAGAAGCAGGCAGGGAAAAACTCTGACACCAGATAAGTACTGCAGTTCAAACAGACGCTGCGCGCCGTTTATTTAAATACAACAAAAATAAAATAAAAAGTTTTTAAATCACGGTGGATGGGACTACCCATCCACGCTACTAAACAAAAACAAACATTCGGCTACGCCGTCAAATATATACATAAATACAAATAAACAATAACAAAACCCGCAGCGCTTCGCCGTCCTATACATAATAAATCAATCATAACAATAATAATACAACAAAAGAAATACAAAATAATAAACTGCACAGGGGCAGAGGGGGAGACCCCGTTCTAAAAATGAAACAAAATCCATGTACAGGGCTCCTTGTCCTGTTACAGTGCCATTATAGTGTTACTGCTAAGCAGTATTTTAACTCCTACCAGTTTAGAACTATTTCATCTGGCCAGTTTTAGCAACTGTTTTTATAGCCCTACCTCCCCTTGTTTTTAGCCTATTCTCTCTGCGACCCAAGATGCTGTTTTTCCTTTGTTTTCTTTTTTCTTATTTTGTTGCTTCCAGAGATCGCTGTGGCCTGCGTGGAAGGGATCTACCTGAAGAATTGCAAGTCTTGTGTTTGCAACAGGACTGGCAATGGAACACTGCAGCGGAACTGAACTATTGGGCTGAAAGACTTGAGTTTTGCTTTCATTCTGTGATTGAATGGTGTGCTGTTTGTTTGATTTTAATTCATTTTTTTGGTGAACTAAATAAAACCTGTAAAATTGCAGAACTGTCTCCCCCCACTCCTTATGTGGATTAAATGTTGTCTGCAAAAGGTGCAACCAAGGATTAGAACATAAAATAAAATAAACTATTTAACAGGGTTTCTAGTGCCCATAAATCACTAGGTGGTGTAGCCGCGACTACTGAACATAAGAAAGTTTACAAACGAGAGGAGGCCATTCGGCCCAGCTTGCTCGTTTGGTTGTTAGTAGCTTATTGATCCTAGAATCTCATCAAGCAGCTTCTTGAAGGATCCCAGGGTGTCAGCTTCAACAACATTACTGGGGAGTTGGTTCCAGACCCTCACAATTCTGTGTAAAAAAGTGCCTCTTATTTTCTGTTCTGAATGCCCCTTTATCTAATCTCCATTTGTGACCCCTGGTCCTTGTTTCTTTTTTCAGGTCAAAGAAGTCCCCTGTGTCGACATTGTCAATACCTTTTAGGATTTTGAATGCTTGAATCAGATCACTGCGTAGTCTTCTTTGTTCAAGACTGAACATTCAATTCTTTTAGCCTGTCTGCATACGATGTGCCTTTTAAACCCGGGATAATTCTGGTCGCTCTTCTTTGCACTCTTTCTAGAGCAGCTCTTCTTTGCACTCTTTCTAGAGCAGCAACATTCACAGTCCAAAGTGCATGGGTCGAGGTGGTGTGGCAGTGTAGATGCTCAGAGTGCTGGAACAGGTTGAGGGGGTGTGGCAGTGCAGATGATCAGAGTGCTGGAACAGGTTGAGGGGGTGTGGCAGTGCAGATGATCAGAGTGCTGGAACAGGTTGAGGGGGTGTGGCAGTGCAGATGATCAGAGTGCTGGAACAGGTTGAGGCGTGTGGCAGTGCAGATGATCAGAGTGCTGGAACAGGTTGAGGGGGTGGCAGTGCAGATGATCAGAGTGCTGGAACAGGTTGAGGGGTGTGGCAGTGCAGATGATCAGAGTGCTGGAACAGGTTGAGGGGTGTGGCAGTGCAGATGATAAAAGTGCTGGAAGAGGATGAGATGCTGTGGCACTGCAGATGATCAGAGTGCTGGAACAGGTTGAGGGGGTGTGGCAGTGCAGATGATCAGAGTGCTGGAACAGGTTGAGATGCTGTGGCAGTGCAGATGATCAGAACATAAGAAAGGTTACCAACGAGAGGAGGCCATTCAGCCCATCTTGCTCGTTTGATCGTTAGTATTTTATTGATCCCAGAATCTCATCAAGCAGCTTCTTGAAGGATCCCAGGGTGTCACCTTCAACAACATTACTGGGGAGTTGGTTCCAGACTCCCACAATTCTCTGTGTAAAAAAGTGCCTCATGTTTTCTGTTCTGAATGCCCCTTTATCTAATCTCCATTTGTGACCCCTGGTCCTTGTTTCTTTTTCAGGGCTAAAAGTCCCTGGGTCGACATTGTCAATACCTTTTAGAATTTTGAATGCTTGGATCAGATCACCATGTAGTCTTCTTTGTTCAAGACTCAATCAATCAATCAATCAATCTTTATTTTATATTGCGCCTTTCATAGTGGACCACCATCACAAAGAGCTGTACAAGATAGTGAGGAACAATGCATAACACATTCAATACAGTGAAATACAGGGCATAGTACATTAAATACAAACAGTAAAAAAACAATGCAAATACATTAAATACAGGTATATTACATTAAATACAAGGCTAGGATGTGAATTCTAAACATTGTGGATGCGTGTGTCATACAGAATCATATGAATAAGATGAAATGAAAAACCTGAAATAGCAATTTAAACAAAAGCTAATAATAGATATCAGGCTTAAAGAGCATTGAAAGCAAGAGAGAACAAGTGGGACTTGAGAGTTGATTTGAGTCAGGACCATGAAGCTAAAAGAGCGCTCTCCGAGTGTGGTGCACTTTTGCTTGGGTATGACAAGCAAGCCAGAGTCAGAGGACCACAGCTTGCGTGCAGGGACATAGCGGGTCAGCAGGTTGGAGGGATACTCTGGGAGTAATGTGATCATGTTTTTTACATCTGGTAAGGATCCTAGCAGTGGCATTTTGAACCAGCTGCAATCTGTTTATGGTGCGTGATGGAAGACCACCGTAGAGAGAGTTGCAGTAGTCGAGTCAAGAGGAGATGAATGCATGACAGAGTGTTTCTGCATCCTGGAGGGAAAGGAAGGGACAGACCTTTGAGATGTTCCAGAGGTGGTAGAAGGAGGATTTGACTACAGAGGAGATTTGGTCATCAAAGGATACGTTACTATCCAGAAGTACACCAAGGCTTCGTACAGTGGGGGAAGGCAGCAGCAGACAGTTTCCAAGGTTCAAGGAAGCAATATTGAGATTCTTGAGTTGAGTTTTCGATCCCATTAGAACAGTGTTTATCAACCTTTTTCGTAACAACGCCCTCTAAGGATCACCTGAGCTTAGTCATCGCCCCCTTGCTACAGAAAATAAAAACAATTAAGAATTATTGCCGATTAACAAAGCCTTTTAATTAACATCAATCATTAATTACATTTAATTCCACTAGTTCCGAGAATTACAGAGAAATAATTAATAAAACAAAAATAATTAAACCCCAGTCACTGGTATAATCAACATGTAGATACATACATAAAATGCTTACTATTATGGAATATTGCCAACATACCTTCTTTGCTTGCGCCATGCTGTGGATAGCAATAGAGATGTGTGAACCGGTTCCTTTGAAATCGGGTACCCGGCTCCTGCTTTGGAACCGACGAACTGCATACAAATATCAGGGATCAGCGGTTCCAGCGAGTACTATTATGTTTTTAGTAAAACTGATTATTAAAACATTAATTTCTGTCAAAAATGCATTTGATAACTATAATTGACACGTTCACACTTAGAAAAAAAAGTTCTGCAAAATATTTATTACAGCAAACGGGGGTAATTATTATTTTTTTAATTATATGTATTTCCCTGGAGAATAATTCAGTCTCACTTTTATATGAAGTGATGAAAAACGCTTTGGGTAAAGTGAATCTTCTGCACCTCGAGGATCATCATTCAAGACAACCCCAAGCCCGAGCAGCGACCATTTCAGCTATCTAAAAAGCCATTTAACCCCAAGCCGATGGGGTCGTATTTCGGCTTGGGATCCTAACATACACTGAGCTGTTTGCATATACCATGTGGTTAAAACATTTTTTTAAATTGTAAGCTTTGTGAAATTTGCAATTAACAAGGTTCATATACAAGCACACAATGGCTTTCGCTGTTGTAATAAACTGTTACTGTGCAAATTGAAGATTATTGATTTTTTTTGTTCACTTTAACTATACAGGGCGATTTCATAGATTGCACAATATTGTCGGAACTTTTGCTCACACATTGACAGGGCTCAAAGTTGGCCAAAATCCTTATGGGCATCTGGCTCCTAGCTTTAAAATCCTTATGGGCATCTGGCTCCTAGCTTTAAAATCCTTCTGGGCATCTGGAACCTAGCTTTAAAATCCTTATGGGCATCTGGAACCTAGCTTTAAAATCCTTATGGTCATCTGGCTCCTAGCTTTAAAATCCTTATGGGCATCTGGAACCTAGCTTTAAAATCCTTATGGTCATCTGGCTCCTAGCTTTAAAATCCTTATGGGAATCTGGCTCCTAGCTTTTAAAATTTGGTCAACAGCACGATTAGCAACAACACTTTGGCTACCAGATGTCAAATTATATTACTTTCGCTAATACATTTTAACATGTAATACTAAATACAGTAAGTTAGGGTCTACTGAAATCTACACAACGAACACGCACTGAAATAATATGTATTAAAAAAAAATGATAGTTTGATTGTTTAACATGTAGGCTAGTTAAAAATAAACAGTTGACAAACCAGGACCAATTTACTGCGTGTAAATTATTAAGAACATTTTTTCTTCCGTGCTGTTTACTGCGCCGCTGAGATACTGAACCGAAGTATCACACCTAGCTTTGGCACAGATCTTGTGTGCTACAAATCACTGGGACCCTTTGCATGGCAGGCCTCAGTTGCCAGGGTAAACGGTTCTTTTATGGACCCAAATTCAGTTACAATGAGTCTGCCCACTGATGACGTGCAAGAGAAACTAGGTTGGAAACCAAATGATATGAAAAATAGTGAATTCTGGCCCACTCCTGTATTTTGTATGGAGGGAGTGCCTCCTAAAATTACCAGGAAATGTATCAGGAGAACAGTGACAGAGCCAGGATCATTGTTCATGGTACAGAACTGACTCTGAACAGAGCAGCTGAACACAATCATTTTTTAAAGTGTGGATGTGACAAGTGCAGATGTGAAAAGGGCCAAGGTGAATTACCCCTGAGCAGGTCCAAATCCTGCCCAGCCTGTAGTCACTTAGTCAGACACTGTCGAATTCTGTTTGAATGTGATAGTCCTGAAGGGATGTCATTTTCACACGTGAATGTAGACCCACAGGATGTAAAGAGAATTGAATGTGCGGGTTGTCACAGTGGTCATCCAGTTACATGGGCTCATTTGGGTAAGCTAGAATGTGAAGAGGGTGTTCCTGCCAGACGTGTACAAGTGTCTTGCAGGTATCAAGTGAAGACCCTGGTGGCCCACACCTGCGATGTGAAGAATTGGATGAAAAGGCCTGTTGTGGTGTTTGCAGAACCGGTCCGAGCTGAGCCTGGCGAAGAGTTTGGATCCTGCTGGGAATGGGCTGATTCGTTAGACATGAATTGGACAGTCTAAACGAACATGTACTGATTAAAATAATATGATATACTCTTAGTCAATAATCACAGTAATACTGTATGTACACTGTTTCAAATTGACCTTTATACTCAGTTGAAAATATGAAGTAGCAGTTATGTACAGTCTGGGACGAAGCATGCAGAGAAAGGTCGAGCTGACCAGCTTTTGGCAGGCCCTTATCAGAAGTAGGCAACTCTTTGATTTCGGCGCCAGACCTTGGTATCTAACTTTCTGGAGAAAGCTGCTGAGCTGAGTAAAAAAGGAAGAACATACTTTGAAATAAATATATACATGTTCTGTTAGTGTAGATGTTTAAAGTAGAAAAAGAATACAAATCTTGTAATGGAAAAACTAAAAAGACTTAGAAAACTAGTGTACAGGGTAACCAGTTAAAGAGCCGACTCACAGTCAAGTCTCTTATTTAAAGAAAGGAGTGAGCCCGATTTAAAGACGGTCTCTGATTTTAAAAGCAAGTTTTCTAAAGTAATGAAAACAGAATACTTGAATCAACAATTTCAAACAAGTCTTAAAACTGCTGCTATATGTCTGGCAGTTAAACAAAGGTATAGTTTAAATAAATGGGCAGTCATGTATCTTATTTGGAAAAAGTATAAAGACTTGATCTAAAAGGAACCCCTGAAATAGAAGTAAATCTTCTATTTAAATGACAGCTATTAGAATGTTGTATTTAAAAGAAGCAAGACAATAAAATAAAAGTAGTATAGACTGTAACTCTAACAGTAAACTTGCTGAAGGAATACAAACTAATGTTGTAACCTGTTCTCACCTGCTTGTAGTAAAAGCAGTGTTGAAGATGATTCATTGGTGTTGGCCGATGAAGTGGGGATTTTTGATGGTCAGTGATTTAAAAGCCAAGATCCTCTCTAAAATGAGCGATCTTGTTAATATTAACGAACGGAAATACCTTTCGTATAACAGAAGATTGGAGTTTGTCTTACAATAATCATTTTCTATATATAACACAAATGAATTCGAACCTGGCAGGAAGAGATGGGAATGGAAAGCGCAGGATGTGTTAATACGTTAAGTTAGATATTGGTTTGAAATAATGAGTATTGAAAAATGCTTACGATAGTGTTTCATATTAATCAACTCTAAAATTAGCAAAAACCAAAGGTTGTCTTAAAACCTGCTTTGACTGGATTTTGTATGAACAGTGAAGAAGGTCAGACTTAGTTCAGTCACTGTAGCACTATGGCATTCTGGTATATTAATGCTAGCCTGTATTTAGATATAAATAACTGGACCTTCCCTTAAAATCTTGAAAGATTTATCAATGGAGAAAAATAATATTACAATTTCTAGGAGTAACTGCTATACTGAAATAACTTAATTAGAAATACATCTTATAATGCCATTTAAAGTTAAACTGGTGAAAGAACATAGTAAAAGTTATTATAACAGAAGCATGGCATTGCCAATATTGTAAATATACTATTAAGACACATTTGAAATAGTGTTCATTTAATTAAATCAATTTAAGAATGAGTTCAGTTTCTCCAGCTATGCAGAAGGTCTTTTGGATATTGCAATATCAATTAAACCAATATCTGGAATGTCTAAAAGACTTTTTGTTTGCTTGAACATTATCAATTAAACCAAAGAATACACCTGTTTAGTTTATATAAAGATTTTACTGCAGTAATAAACAGAGGTACTTATTTGCAGGGAAAGCTGTAGAGTTTAAGAGTGAAATAAATAATATTAAGGTCTGCAGTTTTTCTGTAAATGTTTGTCTCAGACACACAGTATAATGCTGGAAGGTCATTAGACCTTCAAATGATAAGGCTTGGTCTTTGGCACCTCAAAGCAGGATTCTGTGTTGGCTCGTTAAAAAATGAGATTCACTGGTTGTCAGCAGTTTTGAATCCAAGGTCTTTCAAAAATTAACCCTCTTCATGATGTCATATAAATTAATGAATACTTGGCAGCCGAATAAGTATTTGATTAAAATAGTAAAGTCATCTATGGTATCAGTCCTTATCAGATAAGTAGTGATTTTAATTGGGATGTTTGCAAGCCAAAAATGACTTAATGCGGGGAAGTTGGAAAAGTGCTTACAGTGGAGTTTCCTATTAATTAAAACACTAGGCTTGGCAAGTAAACAAGGTGTGTGGAAACCTGCTTGAGGAGCCAACTTTTAGAAACAAAGAGAGTTCAGTTCTAGTCCAAGTATGGTACAAGTTAATATAAGGCTATTATATTTAACAGGTTTTTATATATAACTTAAATTTAAATAGAAATAAGAACATAAGAACATAAGAAAGTTTACAAACGAGAGGAGGCTATTCAGCCCATCTTGCTCATTTGGTTGTTAGTAGCTTATTGATCCCAGAATCTAATCAAGCAGCTTCTTGAAGAATCCCAGGGTGTCAGCTTCAACAACATTATTGGAGAGTTGGTTCCAGACCCTCACAATTCTCTGTGTAAAAAAGTGCCTCCTATTTTCTGTTCTGAATGCCCCTTTATCTAATCTCCATTTATGACCCCTGTTCCTTTTTTCTTTTTTCAAGTCCCCCAGGTTGACATTGTCTATTCCTTTTAGGATTTTGAATGTTTGAATCAGATCGCCGCGTAGTCTTCTTTGTTCAAGACTGAATAGATTCAATTCTTTTAGCCTGTCTGCATACGACATGCCTTTTAAACCCGGGATAATTCTGGTTGCTCTTCTTTGCACTCTTTCTAGAGCAGCAATATCCTTTTTGTAACGAGGTGACCAGAACTGAACACAATATTCTAGCTGAGGTCTTACTAATGCATTGTAGAGTTTTAACATTACTTCCCTTGATTTAAATTCAACACTTCTCACAATATATCCGAGCATCTTGTTGGCCTTTTTTATAGCTTCCCCACATTGTCTAGATGAAGACATTTCTGAGTCAACATATGCTTATTGTATACTTATTCAAAGGCTTGTCATAACCCCCTACAGTCTTTTTGTTAATATATCTAATTGTATCCAATTAGTTTTAAAAGGAGTTGACCGGATCCTTTTAGAATGTATCATTAGGCGATAGATAGGAACTGTCAAGGCAGATTGATGATCAGATTTAATTGGGGCTCCTGATGTAATTTAATTGGGGCTCCTGATGTATTCAATGGAGGGAAAATCCTATATAAAGCCCAGAGCAAGACCCCATTCGATACCATTGATCTTGATCTTGCAAGCTGACGTGGTCCATGCTCTGAGGGTCTCTGAAAAACAGATTGCTGTTTGATTGAATTCACAAGTCTCTGCCTTTTGAAGACAGTTCCTATTTTCCATATATCCTACACTACTCTTCCATATACTGGAAGGTAAGCATATATTTGAATTTCATATCTCTTTTGTATTGGATGCATTGCTATAAGGTATAAGATTTATATTTTAGCTGTAGAGAGTGATATACTGAATGTAGCTGTGGGTGTTCTCGCTTGTTGCATGGCTAGCCTAAGGGCTAAGCAGATAATTAACCATAGTTGTAATACTGTATTGAAGTATTAATGCTGTTAAACCTGTCAAAGCACCAGATCGCCTGGACTGCTTATAGGGATTCATGGTGGTCTGCGCAACCAACCAATCCAATTTTTAACACAAGCATTTAATAAACCGAAGGGGCACTACTACTGCCCTGATTAGTTAAAACTTTAAATTAAATGCGTCTGTGTGATTTTCTTGAATATTATAAAGTTGTCTGGACATATAGCATGCCCAGTGCACGAACAAAAACATCTCTTTCCTCCTTAAACGTCTCCCCTGGGTTTAAGAGTGTGCTCAGAGCATATATATATATATATATATATATATATATATATATATATATATATATATATATCAATAAAAAGAGCACGCTTGGAATTCAGAGAAACCACGTGGAATATTGAGGTAAACGTTTTGAAAAAAAAGAAAATAGTGCTTAATAATATTATGTGGGGAAAAAAAATAAAAAAATCAGTGAAACTAATAATATAACAAACTTATTTTGTATCTGACCTGCCGTACTGCCGTCCAGTACCTTACACTTTTCTTTTTTAAATGTCATTTGCCATGTGTCTGCCCAGTTCTGAATGCTGTCTAGATCATTTTGAATGATCTTTACTGCTACAACGGTGTTTGCCATTCCTCCTATTTTTGTGTTATCTGCAAATTTAACAAGTTTTCTTACTATACCAGAATCTAAGTCATTAATGTAGATTAGGAAGAGCAGAGGACCTAATACCTGGAGGGAAGGGAGCTCGCCTGCCCTGTAGGAGAGATGCAAACGAAACCACAATGAGCACTGATCACAGCTCCCAAGTCTCCCCCTGTATTCCAGCCTCTCCCTTAAGACAATACAAATATGTAGCTCTCCCAGTTACACTGTCCATGCTGGGCGAGCCGTATATTATACTTATCTCACAGGGGAGCTACAGTGTGCAGTATGAGGGTTATGCTGCAATGTCTCCGCTGGCAGGTCCCTTCTCACAACTGTCCTGGTCTGATAGTCTCTGCCCTCCAACTGGAACAGGTATGGAGCTGCACCTCTAGGACTGGTGCAGCAGTAAGTTGTGCAACAAAAAAAATATATATAAAAAAAAAACAATCACTCCACACAAATCTTCCAAAAAAAAAATAACTATACAATATAAGTGCTCTGTCCAAACAAAGTCAATAAAACAAAACTCCACGCGTGTTCACCAAATTCTGTTGTGTATCAAAAGAAAAGTGACAAAAAAACAAAAAAAAGTAATCCACCTGCTGCAACCATCCACTAGAAGTGTGGCTACTGGATCCACACTGTCAGTCTCTTCACTGCAATCACTGGAAACAAGAGCTTCCATTAGCCACACCCGTCTGCAATCAAAACTGCATCACGGCACAACAGGTCTATTTAGGCAGCAATTACCTTCAGCTTAATGTCATTTAGTCACCCCCGTGTCACTCCTCCCCGCTCAGATTATTCCTGATATCTTACTAGGGGTCTCCCTTGATTAACCCATTGGGAACATCTCAATTGTGGTGCTCCATCAGCTAGATCTACAGCTGGGTCACAAGGCGATACCGGGGCTGGAAGGGCAACATTGGCAGTGTGTGGCCTTGGAAAATACTGCCAAACCGGAGGCCAATAGGCGTGCTCCTGGTGAACAGGCTCCTATGGGGTTCTAGGGGGCGGAACCGTAAAGCTAGATACCCTCAAATTGTTCCGATGAATCGTACACACAGGGCCATCTTGGCCTTCAGGTCGAATCTCAGTTCTAAACAGGGTGCCTTGATGTGCATACTTCCACGGTGTAATTTCAACACTTGACTATACCAACGAGCGTGTGGAATTCCCATAACTCCTCCCTACTTTGTAGTATTCTGTGTGCCCACACTCGTCTTCTCTGTCTCCTACACCTTCTGTTGATCTAATACAAAAGGAGTATTTCTTAATGTTCCTCATCACTATCCCTCATCTTGCTGGAAATAAAAGTGGGTGTGTACTAAAAAGTTGATTGGCATTTGCTGTAGAATATATCAGAGCCCTTTTTCGTTCTGGTGTGACCGCTTGTCACAAAGACGGCCGGAGTGGGTGGCGTCAGACCAGATGCAGGAAGTAACACACAGAGACTTGGAGTTTTGGTGAATCTGAGCGCGTGATCGCGCTCAGCATTTAATAACCAAACAGAACAGAAAATAAAGGGTTTTCAACACAAAAACA
The DNA here is from genome assembly GCA_036884735.1 of Huso huso. NCBI lineage: Eukaryota > Metazoa > Chordata > Actinopteri > Acipenseriformes > Acipenseridae > Huso > Huso huso. The sequence continues at coordinate 21,343,750 of CM072679.1, forward strand.
GGACACGGCACTTGCGCCAAAATAAACATGTAAACAAAACGGACTAGACAGTGCACAGACAGACAAACGAAACACGGTGAGTGAGAACACTAATTACTTGGCTTTGCTTTGCTTTGCTTTGCTTTGCTTTCTTTTCTCCTCTCTCTCCCGTTCTCCACTCACCGAACACCAACCCCCAGTGAGTGAAAACATGCAGCTTTTATGCAGTTGTACCGAGATTCGATTGCTAGTCAATCATTCAATTGGAATCTCGGTACAACTGCACGTGAATTAATTAAAGTGCAATTCCCCGTGCTCACATATTACTTTTTACTTGCACGTGATGTGATGTGCCATCCCCGTGCCTAAATACAAATATACAATTTACACACACGTGAAACACAGACCCGCTTATATCCCGTGTACCAATGCTTATACACCAACATTTACACACAACACGTAACATATAACATACACAGGGGGGGGCACTTTGCCACACCGCTCCATAAATGATTTATGTTTATCTTATGGTTATGGTTATCGTTATCGCTCCAGGTATGACCGGGGCTTAAATCTCGCAGCATTAAATCTCACGGCACTCCAGTTGAGCAAGGGGCCCTGTGACAGGGTCTCATGTCACGTGCGTGGATAGCCGCTGTTTACCAAAATACAGAGAGACATTGGGGGGTGGAGTTGAAACGCCGGCACTGGCGCGCAGGATTTATTAATACAAACAGAAATTAAAGTAAAGGTGGTCATGTGACGTTACCAGCGATGGTAACGCACAGAGGACACATACAGCAAGCTGTACAAAAGGTAAAATAAAACACAGTACAAAAACTACAAATAAAAGGTGCCACAGAGGGCGAGCGCTAGCCTTAAAACAAGGCGTCCCGCTCCAGGAACCGGCTACACTACGTAACCCTCGCTATACATCACATGGGATCACTATCCCCTAACTAACCTACTCACGAGCCGGTATTCATACAACGACTCGTGCTGGTTCATACGGCCTTGGCTAGGCATTGCCTTCACAAGCACCACTTGCAGTCTTAGGGTTGCGTAGCGGTCATTCCTGCAGAGCGGACCCTCTCCTCCCGAGTATACTCCGCTCCCCTCTGACATGGCGTTGCAGTCGCCCCGAACCATCTCCCGCACATGTTTTTGAACTGATGGACACTCGGTCAAGACCTGCCCACCTGCTGATTGAGGTCCAGCACAGCCAATCACTTGCTGCCCTTCCCCTCAACCAAGCCTAGCAGGCAGCAAGTCTCAATCGAGCGCCCATCTGTAAACAATAATGCAATTAAACAAATCAACTCCATAACGACACACAATATTTCCCATTTCCGCATACAAATTATACCAACACTAAACACACGTGCAGGGCAATCGCCCTGCTACAGGCCCCCTAAACGGTGGAGGCACTAGCGGTCGCCCTGCTCGCCTTGCCTTAAGGCCGGCCCTGGGTTTAACACTACAGTTTTGAGCAAAATACGAGAGAAAATCTATCCCAGAGATGTCCGGGAGAAGGGTCCAAAATACAGGAGACTCCCGGTGAATACGGGAGAGTTGACAGGTCTGAGATTATAAAAATGATATATTTACAGTATAAAAAAACATTTAGATTACACAAAATATATATAAAGTATAAAAAACACATGTAGATTATAAAAAAAACATATATTTAAAGTATAAAGACACATATTTGGAGTATAAAAAACATATATGGAGAGTAATATATGTTACATATATTCACTGGTTGCCTACGATGGCTTGAGAGGAGGCAAAATTGGGAGTGAGATATTGAGAGTGAGACAAGATGAGAGGATTTCTCCAGTTGCTTATGAGGCTTGAGAGGGATGGCGAGATTAAGGGATGGAGTTGGGAATGGTGCTTAGTAACATTGAGGTTTGATACTGATAGCAGGACGAGATAGGGTAGACGAAGAGTTTTCCCTTCTCGTCGGGTCAGGCAACCTCCTCTGGCTGCTAGGTGACGTAGCGAGGGAGACATGAGAAGAGAAAAGGATTAGATATAAACACTTTCCGACGGGTCAGGCAGCATCCTCCGACTGCTGGGCAACGTAAAAGTGAGAGAGAAAGAGCAAAGTTTAGACACATAACATACAACAAATCTGACTCTCGCTCCCAACGGGTCAGGCAGCATCCTCTGGCTGCTGGGCGTTTAGTGGAGCAAGAGACAGGAAGGGGACGAACAGGAAAAAAGGACAGATCCTTCGCAACTCAGTGCAGCATCCTCAGGCAGCTAAGCTGGCAGCTGGGCGGCATGGAGAGCTTAGGAAAAGTGTCTCGGGTCCGTTTAGGAGAGAAGAAAACAGAGAAACCCCCGCCCCTCGGTCGGGGCCCGCTCGGCAGATGGAGGCTTGGCCTACTGCATGAGGGGGCTGAAATGGTCCTGGACCTGAAATGGAAGAGAGGAGATGGGACAGCAAGGTTGAGGCCTTGCTGTTGAGCGCATAAGCAGCAGAAGAATAGGATGTGGCCGGGGGTCCCCTCAGGCCGGCGAGGAACAGCCGGGCGGCAGTGGTTGAGACGAGAGGCCGACCCGGACAGCCGGGGGAGTGAGACTCACTTCCCCCCAAAAGAGGACCCCCGGTTTCCCGCAAGAACCGCACCGTGGGATAGAAAAGAGATTGCAGATCGCACACATAGACAAAAGCTAGAAGAAAAGAGAAAAGACAAGAGATGTTAGTAGATAACCTATGCCTATAAGCCGTCCGCACTGTGCAGAGGAAAACCCCCCCTGCAGGGAGGAAACCTCTGGTGGGCCTGGCGGAGAGGGCGCCCCCCACTCCGGGCAAGCTAACGAGTGCTTGGTGAGCTGTATTAAGCTAATATTAAGTTCAACAGCTGAAGAGGTCCAGTGCCCCATAGACTTAATCAAGTGTTGATTGATTCCTGCCCTGGCCACAGAGGTAGCTGCTCCGATCCGGAATGAATGGGGGAAGAAATAGTTCGAGGAAAGCCCGACCCGTGACAAGAGGGTGGATAAACGGGATGAGAAACAGTGTCTCGTAACTATGGATCTGGAGCTGTCGATGAAGAGGGGATCCGACAGAAGACACAGAATCCTTGGCTTAATTGGTCAGTTAAGAATTCTGCACAGCAGAGAAATCCAAAGAAGGCGGTCAGGCACAGGGTTTCCATGACAATGTCGTTGAATAGGTTGAAGCATCCTTGCCGGAGAGCGGTGATGGGATGAAGGAGAAAGTCTGATGAGATTGGTTGTCTTGATGGAGAGGAGGAAGGCAGGCTTTTCTCCATGCCTCTGAGCGTTAGGCGGATCTCTGGAACGGACAAGAGAGGAGGAGAGGAGATAAATTGAAGGCGAAATTGATACTGAATGCCCGCTAGGTAGCATCTAAATAGAGGAGGGGGCTAAACGTAGAGACAGTCTGAGGTGAGTGACGAAGGCGAGGAGGTGCTGTAGGTTGTAAGACGTATGAGAGATCCGTTTTTGCTCACAAAAGTGAGTAAATGAAGACCAGGCAGTCGAGTAGGAGGAACGGGTAGATGGGGCGAGAGCGTTCTCCATGAATCCACGTGCTGATTGAAGGAGGCCTGAGAGAGAGTTGTTCAGTTGAATATTGTCTTGCTGAAGGGTGGTACGCGCCGAGGGTTGGGGTCTGCTCCTGGGACCAGGTTGCGGAACTTCTGGATCTTGATGTAACTGTCTGTTTTTGAAGTCCTGATAAATAGGAGGAAGTTATTTCCGGGGACTTGAGTGAGGTCAAAGTGCCACAGGTTGATGGCTGGGAAACTGGAGATTCTGATGAGATTGGTTGTCTTGATGGAGAGGAGGATGCGAGACTCTCAGGATTGAAAGGAGCGGGGGGGTGGAACGGAGGAGGAACTGGTGCTGGATACCTGAGAGATAATTCCTGATGGAGGAAGGGGCCAGGTTAAGGGATAGCCTGAGGTCTGTCATAAAGGCAAGGAGGTGCTGAAGGTTATAGGTGGTGAGAGAGATACGAATTTGGGCACAGAATGTGGTGAAGGAAGACCAGGCAGTAGAATAAGAAGAGCGAGTGGAAGGGGCGAAGGCAATTCTCCCTGAAGCTGCAGGCCGACTGGAGGAGGCTGGAGAGTGTGGAGTTTAGTGGAACACCAGTTGATTGAAAGGAGGAACTTGCCACGGGTTGGGGTCTGCTTCTGGGACCGGGCTGTAAAACTTATGGACCATCACACAACCTCCACCATGTTTAACACTGGGCATGGTTAACTTTTTTTTTTTTTTTTTTACTGCAAGGTGTAGTATTCTATAGTAAAATTACTACAGCTGGCCAAAGTCCAGTATCTGGGTGCATGGAATGGTTCACAAGACCTCATGGTTGAAATGGCTTAATGCTCCAAGTCTATCCATTGTATTCCCCTTGATGTCCTGGTAACTGCTGCTTTTGTTTTTTTTTTTTAAACCGGTAAATCACTGGTGTCATCACGGTAAGTTCACAGGGTGCACTCTGTTCCTTCAGGAGTCCTGCAGAGGAAGTGCTTCACAAGAGCAGTTAGACATAGTACTTCCATGGTCAGGTCATTGAATAGACAGAGCAGCCTTTTCTGAGGGTAGAGATTAAAGAATGAAGGATGTCTATTGATATAGGGAGCCAGGAGGGGAGCAGCGGGGGGGGGGGGGGGCTCTTGAGGATCTCTCCGAGTGTCAAGCAAACTGATGGGATGGATAGCAGTGTTGGAGAAGGGACGAAGATGAGGCGGCAGTAATACTGAATTCCGGAGATGTAGGTTTTAACGGTAGTGGCGGCTAAGTGAAGAGAATCCCTTGCATGGGCGATGGAGGCTAGAACACGTTGCACATTAAATCAGAATGGGATGTATTTTGTTTTGAGTGCAGAAAGTTGTAAATGTTTTCCATCCAGTGGTAAATGAAGATTTGGTCGCTGGGGCTAAGTGTGTGGCCATGTAGTGATGAGCAGATTGCAGAAGGTTGGAGAGTGTTGTATTTAGTTGAACGGCAGATGTTGGTGTTGCAGAGTTTGATGAGGGCTGACGTGGCAGCTGGACCTGAACAAATATATGAAATCGACTGCTGAGTTGTTTCTAAAAACAAAGGCAGAGAGATGAGATGCTGACCATCCTGTGTTAGTTGATACGGGATTGATCAGCGGTTTGCTACCATCATGTCTGTTTGGAATGGAAAAGGTGAACACATAATCAGAGATTTGGGTTTCACAACTTCAGTCATTCTCCAAATAGTGGAACTCCTTAATTCATAAATGAAGACAGATTTCCAGTCTGGTACCATGTATTAAAGCTTGTATTATCTGAGAGGACATATGAGTCAAGCGCGCCGTATATATTATATATATATATTTTTATTTTTATTTTTTTAAATCCAGGTATTGGAGGAAAGCTGGAGCGTTGGAAGCTCTGGAGGAGAGCAGTTGCAGACTTAAACAGTAAACTAAAGCAACTTTTGTATGCTGCAATAGTGAGCAGATGTGAAGAGGGAGCCGGGATTTGCTGTAATGAGGAGATATTAACAGTAGAAGCAAGATCTACTGAACGGGCAGAGATCTGAGAGAGTAAACGATGGAATGCTGTTAGTAGTGGGCAGTGGCCTGCTGTAGAGAGCAGAGAGCTGCTGAGTGCGGTGGAAATTGGTATTTGAGAGTTAAGGCGTTTTTAGATGATGTCGGAGACGGGGCTGTCTTTGGGCAGAGATGAAGAATGCATAGACCTGAGGCCGCTGCAGAACCTGAGAGGATGAGAATGCGTTGCTCGGAGGCTGCTGCAAAACCTATTGATTTGATCAGGAGCAGTCTTAAGAGTGTATTGTCTATTGCAGTGTAGGAGGATGACGCTTTGACTGAAATGTTGATAATCGTAGCACATAGTTTCCGTATGTGACTGGTAGCTCAAATTGAATGAAATGGACTTTGAAAGTTGTATTAAGTGCCTTGATGAAGTTGGGGGCAAATGAGAAAGTGCAAATCCGGGAACAAGAAGGTTGCAGGAATGGCCTGATGGAGAAGAGCTGGACAATTAATGTGACGGTGGATTCTTAACATCTCAGAAAGCTGATAAGCTTGGCTCCATGACCAGCTCCTCGAGGGGAGGGGTTTGGATTTGAAAAAATTCAAGTTAATATATGTAGCAAAAGAGGTTGAGGCAGGAGGGTACTGAGAATCCCTTGGAATGACAACAAACTGCAGGAATTGAGTGCTGCATTGTGTGGTTGGCTGGAAATACTAAATGAGGCTGAACTGGGATCAGCTTCCACCCGGAAGAGATCGGCGGACGCTTACCGGGCAGGTCGCCACGGAGGGAAGGTAAGACTGGCTAAAGAAAAGGATTTAGGATAAGAAAAAAGCAGCGCAAAGCGGGAGAGAGCCCTCTACGTCATCCCCCGAATTACGCCTAAGGCTAATCCGTATATAATTTATATATGAACATATATGTGTACACATAAAAACCAAATGAAGAGAAATAACAGCATATAAGTGTAACATATATTGCTTTTAATATATGTGAAATATAAGTTATTTCCGTATGGGGAGTTAATCCAGGAAAGAAAGTAGAGTCTGAGTTTTGCTCTACTAACTTTTCAATTTCTTCCTTTGATTTCACCCGACGGCTACGAATCATTGCTACATCAACCCACTGGACAGTAGTGTGTGGATCCGTGCCATGCAGAGCAATGCCTAGCAGATTGTCTGTGCCTCAAGAGCACCGCATTCTCTGTTGGACAGGCTGCGGAGTGCAACATTCCACAGTCTGCTGGCCAGAGACTTGTTTGAATTGATGTCATTCATGATGCCAAAGGCATAGCTCTTCTCAGATTTTGATAGCTATTTTGATGTAGCGGTTGAGGGTTGTAGAGTGTTCACCAATAAACTGAATGTCCATATTGCCTTCCCAGGCTAGTAAAATGACTGGATTGTAGTCGTTAATTCTGACTTGTGCAATATTCCGTGGTAGATCATAGAGTCTGCTGTGAGATCTGAGTGCTGTCCGGCCAGCGATGGCCTCAGCCACATCTCGGATTACCACGATTGATTGCTCTTGTCTGGGAAATCCAAAGCAACAGACTGACACCACTCTGTTCTTGGTTTTCTTTGACCTCAGGCAGTACTTGTTGCATTTATGTTGCTGCCATTCCAAGACACGGTCTCTGACTATAGGTGCTATCAGATCACTTGGAATGGTGCAGGTGACATGTTGCCTAATGAACTGCTCGATCTGTGGCTTCGGCGAAACTCCAATAACTGGTGCACCTTCCACTCAAAGAAGCATGTGGAAATGCTGCATGCCACGGCCCTGGTACTCTCTGTGCCAGAAATAATGTGTAACTTTCCCCAGAGGGCCATTTGGAGATGTGATGAATTGTAAGATTGCATGAAACTTGTTATCTATGAACCTGGATGCACTAACAGGATCTCGTGCAACAAGTTCACTGATGGATAGGTTTTTGAACTGAGGTCCATTCACCTCTTTTATGTATTTTCCTAGGTCAGTCCAGGTCCATTCTGCAGGGCTCAGTGTGAGAAACCACATCGCTGGTCCATAGGCTCTAGTCATAGCATCCACATCACTTCTTGGTTTCCTTAACCCTTTGCAGTCCATTTATTAAATGCGCGTCAGGCACTCCAGGTCTAATTTATTTTCACACGTGCAGTTAATTTTAGACGCGCTGTTTAAAAGTATTTTTTTCACAGTCAAACGGGTTTAAATGGCCCTGCATATCAACAAAGCACTCACTAGGCATCTCCAGCCCGCCCCACCCTTTCGCTCGCTATAGCTTTCACCTATGAAAGAAATAAATAATAATAATAATAATAGTCGTACATACCAATCAATCATCTCCTGATCACTCGTTTTATCACCAAACTCCTCAATAATGCGATCCAAGTCATTATTTTATTACTATAACATCTCAAAAAAGCTCTGCAAATGTCTGTGTTCTCTGTGCGCTGACTTACTATCAGCCAGCTTGTTTACTTACGACCGCCCCGTTATCTGATACCAGGGCCATGTATGACTATTCATGAGATACTTTTTTTAATTTTTTTTTTTTTTTCGACTTGTCTCGGCTCCTGTCGTTCCCCACCGGCCATTGAATGGTTTTCTCGACTTTTTCGGAAAACGACTAAAACCCGTTTTTTGCGTTTCTATAATGATGTCGGACAGGGTCCGACAATGGACCTGATAAGAATAATTGCAATGTCGGACCAGGTCCGACAATGGACCGCAAAGGGTTAAACGAGAGAAAATGGTTGTAAGATCAGACTCAATGGCATCATTGGACACCTTTTGCAACCATTCTGATGCTGTCATACGTTCCCGCGGACGGTGCACCTTCAGCTTGTAGAAAATGCCCCCATTAAGCTGTCAAAGGTTAGCCTGGTGCTGCAGGTGAAAATGTATTGCTGATTCAGTCTAAATCGAGGGTCTCTACCCCCCCCCCACTGCTCCCACACCCACTGTGCCTATTTGTCTCACCTGTCCTGCTATGACTGTCTCTCACATCCCTGTTCTGTGCTCTCACTCTCATCCTCTGCCCTCTCTCCGCCGCTGCTCCTGCAACCCCTCTAACCTCATCCCTCTGCCTCTCCCCCCTCTCACCCTCTCCCCTCGCACTCTCTCTGGTGCACTCTGGAACTGTCACTCTTCTGCTAACAAAGCTGATTTCATCTCTGCCTTTGCCTCCCACCTCTCTTTCGATTTCCTTGCTCTCACTGAAATCTGGCTGTCCCCTGATAACACTGTAACTCCTGCCGCCCTGTCCTCTCTCAACGTCCTGTCCCATACCCGCGTCTCACTGGACGGGGAGGTGGGACTGGTCTTCTCTCTCCTCCTTACTTTTTCTGTCCCTCCGACCTCTCCTCACTCTCTGTTAACACCTTTGAATTTCATGCTGTCCAACTAACCTCCCTGTCAACTCCTGCTAATTGTACTGTACCGTCCCCTGGACCTCTCGCTCACTTTCTCGATGAACTCGACTATCTACTCTCCTCCCTCCCCTCTCTGTCTACCCCAACTGTCCTGTTAGGTGATTTCAATATCCATCTCTCCAACCCCAGCCACTCTGCCGGATTCCTCCCTCTCCTTCATTCCTTCGACTTCTGTCTCTCTCCATCAATCCCTACCCACAAAGTTGGCCGTCAACTAGACCTCACCTTCTTCAGGGCCTGCTGCCCCTCCACCCTCTCTGTCACCCCCCTGGACCTCTCATCACTATTTCATCTCTTTTTCTCTGTCTCCCCTCTCTCAATCCTCCTCCTACCCCCACTGTCACCTCTCGCCGTAACCTCCGCTCTCTCTCCCCCTCTGTCCTTGCTTCCACCGCTCTCTCTCACCTCCCTCCTATCGACGCCTTCTCCCAACTCTCTGTAGACTCTGCTACCTCCACCCTCTTCTCCTCCCTCACCTCCTCCCTCGACTCCCTCTGTCCCCTCACCTCCCGACCTGCTCGCCCCTCCTCCCCAACCTGGCTCTCCTCTGTGCTCCGCTCAGCAAGAACCACACTGCGATCTGCTGAAAAGAAATGGAAGAGAACCAAACTCCCTGCTGCCCTAGACCTCTACCGCTCTCTCCTCTCCTCCTTCTCTACTCTCTCCTCTGCTAAATGTTCTTATTTCCAATCTATAATCCAAGCCTCCACTTACAACCCACGTAAACTATTCTCTACCTTCTCCTCCCTCCTAAACCCCCCTCCTCCTCCCTCCTCTATCTCCTCTGATGACTTTTGCCTCTTTCTTCTCTTCTAAAATCTCAGATATCCGCAAACTCTTTAACACCTCTCCCTCCCCCACCCACTCCCCGCTCCAACCCCTACACCCACTGCGTCCCCTACTAACTCACCCTCCTTCTCCATCTTCTCTCCCTCTCAGACTCTGACCTCTCCTCCCTGCTCCAGGGCCACAAACCCACCACATGTGCCCTGGACCCCCTCCCCACTCACCTCTTTCAAGCTGCTGCTCCTGCTCTACTTCCCTTCATCTCCTCCCTTCTCAACACCTCTCTCCTTTCTGGTCTCTTTCCTCTGCCTTCAAACAAGCCTCTATCACTCCCCTCCTCAAAAAACCTACCCTCGACCCCACCTCCCTCCAGATCTACCATCCTGCCTCCCTCCTACCCTTCCTCTCCAAAACTCTCGAGCAGGCTGTACACCGCCAGCTCTCTGCTTTCCTGTCCAACCACTCTCTGCTCGACACTCTCCAATCTGGCTTCTGCTCTGCTCACTCCACTGAAACTGCCCTCCTATCTGTCACTAACTCACTAAACTCTGCCCGAGCTGCCTCTCTCTCCTCTGTCCTAATTTGCCTCAACCTCTCTGCTGCCTTTGACACTGTCGATCACTCTATTCTACTATCCTTTCTCGCTGACCTGGGAATCTCTGGCACTGCTCTGGCCTGGTTCTCCTCCTACCTCTCCAACCACACTTACCAGGTAACTTGGCATGGAGCAACCTCCACACCTCGCCCTCTCTTAACAGGAGTCCCCCAAGGGTCTTGGGTCCTCTCCTGTTCTCTCTCTACACCCGCTCCCTGGGCCCCCTCATTGCATCCTATGGTTTCTCATACCATTTCTATGCTGATGATGCTCAGATTTTCCTTTCCTTCCCCACCTCTGACTCCACCATCCCCTCCCGTATCTCTACCTGTCTGTCTGCTATCTCCTCCTGGATGCACTCGCATCACCTCAAACTCAATCTCTCTAAATATGACCTCCTTTTCTTTCCCTCCTCCTCCTCCCCCTACTCTGATCTCTCTATCTCCGTTCCTCTGGAATCTACCACACTCTCTCCCTCCTCCTCAGCTAAGAACCTCGGAGTCACCCTGGACCCCTGCCTCTCTTATTCCCAGCACATCTCCACTCTGGCACGCACTTGCCGATTCTTCCTGAGCAACATACGAAGAATCCGACCCTTCCTCACCAACTACGCCACCCAGCTCCTGGTCCAGTCCCTGGTACTCTCCCGCCTAGACTACTGCAACTCCCTCCTGGCTGGCCTCCCTGCGTCCACCACCCGTCTGCTCCAGCTCATCCAGAACTCCGCTGCTCGCCTGGTGTTCTCTCTGCCTCGCTTCTCCCATGCAACTCCGTTGCTCCGCTCACTCCACTGGCTCCCGATCACTGCTCGCATCCAGTTCAAGACTCTTGTAGTCACCTACAGATGCCTTGACCAGACTGCACCCAGCTACCTCCAGACCCTCATCTCTCCCTACACCCCCACTCGACCTCTCCGCTCCTCCTGCACTAGAAGACTGGCTCTACCTCCTCTACGCACCCCTGCCTCCAGAGCTGGGCTAACACTCAGAACCCCTTACAAAGATCACGTGACCGTGATGCACGTCACGCTTCCCAGGGACGCCATCTTTGTGTGGGGCAACAGTATGGGCATACGATTCCCTGTCACTCAGGTAAAGTGTATATTGAGAACACCTGTAGTGCACTGACTGGTGTTCCACTGATCTCAGGGGCAGGGTTGAGACTTGAAGGGGAACCTGGAACTATTGTACAGCACAGTTTACTCCTTCACTCCCTTCTCCCTATCGTTTTGTTTTATGATTTCTGTAAATAAACTCACCCTGAAATCAGGTTTTTTCTTTTGGAAATAAGTCTGGACATTGTTTTCACAGCCCTGTATGATGTTTTATTTCTAGAACATAAGAACATAGAACATAAGAAAGTTTACAAACGAGAGGAGGCCATTCAGCCCATCTTGCTCGTTTGGTTGTTAGTAGCTTATTGATCCCAGAATCTCATCAAGCAGCTTCTTGAAGGATCCCAGGGTGTCAGCTTCAACAACATTACTGGGGAGTTGGTTCCAGACCCTCACAATTCTCTGTGTAAAAAAGTGCCTCCTATTTTCTGTTCTGAATGCCCCTTTATCTAATCTCCATTTGTGACCCCTGGTCCTTGTTTCTTTTTTCAGGTCAAAGAAGTCCCCTGGGTTGACATTGTCTATACCTTTTAGGATTTTGAATGTTTGAATCTGTGGGTTCTGATGTTACTGTTATATATGTTTGTTTTGCATAGTTTCTTTTTGGCTCTGTGTTATCACTGTAACGTTGTTGTTGTTGTTGTTGTTGTCACTCTGGGTTGTCATGGTAAGTTTTACACTGGTGTTTTCTTTGTGTCTGAGTTGTCATGGTAAGTTTTGTGCTGGTGTTCTTTCTTTGTGTCTGGGTTGGCATGGTACGTTTTGTGCTGGTGTTCTTTCTTTTGGGTCTGGGTTGCATTGGTAAGTTTTGTGCTGGTGTTCTTTCTTTTGGGTCTGGGTTGCATTGGTAAGTTTCGTGCTGGTGTTCTTTCTTTGTGTCTGGGTTGCCATGGTAAGTTTTGTGCTGGTGTTCTTTCTTTGTGTCTGGGTTGTCATGGTAAGTTTTGTGCTGGTGTTCTTTCTTTGTGTCTGGGTTGTCGTGGTAAGTTTTGTGCTGGTGTTCTTTCTTTGTGTCTGGGTTGTCATGGTAAGTTTTGTGCTGGTGTTCTTTCTTTGTGTCTGGGTTGCATTGGTAAGTTTTGTGCTGGTGTTCTTTCTTTGTGTCTGGGTTGTCATGGTAAGTTTTGTGCTGGTGTTCTTTTGGGTCTGGGTTGTCATGGTACGTTTTGTGCTGGTGTTCTTTCTTTGTGTCTGGGTTGTCATGGTAACTTTTGTGCTGGTGTTCTTTGTGTCTGGGTTGTCATGGTAACTTTTGTGCTGCTTTAGTTGCTTTGGTTGTAGTTGACAGTAATACTGGTCTTGCTGTCGTTGTCTTTGAGAGTGTGGACGTTGATGGTAGTGTTGTAGCTGTTTTTGGTTTGTCTCTGGATTCTTACTGTAATGTTTCTGGTGTCGTAGCTGTAGCTCTTGATTTTCACTGTAAATTTTCCACTGTTTTTTTATTATTATTATTTAGTATTAGTGATGCATTACTAAATAATAATTCAATTCAATTTTACAACAGGTTGCCACAAAGCGCTTTACAAAGGCAAAAACAATAAACAGTAAACATTTAAAAAAAGAACAGAATACAAACAAAACAGAATATATAAGCTTATAAAAATATGATTTTAATTTAGAAAAAAATAAATAAAATAAAAAATAAAAAACAGTGGGAACAATATGGGGTCAAGAGGATAATAATAATAATAAGTGGTACTAGTAATTATTATATGTGTATTTTCAAGGCAAGATCATTTTTATGTGAAAGAACAGTTAATGAAAAATAAAAAAAACTGAAATGTCTTGGTTAGATAAGTATTCACCCCCCCTGAGTCAATACTTGGTAGAACCACCTTTGGCAGCAATTACAGCTGTAAGTCTTTTGGGGTAAGTCTCTACCAGGTTTGCACATCTGGATCATGCAATATTTGCCCATTCTTCTTGGCAAAATTGTTCAAGCTCTGTCAAGTTGGATGGGGATCGTTGGTGGACAGCAATCTTCAAGTCTTGCCACAGATTCTCAATCGGATTCAAGTCCGGGTTTTGACTGGGCCACTCTAGGACATTCACTTTCTTGTTTTTAAGTCACTCAAGTGTCGCTTTGGCTGTGTGCTTGGGGTCATTGTCCTGCTGAAAGGTGAATCTCCGTCCCAGTCTTAGGTCTTTGCAGACTGAAGCAGGTTTTCCTCAAGGATTTGCCTGTATTTAGCTCCATCCATTTTGCCCTCTACCCTGACAAGCTTCCCAGTCCCTGCCGATGAAAAGCATCCCCATAGCATGATGCTGCCACCACCATGCTTCACAGTAGGGATGGTGTTACCTGGGTGATGTGCTGTGTTGGGTTTGTGCCAGACATAACACTTTGCATAGTAGTAAAGGCACGACAGCATCTGTCACTTTTCTAAACCCCGCCCATTTTGATTAATTTATGAACCCAAGCCCTGCTCCTTTCACAACTTTTGATTGATTTAAGACCCTAGCCTGCCCCTATTGGTTGATTTATGACCTTAAGCCCCGCCCCTTTCCATGCCTCTGAGTGATTTATGACCTTAACCCCCGCCCCTTTTCCCCACGCTTTGATTGATTTATGGCCCTTAAGCCCTGCTCCTTTTCCCACGCTTTGAGCGATTTATGGCCCTTAAGTCCCTCCCCTTTTCCCCACGCCTTTGAGTGATTTATGATCCCTTATGACCCGCCCCTTTTTTTCTGACATTAACCGGATGTCTGTCAAAAATAGCCCTCCCCTAAAAACGGCATCTGTTTTACCCCTAGTTTATTGACTATCACAAAGGAAGAAGAAAGACAGAAAGAAAAAACAGAAAACAAATTGTATTATAATGCTTTTTTTGTGATTATGTTCAAAACCCTCCGTAACAATAACCAAGGTTATTAACAAACAGAGAGTTCCTAAACATTTTTGACTATCTTCGAGACCCTCCGTAACAATAACCAGAGTTATTAACAAACAGAGAGTCCATAAACACATGAAATAATTTCATCATCAGTATATTATAAACATATTACACTGAAAACTAACCCATAACAACATCCATCAAATGTGCTGGGGGCCCTACATTTTTGTTGGATTTCCAGGCCGTGGTAGTTAACTGTGTCCATTCCATAATACACATGGTTCTATCTAATGGTTAATTTTAATATTACAACATATTCTAAAAACTTGTTTTTGAATCCAATAAAGGTTAGCAAAGACTGAATTGTAAAGGTTTTAGGGTTTTTTAGGAGCCTACCCATAATGCACCTGTATTTGCACAATGGTTTCTATTAACATTACAGAGAACTCTAAAAACCTAGTTAATGTTATTTCTGAAGCTAAAAAATTTGACCACTACATTATTTGGCTTAATGTGATTATTTTAAGACCATACAAGACGTGGTTAGGTATAAGAATAATCTTTTTTATGTTAAAAACTGTATAAATGCGGAAGGATTAAGTATTCCGCATACTGCCATCTGCTGGTTGATTTTAATATTGCAGCAGCCACGAACTAAATATGTTGTAAAACGCCTTTTTAGATGTTAGCACTAAATTTTTTGACTTAATGTGATTATTTTAAGAACAACTAATACGTGGTTAGGTATGAGAATCATCTGTTTCTGTTAAAACTGAATATATTTTGGGGTTTCTCAGGACTAGTAAGAAATTATAGAGAAAAAAAGAAGAGAGTCTGTTTTTTGACCAAGCAGCGGGGTTATGGGGAACATGGTGAACAGACCTTGTCTTTTGGCCAAGAAAAAAAGAAGCGGCCCTAGAGAGAAAAGGTAAAAAAAACCCTGTTTTTTTACTTAGTAAGATATTTTTCTTAAATAATAGTCTTAACTACTATCCTTCAGAAGAATATGTCTTACGTAAAGGCTTCTTAATCAATATATAATATTTTAAACTATTACACTGAAAAAGAACCTCATCTAACGCTGAAAAGTCTATTGAGCCTGTTCTTTTTTCGGGGAGGTAGACTTGGGGTGGGCTGTTCACTGTGTAATTATTTTTTTATTATTATTTATTTCTTAGCAGACGCCCTTATCCAGGACGACTTCCAATTGTTACAAGATATCACATTATTTTTACATACAATTACCCATTTATACAGTTGGGTTTTTACTGGAGCAATCTAAGTAAAGTACCTTGCTCAAGGGTAATGCATGGACTGTTCCCACAAGGCTGTTGGCTGATATTCGAATACGGGTTCTTTCTATCTACTGTATACAAGTTCTCTAATTATTTTCAAATTAAAGTTCTAAAACAAAAAATAAATGAAAATCTTTCAATGTCGGCTGTTTGTTTGTGTGTAAATTCAATTCTTTAATAATTACAATTATTTTAGTTAAGATGAAAACATTTACAAAGTGGTGAAATTAATAAATACACAAATAAATAAATACATGTCTGCTGTTCAATTATAGTCTATAATTGTAGACAGTGTTCAAGTTTGTTACAAATATTTTAGTTCAGATGTAAGCAGCGACAAACTATGGACGCTTATCTTTGAATTGATTGAATGGAGGTCAGAAATTGTTTTACAATCACAAATGGTCGGACATTATGTAAAAAAACATGTTTTTAGTACCGTGTTTCTGATTTTACTGGGTGGATAGGCAGCTGCAAATGTGATATGGTTGTCTTTTTATGATACACTTTATATGATCTAACTTAACATGATATTGCCTGTATGTTATAATGTTCAAGATTTTACTGTATTTAACTAAGTATTTGCATTATTTTAACATATTAATTTTAGATCTTGAAACAAAATGACATACTTAAAATACCTGAAAATCTTATCAAACACCTTTTTGGTATATTTCATACATGTGGATAGAAAAATAATTCTCTACAGCAGTTATTTGGGCCTCATTTATTTTGGAATTGTTTATTTTCTGTCAGATTAAGATTTTTTGCTGTCAAATTATAATAGATATGTTATAAAAGAAGAAAGATTAAACCAAGCATACATTACCTTGTAGAATGACTGGGAATTTACAAACAGTATGAATGAGGACAACAAAGCATATTGCATAAAGAGGATACAAAATACCCTTTACAAAGGGAATCATTTCAACATTAACCACGGTATGTATAAAGAAAATCAGCATATCTCTAAACTAGCTGTTTTAAAACAGAAATATTCCTGTTAAACATAACACCACAATCAGCATATCTCTAAACTAGCTGTTTCACATTCTTACAGAATACAACCCCCAAAGAATAATATATTTAGAAGCCATGCGACAAGCATACAAAGAAGCAGTACCCATATACACGTGCACTTTATTTTAGGGTTAATTGATTCCTTGTATTGGCTCTTCTGTTTATGTTTGACACGTCTGTGGCGTCGGGTCAGGCAGCATCAAAAGTCCAGAACAGTTGAATAGGGGTGCCGACACCGCTTTGAACTATTGAGGACGTTTCCTGTCTTTGTAAAGCAGGGTCATAAAACACCTTTGCTTAATTTACATGTTAAGAGCTCGAACAAACCCCCCGGCTGTTTTTGACCCATGACAACGATGTTACTTTTTTTTTTTCAACCCTCCCCGCACGCCCTAGGTATCTCCACTTGTTCGTTCAGTAACGGGGGTGTACACTTTCAATTGGAGGACTCTTTGAAACGCCATAGGTAATTTAATGTTTTTGTGTTTTCTTTATTTTGTGTTTGTTTTCAGTTGATGTTCATTTGTTTTTAAAAGGCAATCTTTCAATATAGTTTAGTGTATGTTACTTGTATTCATTCTTTCTTTCTTTATTTTAATTAAGTCAATCTATCCAATCTATATATTTTATGTTTTTCAGTGATGCCAGAGACTAACTCCTCGGACATACTAAAAAAAAATATCAAATTGTTGGTCATTTCTAACTCCGGGGGCAGATTTTCTCACTTATTTTGCTCTTACATACTTTTGTCAGCAAACCTTACATTTCTGCAAATGGCATGTAGGTTTGTGGTTACTGTAATCCACTCAAAGCATGGGGGAAAAGGGGCGGGGCTTAAGAGTCATAAATCAACCAATAGGGGCGGGTTAGGGTCATAAATCAATCAAAATGTGTGAAAGGGGCAGGGCTTAGGGTCATAAATCAATCAGAGGCGTGGAAAGGGGTGGGCTTAAGGTCATAAATCAACCAATAGGGGGCAGGGTTAGGGTCATAAATCAATCAAATGGTGTGAAAGGGACAGGGCTTGGGATCATACATCAATCAAAAGGGGCGGGGCTTAGAAAAGTAACAGATGCTGTTGTGTCTTTACTACTTTGCATTTAGGCCAAATAGTTCAATTTTTGTTTCATCGGACCACAGAATCTTTTGCCACGTCTTTTCAGTCTCACACATGCCTTTTTGCAAATTCCAAGTGGGATTTTACATGGGCTTTTTTCAGAAATGGCTTCCTTCTTGCCACTCTTCCATACAGGCCAGATTTGTGGAGTACCTGAGCTATTGTTAACACGTGGACAGTTTCTTCCATCTCAGACATGGAACGCTGTAGGTCTTTCAGAGTTGTCATTGGCCACTTGCTGGCTTCTCTGACCAATGCCCTTCTTACCCGGCTGCTCAGTTTGGGAGGACAGCCTGCTCTAAGCAGATTCTGGGTGGTGCTGTATACCTTCCACTTCTTAATGATCGACTTGACTGTGCTCCAAGGGATATTCAATGCCTTTGAAATCTTTTTATACCACTCCCCTGATCTGTGCCTTTTCACAACTTTATCCTGGAGTTGTTTTGAAAGCTCCTTGGTCTTCATGGTAGTATATTTGCTTTGAATGCACTACCCATCTGTGGGGCCTTACAGAGACAGGTGTATTTAATCTGAAATCATGTGAACCACTTTTATTGCACACAGATGGACTCCATTTAAATTATTGTGTGAATTCTGAAGGCAATTGGTTGCACCTGAGCTTATTTAGGAGTGTCATTGCAAAGGGGGTGAATACTTATCTGTGGCAATGTGGTTTGCAGTGCTCAGGTGTACAGGTGATTCAGGTGCTCCAGACAAAGACAAACACAAAGTTCACAGTTCCAGTTCTTTAATCTCCTTGAACAAAGATTTTAAATAATAAAGGTGGCTCTACCCAGCAATGGGTACTGCCAGTGCCAAAACAAGGGGTTGCAGTCCTGAAATAATAATGCAAACACAAAACACATAACACAAACACATAAACACATCTCCAGACTGTGTGTGCTCTTGGTGCAGGTGCCGTGCTCTGAGTGGTGGTGGTTTTGTGCGTTCAGGTCCGGGCTGGCTTCTGGCTGCAGCTCCCGGCTTCGTATCAGCCATCTGGCAAAGACAAATACAGGCTTTTTTTTATCAATGGGCACACTTCATTCACCTTTTCCCGTCCTTGTTTCCTCCCATTAACCACAACAAAGGAACCAATTACAGCGTCACGTCACTCTAAAGTACCCTAAGCCCCGCCCTCTCCGATAGCTAGTTCAATCACGTCTCCTCCAATTCATGACTGAAACTTTGCTCACCGTACTAGGGCGATGACTCCAGGTACCATAACGCCGCCCTCTTCCTGAATGGCCGGCTTCCGACTGCCCCCGGAATGAACTGCCCAACCATTCAGTACGAAGCCCGCAGTTCCTGTTTTACAGTGCCCTCACCGGTCGAGAGGGAGATTGTTGATTCGGACAAACACTGTTGCAGCAGCAAAGGTCATTCAAAATGATCTAGACAGTATTCAGAACTGGGCAGACACATGGCGAATGACATTTAATAGAGAAAAGTGTAAAGTATTGCACGCAGGCAATAAAAATGTGCATTATAAATATCATATGGGAGATACTGAAATTGAAGAAGGGAACTATGAAAAAGACCTAGGAGTTTATGTTGACTCAGAAATGTCTTCATCTAGACAATGTGGGGAAGCTATAAAAAAGGCCAACAAGATGCTCGGATATATTGTGAGAAGTGTTGAATTTAAATCAAGGGAAGTAATGTTAAAACTTTACAATGCATTAGTAATACCTCACCTATTATTATTATTTAGCAGACGCCTTTATCCAAGGTGACTTACAGAAACTAGGGTGTGTGAATTATGCATCAGCTGCAGAGTCACTTACAATTACATCTCACCTGAAAGACGGAGCACAAGGAGGTTAAGTGACTTGCTCAGGGTCACACAATGCGTCAGTGGCTGAGGTGGGATTTGAACCGGGGACCTCCTGGTTACAAGCCCTTTTCTTTAACCACTGGAGCACACAGTCTCCTAGAATATTGTGTTCAGTTCTGGTCACCTCGTTACAAAAAGGTTATTGCTGCTCTAGAAAGTGCAAAGAAGAGCAACCAGAACTAGATGGTAACTTTACAAGTAAAGTTGTGGGGCTTGCTTTATTGTGAAAGTGGTCAAAGTAGCTGATTTGTGTCAAAAGTCACATTGTTTACTAATTGTCTCATGCTTAGAATGTGCTATAATTTGAAATTTCTCAAAGTTCTATGACAGTTAATTCAACAGTGGGAAGTAGCCTACTGAAAGAAGTTGATGCGGTTACCGAAACAGCTGTACCTCTTGATTGGTAGACGCCATTCCTGTTTTGATTTCATATTTGAATAGCTGAGAAGTAGAGGAAGATTTGTCTAACTTGTTGGGAAAGTGGTCAAAACGGCAGTTATTTCTAAAAGTTCACAGAAAACGTAGTTGGTGCGGTTACTAAAACAGGTGTACCTCTTGATTGGTAAGTTATTTCTGTTTTGATTTCATATTTGAATAGCAGAGAAGTAGAGGAAGATTCCATATTCTCTAAATGTTTGTCTTACTTGTTGGGAAAGTGGTCAAAGTAGCTGATTTGTGTCAAAAGTTACATCATTTACAGTAAATAGAATATTGGAAGTCTGGGAGATTTTAATCAATGGGGAGCTTTAGAATGTTGAAAAAAAGTCCCATTAAAGTGAATGAAGATGGACAAAAAAGGACATAAAGTGTAATATTTAAAAAGTATAAAAGATATCAAAAAGTTGTATACAAGCACACTATTCCAGACCAGTCTACACGTTTTAAAGTTTGAACGGCATTTCTAGCTTAAACGGTGTAAGAGGAGTAGCGTGCCAAAGAAGAAGAAGAAGAAGAAGAAGAAGAAGAAGTATGTCTCTTGCTTCGCAAGCCCCACTAATTATCCCGGGTTTAAATGGCATTTAACAGAGTGAAGCTAGATGAATAGAGCAATACTACTTACCTTTAACAGGGATGAGAGCGCCCTCTGCTGTTCACTGAATAAAACAGGTATTTTCAGCTGCTGGCCTGTGTATTTATTGTATTTTATTTTCTTTTGTGTTTTTTTTTTACAGTTCTTTACCTGGAAAGAACTCGGCTGAGATGATCTTGTTTCAATGAGTGTGACATCATGCATAAACAGAAAACATTTTATAAACACACAATAGAAGGCACTTCGGAGCCTAGATCTCATTTCAGTTCAACATTAAAATAAGTGTAGCTAACCAAGAAATACATTTTATAGCAAACATTTCTGTTTAAAACAAGGAAGCTTTTATATATCTGTTACCTCGTCAGTGTCTTCTGGGTCAAAGCATTTTACTGTCTGAAAGCTTGTCAGTCAATAATGGAAGCAGCTGCTTGGTTTATGACAGGAAAGCCATTAAGGGGTGAGGATGATCTCACTCTTCAGGTGAAATAACCATGCAAGTACAGCACTCTGAAAGCATGGCTTACAAAGAGAGTTTTCATGACCCTAGTGTAGTACCAGATATCATGTTTCAAAATACAAATCCATGTTTACTGTAACATGTGTGTCTTTCAATACTACTGCTGTTTTTAATATCTTCATAATCCAAAACATATTGCTAGAACTAATTAAGAGAAAAGAAAATGACGTTAGTGAAGTTAGCAAGCGGTTCACAGTTCGCTATTCCAGCTCACGTTAACCCAACTCGCTATTCCAGCCTGCAGTTCGCTATTCCAGCCTGCAGCTCGCTATTCCAGCCTGCAGTTCGCTATTCCAGCCTGCAGCTCGCTATTCCAGCCTGCAGCTCGCTATTCCAGCCTGCAGTTCGTTATTCCAGCCTGCAGCTCGCTATTCCAGCCTGCAGCTCGCTATTCCAGCCTGCAGCTCGCTATTCCAGCCTGCAGCTCGCTATTCCAGCCTGCAGTTTGCTATTCCAGCCTGCAGCTCGCTATTCCAGCCTGCAGTTTGCTATTCCAGCCTGCAGCTCGCTATTCCAGCCTGCAGTTTGCTATTCCAGCTTGCTATTTGTTTCTTCAGCTTGCTCTTGATTTTTACAGCTTGCTATTATATTTTGCTTTTGCTTTTTTGCAAATAAAAACCACGAATGTGGAGTTTTACCACGGTTTGATGTTTGCTTTTTTTTTTTAATTTTCGAACTGTAGATGAAAAAAATGAAAAATGAAAAGAACAAACAATATTTCCAGTTTTCCAATTTCTGAAAACGGTAAAAAATATAAAAATAAATTGGGGGAAAAATGTAATGAGCTGATATCTATAAAACGCAGGGTAAAAAAATAAATCTATGGTGCAAATATTAGGAACACTTGATTTTGCTTAAGTTTACAATCATTGTGCACAAAAATAAATCTACATTGTGGAAATGATGAGCGGCTCACCTCTTACTAATTCCAGTCTATCGTTCAATTCGAAGACGACCACCAAGACATTATGTATGGGATAATGTATACCAGAGCCATCGCGCTGCTTAGCTGCTTAGAAAGGGGCTGTCCTAGGGTCAGTGTCCCGTGACAGACAAAGAGCTGGTCAGATTGACGCAGAGCTCTTGTCCTAAGCACGTAGCATCTCAATGCCCGCACTGGGCAGAGGAAATTCAATCTCTCATCCTCTGTTGAAGCAAACAGAGGTGGATGGAAGGACTCCAGTTTCACAGACTGATTAACGTGGAAGGCTGTCATCACCTTGGGGAGGAAAGCAGGGTTGGTGCGCAGAGACACCCTGCTGCCATCTTCCCAATACACATGCAGGAGCTGTGCACAGACAGCGCCTGCAGCTTACTGACCCGCTTAGCGGAGGTGATAGCCAAGAGGAAGGCTGTCTTCATAGACAGGTACTTCAACTCTATGGAGTGTATGGGATCAAACGGGGCCCAGAGACATTGAATCTACGGGGGCATGGCAAGCAGAGATAGCCACTAAATACACTTTCAAGGTGGAAAGTGACCTACCAGCATCAAGTAGATCTTGCAGAAACTGTAAGATGACTGGCATGGGGCAAGATATGGGGTCATGGCTCCACTTATAGGTATACAAGGACCTACTGGAGTCTGCCCTAGCGCTCTGCAATACCCACAACCGCATCTGATAGCGCTAGGGCTAACCAGCGGTCCCTTTCAGGGGTGTAAAAGATCAAGTATCGTAGTACTGTTTGTCACTGGTTTCCCGCTCCCACCAACTGGCACAGACTCGTTGCGTTCTCAGGCAAGTATGTTTTATTTACAATATTTACACAAATAAACAGTTTCTGCTATAGCCTAAGCCCTGTACGGGCCACTGACTGACTCACTTCTTCGACCCTCTCTAAGCTACTTCAAGACTACTACAGACCTACAGGTTTTGGCCTGTGCAAGATCCAACTGGAAGAGCCCAAGTCCACCGGAGCGAACCTCACTAGCCAATGTAGAAGTGTAGCCCGGTAAGTAGAAAAGAGACTCCTTCTCCTGGAGTGAGTCAGTCGACACAGGTAAGCGCAGGACCAACTCCCTTTGCCGGAGTCGTTCTGTAATACAGGACGTGCTCCCTCTGCTGGAGTGATCCTGTAACACGGGTAAAGACAAGACGTGCTCCCTCTGCTGGAGTAATTCTGAAACACAGGTAAGTACCGGACAGACTCCCTCTGCTGGAGTGATCCTGAAACACAGGTAAGTACAGGACAGACTCCCTCTGCTGGAGTGATCCTGTAACACAGGTAAGCACAGGTTAGGTCCCCTCCCAAAGAAGGGTTCCAGGAACACAAATTAAGTGACCCCGGACGTCCAGAGACAGGAATACAGATGGCAATAAATTGTATCCGGACTGTGGGGAAGGAACCCCGGCAGCCAACTCCCAGTTGTCCACGGATGCAAGTTGAGAACAAATCAGAAGCCACGTGTCCACCTTACCTGTGCAAACTCTATGCAATGTGTCTCATACCAGTTTTCCAATAAACAGCGTCTTGTAAATCAAGTCTGACGACTCCTTTATGTCTGGTTTAGTTCGCTGTCCCTGCAGTGTGTGAATAACCAACACACCTCCTGATCCCGTGTCATAAAACGTAAAACTAAACACACACTACTGTTGTGACGGCGCACAACTACACACCGTGGAACACCGCGGGACCCTTTTAAAAATCGATCACTGAGAAGTAATATAAACTTCAAAAATAAACGCTTCACAAGAAATAACCAAACTTTAACAAAACAAAAGACTACCTCACCAAGAGGAAAAACGCACTCGAATTAAACTGAATGCCAAACTACCTTTTAAATACAAGCGTTCACTTTACTTTATAATATTCTACAACACACTGAAGATTGCAGGCTTCTTTCAGCAGGACAATAAGGCGGAGTTCCCCACGATCACACATCGCCCCGATTGTTCTGCCCTGCTTCCTTATAAACCCAGTAACCCCTCCCAATCAATTGGTGCTCGGGATTCTGGGTTGTGTAGTTTCCCCCATAGTGTCGCCATTTCTTAAAGGCGACACCGCTCTTTCCTCACAGGGGCCAGACCCATAGCCAGATGCCAAAGAGAGCCTTTCGCCTGACTGAGGAGATCCATGCGAAGTGGAATCTCCCAGGGCTGGCTGTGCAACAGCTGGCACAGGGTCGAAAACCACACTCTCCTGCGCCACTTGGGGGCCACTAGGTGAACTGACACTTTCTCTAACTGGACTTTTTTGAGAAATGCCGGGAGCAGCGGTATAGGCGGGAAAGAGTACAAAAACGCTTTGGGCCATTTGTGTGCTAGGGCGTCTACGCCGAGTGGACCGCCTAAGCGGTGGAGGGAGTACCACAGGGGGCAGTGTGTTGTCTCTGCCGAGGCAAAGAGATTGACCTGCGCCTTCCCGAAACGTTTCCAAATGCGCACCACTATCTGAGGGTGGAGTCGCCACTCTGACGGATGAGGACCGCTCGTGGAGAGGAGGTCCGCTGCCCAGTTCACCACTCCGGGAATGTGCGTCGCCCGTAGGGACAGCAAGTTCCTCTGAGCCCATGTCAATAGCCTGAAGGCCATGCGATGCAACCCCCGGGGACCGTAGGCCACCCTGACATACACCACCACTGTCAGGTTGTATGTCCGGATCAACACATGCGTACCGCTCAGCACTGGGAGAAAGTGGTGGAGAGCAAGGGATACCGCTTGCAGCTCCAGCATGTTCATGTGCAGGGATGTCCAGCGGTCCGACCAGGATCTGCGTACTCCTCTGCCTTCCCAGACCGCTCCCCAACCCGTTGGAGGCATCTGTCATCACCACCTGGTGGTTCAAAACTACTCCCATTCGCACACCTTCCCGCAGGTGAGAGGTCGTTCTCCACCAGCATAGGGCTGCCGAGCACGCGTGAGACACGGTCAGCCGACGGTGTCTGCCACGTTTGGCATTGAGGTGGAATGCATTGAGCCACACTTGTAGCGGGCGCATGCGAAGCAGACCCAGCTGAATGGCCGATATGGCTCCGGCCATCAGACCCCATAGTTTCTGGCACAATAGGAGGGTGACCTGTGATCCCTGTTGAAAAAGGGAGAGGCAACCCTGGATAGCTGCAACTGTCATCCGACAGGTATGTGCGCATAGTAGTGGAGTCCAGCCGGAGCCCCAAGTAGTGCACTGCACCAGCGTAAGCCTCCGCGAAGGGAGGGGGATGGAAAGCCTCTAGTTCCACTGATTGATTCAAGTGAAACACTGTAATCACCTTAGGGAGGAAAGCAGGGTTCATGCGCAACGATGCCCTATTTCCATCGACCCAAACATGCATTCAGGAACTGTGCACGGACAGTGCCTGTAGCTCACTGACTTAGCGGAGGTGATAGCTAACAGAAAGGCTGACTTCATAGAGAGATATTTCAGATCTATGGTATCTATGGGCTCAAACAGGGCCTTTGTGAGAACCTCCAGTACCACATCTAGACTTCATTTGGGGAGGACGTCCTTTATAGGAGGTTGTAACCTCTGAGCACCCTTTAGAAAATGGATCACCAGAATATGAGCGCCCGGGTATACTGAGTCGATGGGAACGTGGCAAACAGATATGGCTGCTAGGTACACTTTCAACATAGAGGGGGATTTACCTGCCTCTAGTAGATCTTGCAGAAACTGTAAAATAACTACTATAGAGCAATACACGGGATCATGGCCTCTGGCCATGCACCAGTTCTGAAAATATTTCCACTTACAGGTGTGTAGCTCTCGAGGCACCGAGGATGCCAAAGCACCAAGGCGCAGAGGCTCTGGGGCAGCGTGGCACAAATGGCGCCACTACACAGGGCTCGAAAGGCCTCGAGGCGTCAAAGCGCAGAGGCGTGTAGCTCTCAAGGGCAGAGGGCGCCAAGGCTATCTAGGCTCTGAGGCACCGAGGACCTGAGGGTACCGCGGGCGTCGAGGCCTAGACACAGGGGCGCCGAAGCACCGAGCACAGAGTACTGAGGGCAAAGCACTGGGCAAAGGTACTGGGCTACGTGTCTGTGTCTGGGCTGCTTGCAGTCACACAACCAGAAACAGTGCATAGCTTGCAGTGGAGTGGAGCTTAGCCTATAGATGTTTGCAGTCTGGTCTGCGTGCAGTCACACAACCAGTGCAGTGTGAAGCTTGCAGTGGAGTGGAGCACCCAATATGGCGTCCGGACCGCATGGAGCCCTCAACCAGTGCAACGCGTAGCTTGAAGTGGGGTAGTGCAATCACAAACCTAGAGAAGGGAGAGAGACAGAAGAAAGAAAAAGAAAACAAACCTGTTCCCTTTTTTTTTTTTTTACACACTAACACACTAATGAAGGAAGCACGCGTTTATTTATTTATTTTTAAAACTGCAATGCAGTAGAAAAGAGACACTCGACAGCAAGCTGGAGTGTTGTCTTTTTTTGTTTTGTTTTTTATTGACAGTAAAATCAATAGTAATCGACGGCCTGTAGGGGCGCTAGCTGCAGAGCGAGGCTGGACTCGCTGGAGGGTCGTATGTCCCTTCTCTCTGAAGGTATGAAACAGAGACTAACAGTAGTAGATTGGAGTAAAATAGAGAGAACATCCACAGAAAAAGGATGGCTGTTTTTTAAAAATGTAGTACTAGATGCGCAAAACAATTACATCCCCAAAGTAGACAAATCTAAATCTAAAACAAAATGGCCAAAATGGTTTAATAGATCGATTAAAAAAAATAATCAGCGAAAAAAGGCACTTTACAGAGCGTTTAAAAGGGACCAAAAACAAAGTACACAGAAAGAGTACTTGGAACTGCAAACACAAGTCAAAAAGGAAGTTAGAAAAGGCCACGAGAGAGATAGAAATCAATATTGATAAGGGGATAAAACCAATTCCAAAAATATTTTTCCAATATTATAACAGCAAGAGAACATTCAAAGAGGAGGTTAAATGTCTAAGAGACACAAATGGCAAAATCATAGATGAAGAAAAAAAAAAAATAGCAAATATATTAAATGATTACTTTTCACAGGTTTTTTACAAAGGAGGACACGGACAACATGCCCCACATGTCGACCTGTTCCTATCCAATTTAAATAACTTTAGCATAACAGAGGCAGAAGTATTAAAGGGACTAGGAACTCTTAAAATAAACAAATCCCCTGGGCTGGATGAGATCCTCCCAATAGTACTCAAAGAAATGAAAGAAGTTGCTTTACAAACCGTTAACCAAGATCATGCAACAGTCTCTTGACACAGGGTTGTACCGACAGACTGGAAAATAGCAAACGTAATACCGATCCACAAAAAAGGGAGACAAAACCGAACCAGGTAACTACAGACCAATAAGCCTGACTTCTATTATATGTAAACTTATGGAAACTATAATAAGATCCAAAATGAAAAATTACCTATATGGTAACAATATCCTGGGAGACAGTCAGCATGGTTTTAGGAAAGGGAGATCGTGTCTAACTAACCTACTTGACTTTTTTGAGGATGCAACATTGAAAATGGATAATTGCAGAGCATACGACAAGGTTTATTTAGATTTCCAGAAAGCTTTTGACAAAGTCCCGCATAAAAGATTAATTCTCAAACTGAATGCAGTAGGGATTCAAGGCAATGCATGCACATGGATTAGGGAGTGGTTAACATCTAGAAAACAGAAAGTACTGATTAGAGGAAAAACCTCAAAATGGAGCGAGCTAACCAGTGGTGTACCACAGGGATAATCTACATTAATGATTTAGATTCTGGTATAGTAAGCAAACTCGTTAAATTTGCAGACGACACAAAAATAGGAGGAGTGGCAAACACTATTGCAGCAGCAAAGGTCATTCAAAATGATCTAGACAGTATTCAGAACTGGGCAGACACATGGCGAATGACATTTAATAGAGAAAAGTGTAAAGTATTGCACGCAGGCAATAAAAATGTGCATTATAAATATCATATGGGAGATACTGAAATTGAAGAAGGGAACTATGAAAAAGACCTAGGAGTTTATGTTGACTCGGAAATGTCTTCATCTAGACAATGTGGGAAGGTATAAAAAGGCCAACAAGATGCTCGGATATATTGTGAGAAGTGTTGAATTTAAATCAAGGGAAGTAATGTTAAAACTCTACAATGCATTAGTAAGACCTCACCTAGAATATTGTGTTCAGTTCTGGTCACCTCATTACAAAAAGGATATTGCTGATCTAGAAAGAGTGCAAAGAAGAGCAACCAGAATTATCCCGGGTTTAAAAGGTATGTCGTATGCAGATAGGCTAAAAGAATTGAATCTATTCACTCTTGAACAAAGAAGACTACGCGGCGATCTGATTCAAACATTCAAAATCCTAAAAGGTATAGACAGTGTCGACCCAGGGGACCTCTTTGACCTGAAAAAAGAAACAAGGACCAGGGGTCACAAATGGAGATTAGATAAAGGGGCATTCAGAACAGAAAATAGGAGGCACTTTTTTTTTACACAGAGAATTGTGAGGGTCTGGAACCAACTCCCAGTAATGTTGTTGAAGCTGACACCCTGGGATCCTTCAAGAAGCTGCTTGATGAGATTCTGGGATCAATAAGCTACTAACAACCAAACGAGCAAGATGGGCTGAATGGCCTCTTCTCGTTTGTAAACTTTCTTATGTTCTTCTTATGTTCTTCTTATGTTCTCCTTTTTTTTTTACAGCTGCAAAGCGCAGAGTAAAAAACAAAAGGAACGTGCAGGAAGCTGCAGAGGTTAGAAAGCAGGCTACAATCGCCAAGAAATGTAGGCTGATGAAGAAAGTTTTTTTTTTTAAGAACATAAGAAAGTTTACAAACGAGAGGAGGCCATTCAGCCCATCTTGCTCGTTTGGTTATTAGTAGCTTATTGATCCCAGAATCTCATCAAGCAGCTTCTTGAAGGATCCCAAGGTGTCAGCTTCAACAACATTACTAAAAATGTATTTAAACAAAAATGATTTCAACGAATCGCAGTTGTGTATGTGTTAGCTCATCCTTCAGTTGCCAAGTTTCTGATTCCTGGGAAGTGGCAAGCCTACTTTCAGCAATTAATTGCAAGGGAACTCACAAAAACTCGAAGAAGGAGCTCTAAAGAGTCAATCACAACTGGGTTAGAGTAATACTCACCACTGTACCTACCTGTCTGTGAAAGGCAAAAGAGGCTGAGATCTCCACACAGTGACTATTTATTACCTTGGTGAGGCGGGACTGAGGACGTCTCTCCTTGGAGGGCGTTTTGGCAGCTTTGATATAAAATGCTCAGCAAATATCTGACAAGCATTATTCAATTTGGCGGTCATCTTCGAACTGAGGGAACCACACGTTGTGCTCTACGTGCTGCTGACACATCTGCCAATCACTAACTTATACAAAGGTAAGAACGCTTAATTGTGTGTATTTTTACTGTCATGATGGTCGCGTCGTGTTGAGTTGGGGGGGGGATACGTCTATTATATGTTAATGAGTGCTTTTTGCTTATGACCCCTCCCATGTGTATGATGCGTATGACCCCCCCCCCCCGGACGAGCATCCTGCTGAACAGTTTCCAAATGTTGGCAAGTATGGTTCTGTGTGCACCTGTTTTAAAAAGAAAGCCACATATGATATGGACTGTTTTACTCACCTGCTCAATTACCTGTTGTGTACTGTGTGTGCTCCAGAGCAGTAAGTTAAATTGCCAAACTGAACACTTTTAAACAATTTTAATATCAGTGCGTATGATTTTCTATGGACTGTGTTTCTTTAACCATGGCTGTGTTGCACAAACTGCATTAAAAGAAACGCCATTTAATGGCTGAGGCAGTCTGGGGTTTAAATTAAAGACCCAGACTTGGTTTTTAGTTTATTGAACTGGGACTTTTGTTTAATGAACTGTGTGTTCGAAAATACAAAAATAAGTAACCACACGACACGGACAGTAGTAGTTTGTTGTATTTTTGTCATGAAAACAAGTCAGCCAGGAACCTGCAAAGCAGTAGACTGCACGTCACAGTGTTCGCCAACAGAGGGTGCCAAAAGAACCTGAAACAACACAAGGTGCTGTCTAATCCCAAGGACTGTAAGAGTGTGCTAACTAACCATATTCACCTGTTCCTGTCTGGGCCACACAGTGTTTCCAATCTCCTGGACGCTGAGAGAGATTACAACTGGAAATATCTACCTGTTATCTGGAAAAGGATTACAAATACAATTACCAGACAGACTTGGGAATTATCAAATTGCGATTATACGTTCTACTCACCTTGTATTACCTACTGATCCAAGGCCGGATCTGCACTCTGCTGCTGAAAAGAGCCTAGACTTCTATTGCTGAGTGCAACAATGTATTTGTAACTGGCAACGAGAGAAGCTCGTGCCAGATTGAGAAGGCTGAAGAAGTGACTTAGTGGGCAGGGTTATTTTTGTTTTATTAATTTCCATAAAATGTATTTTGTTCTCTGTGAACTGCATAGCATAAAAAAAAAACTGCCTACTTATTCAACTCTATTTCTGCCTCCGTGTGTCACCATATATATATACTGTATATATATGTATATATATATATATATATATATATATATATATATATATATATATATATATATATATATATATTCATTTAAAACGATGTCAATGCAGCAGTTAGGGTTGAACTCATTGCCACAAAAGCAAGGCAAAGTTGCGTAGGATTAATATACTGTATACGTATTTTATTTAGTTCCAATCCATATACTGTATTAAACCAAAATCATGAAAATACTGTTAATATATCAATGCCACTGCATTATCGATATAAACGATTTAAACATGTTTAAACAGGAAAGCTTGCATAAAAGCTGCAGTTATTTTATCACTGCATTGACCATTAATACATTTTGTATTAATGATGGTCCAGGCCCTGGTACTCTCCCGCCTAGACTACTGCAACTCCCTCCTGGCTGGCCTCCCTGCGTCCGCCACCCGTCCGCTCCAGCTCATCCAAAACTCTGCTGCTCGCCTGGTGTTCTCTCTGCCTCTCTTCTCCCACGCAACTCCACTGCTCCGCTCACTCCACTGGCTCCCGATCACCGCTCGCATCCAGTTCAAGACTCTTGTACTAGCCTACAGATGCCTTGACCAGACTGCACCCAGCTACCTTCAGACCCTCATCTCCCTCCACCCCCCCCCTCACCTCTCCGCTCCTCCTGCACTAGAAGACTGACTCTACCTCCTCTCTCCCCCTGCCTCCAGAGCCAGCTCCTTCTCCACCCCTCGCCCCCGCAGTGGTGGAATGACCTTCCTACAGATGTCAGGACTGCCCAGTCCCTGACCACCTTCCGCGCCTCCTCAAGACTCACCTCTTCAGACAGCACCTGTAGAACTCCTCTTTTTTTTCTCTGGACACTTATCACTCTTCCTTAAATGCGCTTTTACTTGCTCTTATCTGCCCCTATTTTACTGCATTTAATCCTGTACTTTAGAGTACTGTAATCTGTCAAGTGTTATTTAATCTGTAGTATTTTGTATTTAATTACAGTATATCCTGATGTAACTATCACTGACACTGTTATCTGCTCCGTTATTGAATCGTCTTTTGTCATACTTGTACTTGCTAGAACCAAAGTCATTGTATTTATCTCGCTCTTAATTGTATTATTACTTGTACTGTGATTCTTGAAATGTATTTTTGTTTACGACTGTAAGTAGCCCTGGATAAGGGCGTCTGCTAAGAAATAAATAAATAAATAATAATAATAATAATAATAATAATAATAATAATAATAATAATAATAATAATTTAAAAAACACAAAACATGAAAGTCACAGCATGCATTATATTCGGGCCGGGACATTTCAATTTGATGATAATAAGCAGAGTGTGACATTAACAGAAGTGACATTAAATTTGACTGTATTATGGCTACATCTGTCTTCTTTTCATACATTTACACTGTAAAACAACAGAACGTGTGAAACGTTTGTATGTAAATGGCATGTGTCTATAGTAAAAAAAATAAATAAATACAGAAGAGCTCTATTCCTAAACAGCAGTGTTTATACATCATTAGGTGTAACACTGGTGTTTAGTCATTTGGAACTCTAAATAATTGTTAAATGTTATGTGTTTAATCTGTGCCATTTTTGCTATGTTTATTGTTTAGATTTTAAACATCAGCCCTGTTATAAACGCGTATGAATGTTTAAAAAGTGTTACAAATCATAAACACGTCCAAGAGTTTATAAAATAAACACCACACGGTGTTACAAATCATAAACACGTCCAAGAGTTTATAAAATAAACACCACACGGTGTTTAAATCCTAAACCCAGTGACGTGTTTTAAAAGTGTGACAAATAAGTGTTTTACAGTTTAGCTTTTATACTTTGTGTTCTATTATTTCACAAACACAACATTTTACCCAAATGTATGAAGGTCAGACATTACACACTCTTAGCCACTATACTATATGTGCTTAAACAATTTTTCTATTTTCTTGAATTATTTGTAGTTTTTTCTTTGTATCATAGTTTCCCCTACAAAATGTCTCCAAAACCATTACTTTGGTTTAAATTGACACATTATTTTGTATCCAGACTTGGGGCCAGCAGTGTGGAGTAGTGGTTAGGGCTCTGGATTCTTGACCAGATCGTTGTGGGTTCAATCCCAGGTGAGGGACACTGCTGTTGTACCCTTGAGCAAGGTATTTTACATAGATTCAGTATAAATGGATAAATGGGTAATTGTATGTAAACATAATGTGAAATAATTTTGACAATTGTAAGTTGCCCTGGATAAGGGCGTCTGCTAAAAAATAAATAATAATAATTTAAATGCAATCTGCTGAACTATTTGCATTTGACTTGGTATTTGTATATTCTGAAATAAGAATTTGCATTGGAATTTAAAATCATGGGAAAGCTTAAAAAATATTTGAATTTCAAATGCATTGAAATACTTTTCAATAATAATGCTCATAATAAAGTAGAGAGTCTTTTCAGTATTGCTGGTAAAGTTGATCAACCTGAAAGATGCAAACTAAAGGACACTTTTGAGAACTGCATGTTTATTAAACATAACAATCAAAACAAGTAAAAAGAATAATTGTGCAATGCACACATATATAAATATATACATATATCTAATCATTTATGTCAGTTTTTCACAAACCTGGTCCTGCGGGCCCACTGTGTCTGCTGTTTGTGTTCCAACTGAGTTCTCAATTATTAAATTGATCCCCCAATTGAACTAACAATTAGTGACTTAATGCAATGTTAGAAATAACTTGAAATATCAAACTCTTTTTGGCTGCTTTCACAAACCCTGATCAGCACAAATCTTGGACTACCTTACCTGAGTTAACATTAGGTAGTCCTAGATTAGTGCCATTTAAGAGCTACAAATAATTCAAATGCTCTGATTAGGCAAATTATTCATTCAACTGAGGGTTCAATTCAATAATTTAAAGCTAAGTTGGAACAAAAATCAACAAACACTGGGTCCAGGACGAAGATTGGGAAACACTGTTTTATGTAACTTGCTTCCTATATTGGTACATACCTGTTAATTATTATGAACTATGTGATTACTGTGTTTATGTTGTTATTATATAAACTCTTTCCCTTGTATGTCACCTTGGATAAAGGCCTCTGCCAAATTCATGTTAATAAATTAACATTTGTTGTATGGAAAAGTATTTGAAGTTTAGCATTTGTCACATATTTGCATTTGTATTTAGTTTGGTAGTAAATGTATCACATTTGCATTTGTATTAACCCTTTGCAGTCCATTTGTCAGGCGCGTCAGGTCCAATTTATTTTCACACGCGCAGTTAATTTTAGACACGCTGTTTAAAAGTATTTTTTTTCCACAGTCAAACGGGTTTAAAAGGCCCTGCATATCAACAAAGCACTCACTATGCATCTCCAGCCCCGCCCCACCCTTTCATTCGCTATAGCTTTCACATATGCTAAGAAATAAATAATAATAATAATAATAATAGTCCTACATACCGATCAATCATCTCCTGATCACTCGTTTTATCACCATACGCCTCAATAATGCAATCCAAGTCATTATTTTATTACTATAACATCTCAAAAAAGCTCAGCAAATGTCAGTGATATTCTCTGAGCGCTGATGCAGCAGCAGCCAGCTTGTTTCTTTATGGCCACCGTTATCTGATGCCAGGGGCAAGTATGACTATTCATGAGATACACCCTTTTTTCCGCTTGTCTCGGCTCCTGTCGCTCCCATTCGGCCATTGAATGGTTTTCTCGGCTTTTTCCGGAGAAAAAACGACTAGAAACCCATTTTTTGCGTCTTTTTGATGATGTCGGACAGGGTCCGACATTGAACATAAGAACATAAGAAAGTTTACAAACGAGAAGAGGCCATTCAGCCCATCTTGCTTGTTTGGTTGTTAGTAGCTTATTGATCCCAGAATCTCATCAAGCAGCTTCTTGAAGGATCCCAGGGTGTCAGCTTCAACAACATTACTGGGGAGTTGGTGCCAGACCCTCACAATTCTCTGTGTAAAAAAGTGCCTCCTATTTTCTGATCTGAATGCCCCTTTATCTAATCTCCATTTGTGACCCCTGGTCCTTGTTTCTTTTTTCAGGTCAAAGAAGTCCCCTGGGTCGACATTGTCTATACCTTTTAGGATTTTGAATGTTTGAATCAGATTGCCGCGTAGTCTTCTTTGTTCAAGACTGAATAGATTCAATTCTTTTAGCCTGTCTGCATACGACATGCCTTTTAAACCCGGGATAATTCTGGTTGCTCTTCTTTGCACTCTTTCTAGAGCAGCAATATCCTTTTTGTAATGAGGTGACCAGAACTGAACACAATATTCTAGGTGAGGTTTTCTGTGGATGTTCTCTCTATTTTACTCCAATCTACTTCTGTTAGTCTCTGTTTCATACCTTCATAGTTTGCTTTTCTAAAATTGTAAACCTTAGCTTTAGTCATTACTTTTGGGGTTTTAAAAAAAACTTCAAATGAGACCATGTTGTAGTCTGAGTTTGCCAATGGCTCTCTGACCTATGTTTTAGTTATTCTGTCTTCATTATTTGAAAAGACTAAATCAAGGCATGCCGCCCCTCTAGTCGGTGCCTTGACAAATTGCGTTAGGAAGCAGTCATTTGTCATTTCCACCATTTCAATTTCGTCCGTCGTGCTCCCCAACGGGTTCTCCCATTTTATACGGGGGAAGTTGAAATCCCCCATTAGTATGGCTTCTCCTTCTCTACACGCATTTCGAATGTCATTGTATAACAGATTATTTTGCTCAGCGTCTGAATTTGGCGGTCTATAGCATGCTCCTATTATTATGCCCTTTGAATTTTTGTCCATTATTCTGACCCATATTGATTCTGCATTGTTTTCTTTGTCCTGATTTAACATAAGAACATAAGAACATAAGAAAGTTTACAAACGAGAGGAGGCCATTCAGCCCATCTTGCTCGTTTGGTTGTTAGTAGCTTATTGATCCCAGAATCTCATCAAGCAGCTTCTTGAAGGATCCCAGGGTGTCAGCTTCAACAACATTACTGGGGAGTTGGTTCCAGACCCTCACAATTCTCTGTGTAAAAAAGTGCCTCCTATTTTCTGTTCTGAATGCCCCTTTATCTAATCTCCATTTATGACCCCTGGTCCTTTTTTCTTTTTTCAAGTCAAAGAAGTCCCCGGGTTGACATTGTCTATACCTTTTAGGATTTTGAATGTTTGAATCAGATCGCCGCGTAGTCTTCTTTGTTCAAGACTGAATAGATTCAATTCTTTTAGCCTGTCTGCATACGACATGCCTTTTAAACCGGGATAATTCTGGTTGCTCTTCTTTGCACTCTTTCTAGAGCAGCAATATCCTTTTTTTGTAACGAGGTGACCAGAACTGAACACAATATTCTAGGTGAGGTCTTACTAATGCATTGTAAAGTTTTAACATTACTTCCCTTGATTTAAATTCAACACTTCTCACAATATATCCAAGCATCTTGTTAGCCTTTTTTATAGCTTCCCACATTGTCTAGATGAAGACATTTCTGAGTCAACATAAACTCTAGGTCTTTTTCATAGTTCCCTTCTTCAATTTCACTATCTCCCATATGATATTTATAATGAACATTTTTTTTTTCCTGCATGCAATACTTTACACTTTTCTCTATTAAATTTCATTTGCCATGTGTCTGCCCAATTTTGAATGCGGTCTAGATCATTTTGAATGACCTTTGCTGCTTCAACAGTGTCTGCCACTCCTCCTATTTTTGTGTCGTCTGCAAATTTAACGAGTTTGCTTACTATATCAGAGTCTAAATCATTAATGTAGATTAGGAATAGCAGAGGACCTAATACTGATCCCTGTGGTACACCACTGGTTACCTCACTCCATTTCGAGGTTTCTCCTCTAATCAGTACTTTCTGTTTTCTACCTGTTAACCACTCCCTAATCCATGTGCATGCATTTCCTTGAATCCCTACTGCGTTCAGTTTGAGAATTAATCTTTTATCTGGGACTTTGTCAAAAGCTTTCTGAAATCTAAATAGACCATGTCGTATGCTTTGCAGTTGTCCATTTTCAATGTTGCATCCTCAAAAAAAAAGTCAAGTAGGTTAGTTAGACATGATCTCCTTTCCTAAAACCATGCTGGCTGTCACCCAGGATATTGTTACCATATAGGTAATTTTCCATTTTGGATCTTATTATAGTTTCCATAAGTTTACATATAATAGAAGTCAGGCTTATTGGTCTGTAGTTACCTGGTTCAGTTTTGTCTCCCTTTTTTGTGGATCGGTATTACGTTTGCTATTTTCCAGTCTGTCGGTTTTACCCCTGTGTCAAGAGACTGTTGCATGATCTTGGTTAGCGGCTTGTAAATAACTTCTTTCATTTCTTTGAGTACTATTGGGAGGATCTCATCCGGCCCAGGGGATTTGTTTATTTTAAGAGCTCCTAGTCCCTTTAACACTTCTGCCTCTGTTATGCTAAAGTTATTTAAAACTGGATAGGAACAGGTCGACATGTGGGGCATGTTGTCCGTGTCCTCCTTTTGTAAAAATCTGTGAAAAGTAATCATTTAATATATTTGCTATTTTTTTTCTTCATCTATGATTTTGCCATTTGTGTCTCTTAGACATTTAACCTCCTCTTTGAATGTTCTCTTGCTGTTATAATATTGGAAAAACATTTTGGAATTGGTTTTAGCCCCCTTAGCAATATTGATTTCTATCTCTCTCTTGGCCTTTCTAACTTCCTTTTTTTTGACTTGTGTTTGCAGTTCCAAGTACTCTTTCTGTGTGCTTTGTTTTTTGGTCCCTTTTAAACGCTCTGTAAAGTGCCTTTTTTTCGCTGAATATTTTTTTTTAATTGATCTATTAAACCATTTTGGCCATTTTGTTTTAGATTTAGATTTGTCTACTTTTGGGATGTAATTGTTTTGTGCCTCTAGTACTACATTTTTTAAAAGACAGCCACCCTTTTTCTGTGGATGTTTTCTCTATTTTACTCCAATCTACTTCTGTTAGTCTCCGTTTCATACCTTCATAGTTTGCTTTTCTAAAATTGTAAACCTTAGCTTTAGTCCTGGGCTTCAAGACTATTTCTTATGTATAGCGCTACCCCTCCGCCTCTTCTGTCCTGCCTGTCTTTCCTATACAGTGTGTACCCACTAATATTATATTCGTCTCCATCACTCTCAGACAACCAAGTTTCTGTAACACCGATCACATCGTAGTTACTTGTTAGTGCAGTAGCTTCAAGTTCTAACATTTTGTTTCTGAGACTTCTAGCATTAAGATAAATACATTTAATTGTTGTCTTACCTGAGTTGTTGCCCTTGTTTAGATGTGGTCTCCCTTCTGTTTTTTTTGTTTTCTCCCCCCTTCCTTTGGACCTGCATTTACGCATGTCAAACTGCAGTTGAAGAGTACCATCGGCTCAGAGGGATTTATTTATAAGTTGATAAGCTTGAAGAAGACTAACACGCACAAGGGACACAAGGTAAAAGATTGTGTGCATTTCATTCACCGAGCCATCATTAATGTTCAGGAACAGCAAAAGCCTCAATCTTCTAAGAGAACACTTGCACTTACACATCTATTCAGAGGCTTCAGCAACCCGAATTTCACTTCATGCTATGCAAATGCAACATTGCAGTGCCTTCTTCACTTGCAACCTCTGAAGGATTCATTAAAACACAGTCAACAAGAGGCTATCAGGAGCTTTGTTCACAAATATGATCACTTGCCATCCACTGCGTCTCTAACTACTGTGGATATTTGTCACTTCTTAGGAGAACCTTTCAATAGAGGTGAGCAGCAAGATGTTGCAGAGTTTCTCACCAAATTGTCTGAAATTTGTCCTGAAGTATCTCGCATGGTTTCAGTCACAATAAGTCATGACATTCTATGTACTAGATGTAACTACTGCTCATCAAACCGAGAGGTGTTGCATGTTTATCCTCTACATGTACCTGCTGGTACAGATTCCATGTGTTTGGAAAAACTTATTTATAGAAATGACAAATGGGCAATGATTCCTAGTAGGCAATGCAAAACTTCTCCAATCGTGAAACATAAACTTATTCAATCAGAAGGAAGAATGATTGCAGTCCAACTTATGCTTTGGGAAACCAAACCAGATGGGACCATTACAAAGTGACACAATGCTGTGACACAAAGTTTACTGCTGTGCAGAAGAGCACAATTACTGTGAACAACAGGAATGACCAATTAGCTTCCATTATCATACACCAAGGACAGGGTGTTACTTCAGGACACTATGTGTCTGTTCTTGCTGTGGGTGCTACTGGAAAATGGGTGCATGCAAATGATGCACTTATTGAAGTCAAACCATGGCCAAGAAATACAAAGGACATGTATATGGCCTTTTATGAAGAGATCTAATGCTTTACAAATGCCTCACATTAGCCTAAGTTCAAAACACCACTATATCAAGGAGAATAATGTTTTTTTTCCAGCATTAAAATGTGTTAGTATACTACCCTTTAGCACTGACATGCATATGTACCTTTTGAACCATTCATAATATTGTAGTTTTGTACCTACGTAAATATCAATATATCAATACCTGCCAAAATAGACATATTGTTTTCACCACTGATGCAACTATAAGAATACAATGTTTATACTTTCAATATTGTCCAAAAGTCCCTTCTACCATTATTTTACTTTCAAATATTTTCTCATTTCTCTTATATTACTCTACTTATTACTCTCTTGTAATGTCTGTCTGTCATACACATTCTCAAATATCTTTCCCTTGCTTTATTCATTATTTGATGAAGTAAAAAAAGAAGTGATATCTATAACAAAAACATTGTCAATGTAAAAAAACAAGTTAGAAAAATGCAACAGCCGTTTAAATGGGTGATATCAAACACAAAAGCCCAAGTTAGGAGAAGCAATTGGGGCAACCTTGTCAAGCATCAAGCAAATAGGCACAATTGGAAAGGTGCTGGGGCCCAACATTCACACAATTTTTGCTTCTAACTTGGCTTCTTTTTTTCATCGCTCCACTTTACAGTGAAATGCTCATTCCCTTATCAGCTGGGTTATAACCAGAATAAAGATGCTGAGACACATGTGTGCCAAGGAAAGTGCTCAACACAGACTGAAGTGTTCTTGGTTCTCCTTACAAGCACTAAGTTATTTTTCAGCTGATATGGTCACAATCCCCTTGAAGTTTTACAAAGAGCATTTCAATGTAAAGTGGAGCGATGAAAAAAAGAAGCCAAGTTAGAAGCAAAAATAGTGTGAAAGTTGGGCCCCAGCACCTTTCCAATTGTGCCTATTTGCTTGATGCTTGACAAGGTTGCCCCAATTGCTTCTCCTAACTTTGGCTTTTGTGTTTGATATCACCATTTTAAACGCACAGGGGAGAAGTTTGCTCCGAACTTCGACTGGCAGGCAGGTCTGCCGATTTGGCAGATAATTAAACACCTCTCCGCGAAAACCCGCCTCCTCAGTTACATCACAAAAGAAACACGCCTTCGAAGGGAAAAAGCTGCCTGTTTCCACTCCCTCACATTCAAACTGAAAACTGCGCGCCAAGGTTTTGCAGCAGAACAGAGTTGGAATGAAAAAGATAGGATGTTTTATTCATCTTCTCAAAATACAGCGTTTTTAGCACAACGCATGCACACAAAAGCATTCAAATATGTTGAGTTTCACCTTAAATATGAATATGAATATCTTCTTCTGTTAAGTTGTATTATATAACTTTTTTTTTTTAAGTGTAGCTATCATTTCAAATATTATTGATGCTTAATCTCTACCTTTGACTCATTTTGTTGTTCAAACGTATATTTTAATTATTCACTTTATGTGCAGCATAGTATTTATGCTGTACTGTGTGTGCAAGTTGTTCACAGTGATCCACAACATTCAATTACACATAATTTATAATTGATTTGCTTTTAAAAATGATAATACAAAATATAATGTGCAGTTGTACTGAGATTCCAATTGAATGATTGATTAGCAATCAAGTCTCGGTACAACTGCATAAAAGCAGCATGTTTTCACTCACTCAGGGTTGGGTGTACAGAGAGGAGGTACGGAGCGGGAGAAAGGAGGGAATTAAAAGGGCAATCTAAACAACAATTGCTATTCACGCTGGTGTAGACCAGCGTGGTACTTGTTCGTTTACTGTTTTGGTTGGCCCATGTGCCCGTTTGTTTTGTGTTTGTGTTTTGTTTAAACCTTTGATTTCATTATTATTTAATAAAGAAACCGAGAACATTCACGTCTCGGTTTTTGCCCCAGCTGCTGTGTGTTTGCGTCTTCTTCCGGGTGTGATGTCACCACTGCAGCCATCCTGCCACACATATGTATTAAGCAAATATTGTTAACAGAATAATAAGGTTGGTTACTCTAAACTAAATTATTAATTTACCAGCTGGTAAGACTACTGTAGTTAAAATACAGAGGCCTGGAAGGCAGGTTTACATTGGGTGTTTATAATGGGCACATGCCTGGCAGGCTGGTTAATAATGGACACATGCCTGGCAGGCTGG
Source organism: Huso huso (assembly GCA_036884735.1). Lineage (NCBI taxonomy): Eukaryota > Metazoa > Chordata > Actinopteri > Acipenseriformes > Acipenseridae > Huso > Huso huso. The sequence continues at coordinate 21,384,731 of CM072679.1, forward strand.
TTTATGGGCACATGCCTGGTAGGCTGGTTTATAATGGGCACATGCCTGGCAGGCTGGTTTATATTGGGTGTTTATATTGGGCACATGCCTGGCAGGCTGGTTTATAATGGGCACTTACCTGGCAGGCTGGTTTATAATGGGCATATGCCTGGCAGGCTGGTTTATAATGGGCACTTGCCTGGCAGGCTGGTTTATAATGGGCATATGCCTGGCAGGCTGGTTTATAATGGACACTTGCCTGGCAGGCTGGTTTATAATGGGCACTTGCCTGGCAGACTGGTTTATATTGGGCACATGCCTGGCAGGCTGGTTTATAATGGGCACATGGCTGGCAGGCTGGTTTATATTGGGTGTTTATATTGGGCATATGCCTGGCAAGCTGGTTTATAATGGGTACATGCCTGGCAGGCTGGTTTATAATAGGCACATGCCTGACAAGCTGGTTTATAATGGGTACATGCCTGACAGGCTGGTTTATAATGGGCACATGCCTGGCAGGCTGGTTTATAAGGGGCACATGGCTGGCAGGCTGATTAAAAAAACTGATTAAAAAAAAAAAAAAATTGCTGTAGCTTGCCATTGTCATAATTTCATTCTGATATTTTTTTCTCAGAGAAATACCTCCCAGAAAGCGTAAGAAGTGTACTTCGGTCACTGGTAAGTATGAATTATTGTTTGTGAATAAATAATTATATTTTATGAAATTACTGAATAGTTTATGTGAAGAGTTGCTGATCTAGCATGAGCTTTTTCAGCATGATTTTTCACAGAAGGAAAAAATTACAACACCTTACTTGTAAATAACACTACGTTACTTGCTTTAAAGAGCCACTATTGTAGGTTGTAGAAAATGTTGGTGTATGGTCTAATGTGTTGTTATATGGTCTAATGTGTTGGTATATGGCCTAATGTGTTAGTCCAACTGCATCAGTAAAGTATCTGATTGTTTCTCTTTCATTGTTAACATCCTGACACACATCCTAATGTGTTGGTGTGACTATCAGTGAAGTATCTGATTGTTTCTCTTTCATTGTTAACATCCTGACACACATCCTAATGTGTTGGTATGACTATCAGTAAAGTATCTGATTTTCTTTTTCTAACAACTTATAACACTTTAAAATGTAAACTCCACAATAATATGTCTTCAATATGGTTGCTCATGGACAGCACTTTGGCGCATACATTAGGATGTGTGTCAGGATGTTAACAATGAAAGAGAAACAATCAGATACTTTACTGATGCAGTTGGACTAACACATTAGACCATACACCAACACATTAGACCATACACCAACACATTAGACCATATACCAACACATTAGACCATATACCAACATTTTCTACAACCTACGATAGTGGCTCTTTAAAGCAAGTAACGTAGTGTTATTTACAAGTAAGGTGTTGTAATTTTTTCTTCAGTGAAAAATCATGCTGAAAAAGCTCATGCTACATCAGCAACCCCTGCTGCTTGTTCAGAAAGCGACACTGCTTCCCCACTGCCACAGGCATGCCCTCCTTCCTCCAGCACAGTCGCTGTGTCACTTCAGCATCCACCTGTATCACTGGCTGTGCCTCGCCCAGCTGTAATACCCGACAGCATGGAGACACCACAAGTATTTGCTGAAGTTGAGAGCCTTCTCCTTCTTTCTTTCAACAACAGAAAGAAAAGGTAATATACCATAAATAAACAGATTCATGTGATATTGGAACATTCCATAATTTGTTAAGTATTCTCAAGTTCATTCCAAAGGCTTAATGCAGAATTAAATTAATTCTGAATTAAGTAAATACCTTTTTATGGTTTAATTAAATTTACATTTGTGTATCAATTTTGCAATGTTGGCCATATTTTGTATCTTATTATACTTATACCTTTCCCCCAAAGGTACAGTGTGACAGCAGAGGAGATCAGGAGAAGGGTAGGTCCACCTGAGAATATGTCAGACAATTCCCTGGAAGCATATCTAAGGGTAGATAAAAATAAAAAAGAGTGAGCTTAAAAAGAAGATTGAAGAGACAGTTGGCATTAGTCCTGGCCCAACAACCACTGTAACTTCCCTGTGTTCCAAACTGACTGAGGGTACATTAGTAAACGTCCAGTGCAATGTCAACACACTAAAACATTGATATATTTGATCAATTAGTATAACACACGGTACAATATACAGACCACTGCATTCAACAGCTTCAAAATACCTTATCTCAATATTATATAGTGTGGGTAGCCTTGTTTTTAAAACCTAACAATCTAATTATATGTTTCCATTCTAAGTTGTCTTGCATTCAGGCACTAGCTTAAGTCAAATGTAACATGCAAACAGTAAACATTATATTTATCATTAAATAAATCCATTATTTGTGAATGTAGAAAAATGTAATGTCAGTCTTATTGTACGTTAAAAGTTGATTGTTACAATAATAGTAACACTTTTCTGTCTTCAGGAGAAGCCTGCGATTTAGGTGTGGGCATCGGCAAGTTGGCAGTAAGGTTGATTCCTTTTGACAGGATCGCAGTTTTGGAGGTCTCGATCACAAACAAAGATGTTGCCATTGGAAAGCTTCATGAATTTAAGTATGTTTCTTTACAGTTTTACACTAGTGATGAAAAACGCAGGTGTAGAGTTACCAAAACGTTAAATTATATCAAATCTGTAACAAAAATATACACTATGAATATGAAATATAGAAAAAGTAAAAGTAAAATCAGACCAAAACATTTCCCATGTACAAAACAATAAAGTTAGAAAGAGGGATCAACCAGAGAAAGATATGATTGCAATCAAATGTGCGAAATTGTAAATTGTAAGAAGAGTTAATTAAACTATATATTTGACCTCTCCAGTTTGTTATGCATGGCACTCATTTTGTATCACATTAAATATGTAAGGCAGGATTTGCACTCTGCCTTTGCCCGCTATGCCACTTGTGAGCCCCAAATTATTATTTTTTAAATTGTAAAGGTACACATTAAAACTTCTAAATAGACATACAGATTTTCTCTGGATGATTTATTCTGCTGGGTGTCTCAATATTTTTTGTTTTTATTTACATACCGTTACAAGATAAAATGTTGTTAGGAGCTAAACACAATCCTCATTAAATATTGGGTAAAATCAGTGTCTGAGGCTAAAAGCAACTTACATAGAACCACATGACTGGTTTATTGAGTATTGCAGTACAAATTGTATTATTCATTCATATATATATATATATATATATATATATATATATATATATATATATATATATTTATTTTTCTCAATGGCAGGAAACCATCAAGAATACAACAGACCAAATTAAAGAAAGTGCTATGGACTTTGACATGGCTACTCATGGAATGGGCTTTCAAATGCTTGATGTTTACAGTTCTGTACTTCAAAAATGTGCTGATTCCCAGATAGAAAAACTGCAGAATGTGTAGTTTTAGATGACAATGAAAATAAGGCATCCTTTGCATATATGTTCATTATTTTAAAAAATGGCTTGTTCAAAACATTAAGAATTTCTACGCAAAGAAAACCTAAAATATCATTTTATGTAAGACATTTTCTTTTCTTTTTTATCTGTATGTTTCACAGACATATACAACCTCTTAAATATATGTACAACATCTCATATCTATATTTTCTTGTTTCATTTGTTTATGGTTTAAATATTAGCAGTATTAAAATGTAAAACTGCACATACATGCTTCAGCAGACCGATACAGAGCAATACAAAGTACTGGACCCAACTGTGGGAAAAAAGTGCTGCACAGAAGAACCGTCCCCCCCCCTTCTCAGCTGTAATGACCCCCTGACATGCTCCCCTTTGAAAGAAATTCACTTCAGGCTTGCATTTTTATCTTAACAATTTGCTTTTACACTACTCGCTACTTAAAGATTGCACTTTCTATTTACATTTACTACAAATCATATTTTTACAACTTCTATTTACAAAGTGTTACAATAATGCACATGTAAGTGTTATTTAAGTAATCTGATTAAGAGAGAAAAGGGAGACATACCATATCAAATATCGACCAACTTGGCCAGAATACAATCATCAGCAATTAGAACTATGCAACATATATTTTATTTTTGATAACATGCTGCCACTATACAGACTTTGAATTTGGAATCAGGTCTAGGGTATATAAAGCTCGATTAAGGGGTTCTTTGAGCTGATATGAATGCATGTCTAGCATGGCTTCTTGCTCTTTCTATGCGTTTTCTGTAAATATGCAGCCTTATCATTTTTATTTTATTGCTGGCCACGCTATACTGTCCAAATGCTCGTTGGTGTGCACGTTTTACTGCAGCATTCAACTCTGGAGATTCCTTATAATCACTGCTGTCACACCACTCCTTCAAGTCTGAAATCATCTTCTTTACACACAATGGTTTGTTGTGTGATTGACAATTTGCTGTGGTATTCGCAAAGCAGTCATTTACTTCTTGGTTGGGGTTCTGTGTACCAATTAACTCAAAAAGTCTTAGACAGACACATATTTCTCCAAGACTATTGGCAAGACAGGTACACTGTTGGTTTTGCACGTGTACTACTCCAAAACTACCAGCACAATGTACAATTAAATGTTTTCCATCCCATTCATAGCAATGCTGTTCAGTTAGTGAACTGGCTAATTCTTTTCGAATTCCATCAATATCAATCCCCTGTTCTTTGCACATCATTTTTGCAAACTCAATATGCTTGCACACATTACCTCTTTCAGAAACAGCGCATTCACGTTTCATGCTAATTAAATCCACAGCATAACATTTTGCTTTATCTGCTTCTGAAGGCACTGTGCAATGGCCACCTGATTTGTAAACAAAATTATTTTGAAGGCCTTTGTTCTTCATACCTAATGCAGATTCTGCAGTATCCTGTGTTTTGGAATCAGAAATCCTCTGAGCACCATGAAGATCTTCCAGATACCTGCACCATATACAAGACAGAATACAATTAGTAGAGCAGTATTTTATATTATATATTATTCACATGCTAAAAAAGTTATGGGTTGTGTAAATTATATACATGACTGTGACAGACTGGCTGGGCGGTGACGTCAGACAGAAGCAGGGACGGGAAAAATACATACACCCACCCCGAGTGCAGCGAGCTGCAGGCTTTTATATCGTGGCCGAGGGGTTTAACTGGCTAGTAAATTATTCTATTACCCCTCGGCCACAATCTGCACGAGTTTATTAATTACTGTGTGGTTGGGGCTTCCCATCCACGCTACTTAATACAAACAAATGCGGCTACGCCGTCATTTAAATACGTTTCTAAATAAATATAACAAAACACCCGGCGCTTCGCCGTCATATAAATACAAATACAATAACTAAATCATAATAATAAACCACAAATACAAAATAAACTGCACAGGGGCGGAGGGGGAAACCCCGTTCTAAAAATAAACAAAATACATTTTCACAGCAGGGCTCTCTACCGCCCTGCTACAATGACAAAAATGCATTTACCTGTGGTACACTATCTCCTTATTTGTATAGATACTGAAATAAATGTACTTAACAACAACTTTATGTTCTAGGAAATTACAAATATAAAGTATAATGTATTTATTTTTTGAAATTCAACATTCATTTGCAACACTAGACCACATCAAAATGCTAGTATTGGAAATGTTACACAAACCTGTAGTAACTGACCACCTTGGTATCAAGTAGCAGAAGTAGTTCATCAGCTCGTCTGTTTGCATAACCATGAAGAAACTGATACTTCAAAGAAAAGCAAAAGCAATTTTTTATTTATTTATTTAGTATCACCAATTTTTTCCCCCTTTATCAGCAATTCAACTTGGCTGACCGCAACAACTCCCCGCCTCCTCAGGAGGGATGAGACAAAGCATGCGCCCTCCGATACGAGCACTGTCAAAGCCATATGCTATTTTTCACACTACAAGCCCAGAGTGCCCACCCCCTAGCGTACACATCGTTTGGAGGAGTCGATGCAGCTGGAAATGCCAACGCCCTGAACCTGCAGGCGCCAGGTCAATTGTGCGCCGCCCTCTCATGACTCTTGGCCAAAGCTGGCAATGGCATAGGCAGGATTCGAGACGAGTCTGTCTCTTGCCTATAGTGCTGCAACTTATGTTTTTGTTTTAATCACTATTTTTACATAATGCATACCTCTCAACAAGGTTGTTAGTTTCACCGTCTTGGTAGTAAACTCTCCGTCCAAAATTAGGCCACATGTCTGCATTCGAAACCAATGTAGATACTGTGAAATTACTGAATTGCCAGTTTATCTGTCTATTTTGACAATCACTTCCTTTCTTTTCAAACTCGACAGCCTAAAATGAATAAAAATAAATAAAAAAATGTTTACAGAAAGACATGCATACCAAGTAATTTCTTTTCAACAAATACACGTTTGTCAATATACAAATTCTATTAAAAAAGATGGGTAGTTTAATTATGGTAAATGGATTATCCATGAATGAGCAACAGTATGTCAATTTGTGGTGAGAAGGAAATTAAAAAACAAACTTTGAACTCATCAATAAAGATCAGCACCTTATGACATTTGCTAACATGGAAGAACGAAAGAAAAAAAAAACTTACTGTACTGCAGTGTTTTAAGGCAATCATAGACCTAATCACTTCATTTTTTGCAGACAGATTCTGACTGCATCCTCCATCACGTCGGACAATCCATCTGTGTACCGCCTTTAAAAAAACAAAAAAACTAAACGTTGATAATAATCACTGTCTAAGTCTGTGTTAGAAAGTACTATAGCACATGGTCTGTTTTTTGTTTGCTTTCAGAATTGTAACTATTGTATACTGATTTTTTTAAAACTTATTGTATATTAGTTTTTTAATTAGTTTTGAATTTGCTATGTATCATGGATTGTGTAATGTTGTACATGTAACAGATTTTTAATTCACCTTGGATGAAGGTGTCAGCTAAATTATATAATAATTATCATAATAATAAATCAAGTATAATCAAATCTAAAATGCAATTGGAATGAACAGTTTTCTGACTCTGCTACTTTGTTTCACTTTTGTTAAAACACATTTTTATTTTATAATGCACCCAAGTTTGCATTCTGTCATTTTGCCAAAAGCTGGTCTGGGAGGAGGCAGATATTTTTCTGAATATATAAGGCAGGGGTAGGTAACCCTGGTCCTGGAGTGCCACAGACCAGTGGTTCCCAACCCTGGTCCTGGAGGACCCCCTACCCTGCTGGTTTTTGTTCCAACCGAGCTTGCAATTACTTGAACTAATTGAACTAATAATTTGCCTAATCAGAGCCTTTTAATTATTTTAAACAGTTGGGGTTCCAAATTAAGCATAAAATTGTATAAGGAACTTGAATTCTCCAACTTTTTATAAGTTACATGATTTAAAAAATCCAATTTGAACAAATTATTACTTAAATTAAGGGTTCAATTAAGTAATTGAGAGCTCGTTGTAACAAAAACCAGCAGGGTAGGTGGTCCTCCAGGACCAGGGTTGGGAAGCACTGCCACAAACACTTCAGTTTTTTGTTTACCCCAAGACCCTTAATAAATTAATTGATTCATTGATTAGCTTAATTTATCAGAATTACCATTTGTTCCAGGGATTTAATAATTGATGATTATGTGGCACTCCAGGAACAGGGTTGCCTACCCCTGAACTAGTGGAATGAGGAGGTTTAGTCCATGTGCTTGGACTACAGTTAGTACTGTACACCTTTTAAACCTAATAGCAGCGTACTAATCACCACAAGTGAATTATCGGCTAAATCGGACTCAACAAGATCCCAATTGCAGCGTACCAAATCAGATGTGAGATGATCCTGCTCTGCTGGACTAACTTAGTACTAGGAACTGATACAGCTCTATTAAGCTGTCCTTTCTTTATTCTACTCTGATACTGTAGATCAAATGTTGCAATATAACATTACAACTGAAAGTGCAAATAATAAGTTAATATATATATATATATATATATATATATATATATATATATATATATATATATATATATATATTTATGTTTGATAAGATTTCTGTATAGCTAATTCTGGATTTACTGTGCAGAAATTACAGACATACCATACAAAAATACAAAAAGTAGGCCGTGTGGTCCAGTGGTTAAGGACTTGTAACCAGGAGGTCCCCGGTTCAAATCCCATCTCAGCCACTGACTCATTGTGTGACCCTGAGCAAGTCAGTTAACCTCCTTGTGCTCCGTCTTTCGGGTGAGATATAATTGTAAGTGACTCTGCAGCTGATGCATAGTTCACACACCCTAGTCTCTGTAAGTTGCTTTGGATAAAGGCGTCTGCTAAATAAACAACTAATAATATATACTCAAATAGGTTTGTAAGAATAAAGGTTCACACTGATGTAGTTAAAATATCTTTCCTTTTCTACAGGGATCCCTTTATATATATTTATCTGACATGGAATTCTGCAGAGATCGATATTGGATTATTAATCGTCTTCTAGTTCACATTGTACTTATTTACATATTTGTTGTTCAATTATCCAGCGTATAAAATCAGATGTTTCCACAAGTTTTTTTTTTTAAATTATCCTGAAAAATTTGCGGCCGCCCGAAAAAGTTAGCATTGAAATTCTGTTCAATATTTTTCCATGCCATTGTACGTAATACAACAATCTCGTCTTCTTTGCTGGTGCTGTCAACTTCGTTAATGTAGTTTTTAATTAGGTGTACTAAATACATCTTTTCCTCTATTGAAAATTTTGGAACCCTTTTAAATGACATTTATTCTACTGAAGGGTATTTAAACTGTTAAAAGTTTGATGTGACTTATCTTCTGCATTGCTTCTGATATTGGTCCACATGGGCAGTCTAACATGTTCTGCATGTTCACATCCGCTGAACCAACTCACATGATTAACTATTTGGTTTTGGTACGGTGCAATCAGGTCTAATTTAGTACCAATTTGCAGCATTTGCTAGACTGCATTTTAGTCCACTTGGTGCGGACCAAAGTCATTGCTACACTGCAATCAACCCGGAATGACCCCTAACCAAAAGTGGTTTGGTTTTTTACCTGAAGTACATGGAACCAGCACAGCAACACCTTTGCATGAGGAAACACTGTGTGTACTGCATTGATTTCTTTCATGTCCCTATCTACCATGACACATCTGCAAAGAGAAATATAAAAAGGAAGTAGTACTTAATCTGTCTATCACTTCGTAAATTAAGAGAGCTGCATACAAAGCTGATTGTACCGCTACAAGGCTGCCAACTTTTAGAAATCGGGTAGCGTGAGATGCGGGGAGTGGTTGATTGCTGCCATACTTGTGGTTTTACTGGATGGGCTGCTAATTGTTTTATTTTTAAACAAAATTCTACATAAGAAGAGAACTATATAAACCAGATTAAACTCTGTTTTAAATTAAACCCTATATTGGCATTATGTTGTTTCAAATGTCACATTTTATGTTCATAATAATTTATATCAAACAACACATTACCACCCCAAACATTCTACAGTATAAGCTGTAAATTATGCAATCATGAAATACCATTGCCATGTAAGTTATTCATCTTAATCTGTTTATCCTTTGCATTTCATACATAAACTTCAACTATGAATTTTAAAACATACCTTGGCTGAAACTCTCCAACAGCTTCCTGAACTTTTTTCAGACACAGTGACAAGATGTCACTGGATTCCTCACTCACAATAAAATATGCTACAGGTATTCCTCGACCTTGGTTGCTCTTCACTAGCACAGCATAAAATGCAAAACCATACTGAGTTATGCCTTTGTATGTTGCATCAAGGAAAATCATTGTTGGACCATACTTTTTCAAATGTTCAATTTGCCACTGAACTAAATACTATTATCAAGGGTTGCTTTTCATTGTGTGAGAGAGGCTGATATTACACAACATTATCCTGCAAATTGGACTTAATCAGTTTGTCAACACTTATGCAGTCATTTCCATCCATTCGTGTGTGTGCATAAAAGCTCTTCTTTATTACATTAATGTCCTCTGGTGTCAAATAGAATCTTCTGTCTGTCATGTCACTTTTTGTAAACTCTGTGACCAATCTTTGCATTTGAGCATGATCTCTCCATTTGATAGCCCCTGGGATATGCACATATGAATGTAACCCATTAGTTCTTCATCAATAAAATTCACTGCATTCTCCTTAGGGTCTTTAAGATCATGGCCAGAGTGCTCTTGCATTAAACGCACAATGCACCCATGGGTAGAATTGCTGCTCACAAATGTAAAGAAATGTACGCTCGACATCTATTGGCACGAGTTATTGAAGGTGCTCCTGAGGATTTACCTTTTGGTTTATTGGACCTTTCACATCGCCACTGGAATTGATCTTCCCCTCTTTTTTTGATAGCTACAAATGTACCAGTTCCATTCTCCTTAAGACATGCCAAGTGATTGAATCTTGTTTTACAATATGTATCATTCTCTGCACACGTGCGTCAGACTCATTGCGCAGAGAGTCTTCAAGTGATGAGATCCAGAAACGTTCCATTATCTCACTAAAAGGAAAAAAAAATATGTTAAACAATTTCTCAGTGATGTGTGTCATTCAGTAACAAATCACTCAGAAAACTTGGATTTCGACCTACCTTTAAAGGAACCTTCTGACGTACATCATCAATTCACCTCCTAAGAATAAAACATAGAGAATAGCCTTATGCAAACATTAATACAGTGCCCATCAAATGCCACCAGACATCTGTGCCCAATATAAACCAGCCTGCCAGGCATGTGCCCATTATGAACCAGCCTGCCAGGCATGTGCCCATTATAAACACCCAATATAAACCAGCCTGCCAGGCAAGTGCCCATTATAAACCAGCCTGCCAGGCATGTGCCCATTATGAACCAGCCTGCCAGGCATGTGCCCATTATGAACCAGCCTGCCAGGCATGTACCCAATATAAACACCCAATATAAACCAGCCTGCCAGGCATGTGCCCATTATAAACCAGCCTACCAGGCATGTGTCCATTATAAACCAGCCTGCCAGGCATGTACCCATTATAAACCAGCCTACCAGGCATGTGTCCATTATAAACCAGCCTGCCAGGCATGTGCCCATTATAAACCAGCATGCCAGGCAAGTGCCCATTATAAACCAGCCTGCCTGGCATGTGCCCATTATGAACCAGCCTGCCAGGCATGTGCCCAATATAAACACCCAATATAAACCAGCCTGCCAGGCAAGTGCCCATTATAAACCAGCCTAACAGGCATGTGCCCATTATAAACCAGCTTGCCAGGAATGTGCCCATTATGAACCAGCCTGCCAGGCATGTGCCCATTATAAACCAGCCTGCCAGGCATGTACCCAATATAAACACCCAATATAAACCAGCCTGCCAGGCATGTGCCCGTATAAACCAGCCTACCAGGCATGTGTCCATTATAAACCAGCCTGCCAGGCATGTGCCCATTATAAACCAGCCTACCAGGCATGTGTCCATTATAAACCAGCCTGCCAGGCATGTGCCCATTATAAACCAGCATGCCAGGCATGTGCCCATTATAAACCAGCCTGCCTGGCATGTGTCCATTATTAACCAGCCTGCCAGGCATGTGCCCATTATAAACACTGTGTTTTAACTACAGTAGCCTTACCAGCTGGTAAATTAATAATTTAGTGTAGAGTAACCAACCTTGTCATTCTGTTACCAATATTTGCTTAAGACATGTGACATTAGTATAACTTCAGCTGACATGCCTGGAAAGTTTATTATATTTTGTATTATCATTTTTAACAGCAAATCAATTATAAATTATGTGTAATTGGATGTTGTGGATCACTGTGAACAACTTGCACACACAGTACAGCATAAATAATTAGGTAATTAGGTAATTTTCCATTTTCCAAAAAGGAAAATTACTTATATGGTAACAATATCCTGGGAGACAGCCAGCATGGTTTTAGGAAAGGGAGATCATGTCTAACTAACCTACTTGACTTTTTTGAGGATGCAACATTGAAAATGGATAACTGCAAAGCATACGACATGGTTTATTTAGATTTCCAAAAGCTTTTGACAAAGTCCCATAAAGATTAATTCTCAAACTGAACATGAGTAGGGATTCAAGGAAATGCATGCACATGGATTAGGGAGTGGTTAACAGGTAGAAAACAGAAAGTACTGATTAGAGGAGAAACCTCAAATGGAGTGAGGTAACCAGTGGTGTACCACAGGGATCAGTATTAGGTCCTCTGCTATACCTAATCTACATTAATGATTTAGATTCTGGTATAGTAAGCAAACTCGTTAAATTTGCAGACGACACAAAAATAGGAGGAGTGGCAAACACTGTTGAAGAAGCAAAGGTCATTCAAAATGATCTAGACAGCATTCAGAATTGGGCAGACACATGGCAAATGAAATTTAATAGAGAAAAGTGTAAAGTATTGCATGCGGGCAATAAAATGTGCATTATAAATATCATATGGGAGATAGTGAAATTGAAGAAGGGAACTATGAAAAGACCTAGGAGTTTATGTTGACTCAGAAATGTCTTCATCTAGACAATGTGGGAAGCTATAAAAAAGGCTAACAAGATGCTCGGATATATTGTGAAGTGTTGAATTTAAATCAAGGAAGTAATGTTAAAACTCTACAATGCATTAGTAAGACCTCACCTAGAATATTGTGTTCAGTTCTGGTCACCTCGTTACAAAAAGGATATTGCTGCTCTAGAAAGAGTGCAAAGCAGAGCAACCAGAATTATCCCGGTTTAAAAGGCATGTCGTATGCAGACAGGCTAAAGAATTGAATCTATTCAGTCTTGAACAAAGAAGACTACGGCGATCTGATTCAAACATTCAAAATCCTAAAAGGTATAGACAATGTCAACCCGGGGACTTCTTTGACTTGAAAAAAAAAAAAAGGACCAGGGGTCATAAATGGAGATTAGATAAAGGGGCATTCAGAACAGAAAATAGGAGGCACTTTTTACACAGAGAATTGTGAGGGTCTGGAACCAACTCCCCAGTAATGTTGTTGAAGCTGACACCCTGGGATCCTTCAAGAAGCTGCTTGATGAGATTCTGGGATCAATAAGCTACTAACAACCAAACGAGCAAGATGTGCTGAATGGCCTCCTCTCGTTTGTAAACTTTCTTATGTTCTTCTTATGTTCTTAAATATTCATTCACCTTACTGACTGAAACGTTATTATTATTTTTTACTGACAAGTAAAATTGGACGCTCTGCTCTGTTTGGTATGCATTCTGGGAGATGTAGTTCAAACTGGAAAGCGTGTCTACTTGATTGCATTGGTTTACAGGCACCTCAGGACTACAGTGCCTTGCATAAGTATTCACCCCCCTTGGACTTTTCCACATTTTGTAGTGTTACAACCTGGAATTAAAATGGATTTAATTGGGATTTTTTGTCACTGATCTACACAAAATAGTGTATTAATGTCGAAGTGGGGAAAAAAAAAAATCTACATATTTTTCAAAATTATTTACAAATAAAAAACTGAAATGTCTTCATTGCATAAGTATTCACCCCCTTTGCTGTGACACCCTGTCACAAAGACGGCTGCAGTGGGTGACGTCAGACGTCAGAAACAGGAAGTAACACACAGAGACTTGGGGTTTTGATGATCACGCGCTCAGCATTAAACAGAACAGAAAATAAAAGGTTTGAACACAAAACACAGGACACGGCACTCGTTGCCAAAACAAAAAGACAAACAAAATGAACTATACAGACAAAACACGGTGAGCAGATTTAACTACTTATTACTATTACAATTATTACCTCCGTCTCCTATCCCGTTCTCCACTCACCGAACACACAACCCCGAGTGAATGAAACGTGCATCTATTTATACTGTTGTGCTGGGATTCAATTACTAATTAATTATTCACTTGAATCCCAGCACGTGAATTAATTACGCAACCTTGTGCGGCGCGATATTACTTACTTTAAATGCACGCAGTGATGTGCAATCCGTGCCTAAATACAATTATACATTTTTAAATACACGCGTGAAACACAGACCCGTTTATATCCCGTGTACCAATGACTATATACCAACATTAACACACGCACCATACAACACATAACACACAAATGCACACAGGGGCGGGGCTCATTGCCACACACCCCTAAATAAGTTCTGGTGCAACCAATTGCCTTCAGAAGTCACATAATTAGTTGAATGGAGTCCACCTGTGTGCAATTAAAGTGTCACATGATCTCAGATTAAATACACCTGTTTCTGGAAGGCCCCAGAGTTTGTTAGAGAGCATATCTAAACAAACAGCACCATGAAGACCAAGGAGCTATCAAAACAAGTCCGGGATAAAGTTCTGGAGAAGCACCAATCAGGCTTGGGTTATAAAAAAATATCCCAAACTTTGAACATCCCCCGGAGCACCATTAAATCCATTATTAAAATGGAAAGAATATGGCACAACCGCGACTCTGCCTAGAGAAGGCCGTCCCACCAAAACTCAGTGACCAGGTAAGGTGGGCATTAGTCAGAGAAGCAACCAAGAGGCCAATGGTAACTCTGAAGGAGCTGGAGAGCTCCACAGCTGAGATGGGAGAAACCGTCCATGGGACAACTATAACCCGGACGCGCCTCAAAGCTGGGCTTTATGGAAGAGTGGCGAGAAGAAAGCCATTGCTGAAAAAAAACCCATATCAAATCCTGTTTGGATTTTGCCAAAAGGCATGTGGGAGACACAGCAAACATGTGGAAAAAGGTTCTCTGGTCTGATGAGACCAAAATTGAACTTTCTGGCCTTAGCGCAAAACGCTATGTGTGGCGCAAAGCCAACACTGCTCATCACCCTGAGAACACCATCCCCACTGTGAAGCATGGTGGTGGCAGCATCATGTTATGGGGATGCTTTTCATCGGCAGGGACTGGGAAACTGGTCAGGATTGAGGGCAAGATGGATGGAGCCAAATACAGGGAAATTCTAGAGGAAAACCTGTTTCAGTCTGCAAAAGACCTGGGACTGGGGTGGAGGTTCACCTTCCAGCAGGACAATGACCCTAAACACACAGCCAAAGCTACACTGGAGTGGTTTAAAAACAAGAACCTTAATGTCTTAGAATGGCCCATTCAAAGCCCAGACCTCAATCCGACTGAGAATCTGTGGCAAGACTTGAAAATTGCTGTTCACCAACGGTCCCATCCAATTTGACAGAGCTTGAGCAATTTTGCCAAGAAGAATGGGCAAAATTGCAGGATCCAGATGTGCAAAGCTGGTAGAGACTTACCAAAAGACTCACAGCTGTAATTGCTGCCAAAGGTGCTTCTACCAAGTATTGACTCAGGGGGGTGAATACTTATGCAACCAACAAATGTCTTTTTTTTTTTTTTAATTAACTTTTGTGTCACAATAAAAAATATTTTGCACCTTCAAAGTGTTAAGTATGTTGTGTAAATCAAATGGTAAAAATCCCAATTAAATCCATTTTAATTCCAGGTTGTAACACTACAAAATGTGGAAAAGTCCAAGGGGGATGAATACTTATGCAAGGCACTGTACATATCCCAGAGTGGCCTGACGTGCAGGGGCAGGATTCCTTGCTAAATCGATTTTATTTATTTTTTTATTTTAGCAGAACCATATTTTTAACATCGTTTTTATCTTTTTCTTTATAGTGGAATATATAGGTCTTAGTTGTACTTTACAGTTAAGGAGGTGATAAAGTAACAGTATTTTCACAAGTAGAAAAATTGAAAATGTCTTGAATTGCTGGTAGCCCTTAACTGTAACAGTTCTATATGTAATTAAAAAAATAAATAACAACACGTGTATAGAGCTTCAACATTTAGTGTTGCCACAACTGTTTTGTTCTTCTACAATGATCAAAAAATGATCTAACTAACCTGCTTGATTTTTTGCTTGCAAAGGGAAGCAAACACACTACCTTACAATTATGTATTTTACAACATGTAACGAAAAATGAGCAACACAGCACCCTTGATGCAATTCCATTTTCCCCTTTTCTTCAAAAATATACATTTGTTTTTACATTGTGTGTCATATGCAAATACAATAAAATAAAATGACTGAATAAAATGTTAATGTTTTTGCAGACAAGGGGCATGCTTGGAGCTGGGTTATTCCGGTGTAATTGCTGCACGGTATATTGTCACTGACACTTTGGGCATTTGTATTGGTGTCTTGCTCTGGGTCACACACAGTGTGTGGGGATTTGAACCTTGAACCACCTGGTATAAAACCCTTTTCTTTAACCAGTGGACCACCAAACCCCCTGTTACCCAAGCGTAATTGAATACCAAGCTAATTCACCTTTTTAACTCTCAACTCTCGCTTGCTGTTACATCATTCTTATCCAGTACTTCCCCATTCTTTTCTGTTAGTGACGCATTGGCCAAGAAGAAGCGCATGGGAACCCAGGAGCAAGCTAGTGTTCTCTAACCCCTATATTCTCATCATTCAGTCTCATACCTGTCAGCTCTTCTGGGTTTCCCGTATTTCTTATATATTTTTTTTTGTTTTTTTTTAAGTTTGCAAGTCTTACGGCCGTAAGATGATCAAAACCTCACAAGTGGTTTCAAACACCACCAGATAAAAGGTTCCACATCAAAGACATAGAAAATTTTTTTTTGCTCAGTTTTGTTCACCTTAAGAGTACAACAAATAGTTGAAATTTGCTTAGTGCTTAATCAGTAAAAACAAGACCTGGTCAATCACGTGATACTCTGTGGTCACTGAATTTGTAGGCACATGTAGTGTTCTGACCCAGTACAGTACTGAGCAGTGCCTCTTTGCACGTGTTTCTATCAAGGCTGAAAAGTGTAAAGTGTGTGTAAAGTCTGCTAACAGTAAAAATCAACGAACATCCCCTCGCTGAATACCATTGACATGATTTTTCATACCCATCGTTGAAATTGCAGTAGTTCAATTCATATTAACCCATTTCATGCAGGGAATGGGCAATTAAAGGTCTGTTAACACCCGGACAGTTTTTGTCAGTATGTTACTCACATAGCTGTATTATGTGTCAGCTGTATGTTTTTTAGTCCTTGTGCAGCTTCTGGGCAGTTTTATTAATAAAGCTGTTTCCTTTTCAATTAAGACAGCCACCAGCATTACTTTTGGGATATGCCTGCCACAGGTCAGGTACTCACTGAACATTTTATGTCAGAGCTGCGATAGGCCCCTCCGTGGGGTGATGTCCTCGGTCCGCCTACCGAGGGATTAAACAGTCAATCCGCGGAGACCATTTCCTCTTTGCCTCTCACCTACGGTGAGGTAAGCTTTTGTACTACTAAACCTGAGTGTGTTTTTGAAAGAGCTCTTCTGAGTCGACTGCAGTTCTCTTGCATTCGTGCCGAGAGCTGGCTTGCCACTTTCATGGAATCAGCGTCTCTATTTTTGAGTTTCTTACTTGCTTTTTTTCATGGCCTGCTTTGCTTGTCACAGGCTGTGTGTACTACGACTGTCTGTGGTGACTGCCTGTGCAGTGTTTGATTAAAGTGTGTGTTGTCTTTTCAGCCTACACTCTCAGGGAGAACACCGTTCCTCCGCCGGGGCTCGGCTTTGCCGTATCCCCGCAGTTGAGTGACTCGCACTCCATGGAGGACGGTGTGCAGTGCCTAGGGTTTAAATACCCCAGCAATACTGCAAAGTGACGGCAGGCATGTCGTGGTTCCATGCTTGCACGTTCTGCAGGGCAAACATGCCTCAGGAGGATTGGCATTCATTATGTGCGCGGTGCTTGGGTGTCCAGCATGCCACTTTGGCCCTCGGGGATGAGACTTTCAGCGACATATGCGCGGTTTTTCAGCCCTGGGTGCTTCTCAATAGACTTGCCAGGGCCCCTCCTCCATTCGTCCCAGAGCCCCTCGCAGGGTATTCCCTTGCCACCCCCCATCTCCACAGACAGCAAAGTAGGTTAAGTGCTCGAGGCAGGAAAGGAACATAATGGACCTTAAGGCACAGATGGCCCAGGTCCTGGAGTTTTTGGCGCAGCAGCAGGCTCCTGCTGCTCCGGCCGCAGCTCCGGCTCTGCCCCAGTACCAGCTCCTGTCTCTCCCAGGGTAGCTCAGGGTGAACTGGAATCGCCTGCACGGATGGCAGAGGAGGAGGACGCGCTTTCGATAGCGGCCTCCTGGGGCGAGGACTATTTCCCCACCGAGATGGAGGAAGGAGATGAGTCTGCGCTCTCTGCTGAGGCAGAGCCTAGCTCCGAGGTTGCCTCGGAGGCTAGTGTGCCCCTGCTTTCAAGCTCCATGTCGGCACTGATGGGACGCACTGCAATCTTTTTGCAGGTCCGTTGGACGACAGCGGCTGAGCCACGTCGGTCCGTGTTCCGGACGCAGGCTACGGCTCCCTGCCCTCAGCCCTTCCCAGCATTCCCGGAATTCAAGGACGAGGTGCATTCCTCCTGGAATCATCTGGCCTAAGCGACGAGTGTGCTGAAGTAAACGGCCCCGCTTGGTTCCTTGGAAGGAGCGTAGAAGTTGGGCCTGGCGGGTTTTCCCCCAGTGGATTCCACCATTGTAGCCTTGGTCAGGGCTCTGCGTGCCCAAACTCGCAATGCAGGGTCATAGAGACGCACCTGAAGCGGGCTTATGCAGCGGAGGCACAGGTGACCCACCTAGCAAACATGACGGGTTCTAATTACTAAATGGCGGGTTCTGATTACTAAAATATTCTTCTCTCATGTGTGTATCTTTCTGTTTACTGCAATTGAATTAATTAAAGTGCCGTTCTGTCTTGTTCTGGTTTTTACCCCATCCCGTATATATAAATAGAACATTAAAGTAATTCTGAAATTACATTTGGGGTTTGTGTGCATTCTACTTTTCCCTTTCAATTTGAAGATGACCGCCAATTACACCGTGTAACAATTTTTTTTTTTTTTTTTTTGGTTCCTGGGTAGTAAGTGTTATTTCCTAATTGCTTATGCCTCAAAAGTATAGAAAATGGCTATTATTCCCCACAAACTTTGCTTTTGTGACCAGGTGTGGCAAAGTGCCCGCCCCTGTGTGTATTTTGTGTGTTATGTGTTGTATGTTGCGTGTGTTAATGTTGGTGTATAGACTGGTACACGGGATATAAACGGGTCTGTGTTTCACGTGTTTAAAGTGTATAATTATATTTAGGCACGAGGATGGCACATCACTTCCGGCAGATAAAATGTGTATAATGTGTGGCACGGGGTTGCACGTAATGAATTCACGTGCTGGGATTCAAGTGAATAATTAATTAGTAATTGAATCCCAGCACAAACAGTATAAATAGATGCACGTTTAGTCACTTTCGTGGTTGGGTGTTCGGAAGAGGAGAACGGAGAGAAAAAGGCGTTAAAATAAGTAATAATAAGAAGAATAATACGTGTTTTGTACTCACCGTGTTTGTTCGTCTGTCCTGCACCGTCTGTTTAGTGTTTAGTCCGTTTTGTATATATATTTATTTTGGCGATAGTGCCGTGTCCTGTTTTGTGCTTGTGTTTATTTTCTGTTCTGTTAATTAAAAGCTGAGCGATCACGCTACCAGCTTAACCAAAACTCAAAGTCTCTGTGTGTTACTTCCTGGCTCTGGTCTGACACCACCCACTCCGCCGTCTTTGTGACACCAGGACAGTGATATTTTGAAATTTACCTATTTTCCAGAACATTCCAGATAGATTCAGTGCTGAGTAAACTTGGGTAACTTCTAGAACTTTTTAGAACTTTCCAGTAATATAAATAGTAGTATAAATACAGGGGCCTTAAGCCCACCAGTTCAGTTTAGTTCCAGCTGCCTAAGTGGATACATATCTGCATTTTTCTGAGATGGCATCAAGGCTGCAAGCATCCGGCAGACGCATTTTGCTATGTCTGCGGCCAATTTATCAAGACAAGAGTGAAAAAGTACTCAGTGGAAGCATCTGCTAAGATGTGTGAGGCCTACAAGGCATATTTCGCATGCCTGTCGGGGATCAAGACAAACCCTGGGCACCTCATTTCACCTCACGAGCACTGCAAAAAAAAAACTCTGGAAGGTAAGATGGACAATTGTTGCTCGAATTTTATGTTATAAAATTTGTTAAAATTTTAAAATTGTAAAAGTTTTTAATTTTAAAATGTTTTACAATTTTCAATGTTATTGAAAAAATATATCATATATGAAAAATGTTGCGAGAATCTCTTACACATTAGTCATGGGTGAAATAAATGTATTTTTGTAGGATGGTACAGAGGGAAAAGAGAGCCATGAAGTTCGCTATCCCAAGAATTTGGCGGGAACCCACTGACCACTCAAGCAACTGCTACTTCTGCATGGTGGACCCTTCCAAACATCGGACTGGCAAGAATGCACCTGCTATCACGTATCGGACCTTCCTTCATCCATCGCCCGGTGCCACACTGCCATGAGCTCCCGTACCCACTCCTCCGGAGAGAGCAGCCGTCTTTAGAAGAGAGCAGCAAGTCAGAGAGCGAGGAAGGCGTTGTAGATCCAGATGACAATTTCAGAGGTGGAGCTGAGGAGAAAACCCATACTACCCCAACCAAAAAAGACCTCAACGACTTGATTAGAGATCTTGGTCTCACCAAGTCCAATGCCGAGCTTTTGACGTCTAGGCTCAAGCAGTGGAACTTGTTGGATGAAAGTGTGCAAGTCGCAGATCAGAGGAAGTCCACCAACCTTTTTCCAGCTTCTTCACCCGTCAAGATGGGCTCTGCTTCTGCCACAATGTGACCAGTCTGTTCGAGGCAATCGAATCGCCTGTAACCAGAATGAGTGGTGCCTCTTCATTGACAGCTCATCCAGGAGCCTCAAAAGCCGTGCTGCTCCATAATGGTAACAAGTACCCGTCTCTTCCCCTGGCTCACTCTGTGCACCTCAAAGAGGATTACAACAGCATCAAGACCTTGCTGGACGCCTTGAAGTATGATGAGTGCGGCTGGGAGGTCATAGGAGACTTCAAAATGGTGGCATTCCTGATGGGTCTCCAAGGCGTTTTACCAAGTTTCCTGCTATCTTTGCCTTTGGGACAGCAGGGACACCAAGGCGCACTACCACAGGCGGGACTGGCCACAGCGGACCGAGTTCTCTGTGGGGAGGAACAACGTCAAGTGGGAGCCACTGGTGGACCCCGGAAGGTGCTGATGCCACCACTGCACATCAAATTGGGCCTTATGAAACAATTTGTCAGAGCTCTAGATAAGGAGTCGGCAGCCTTCAAGTACCTTCAAGACTTCTTCCCTGTTGTCTGAGGCAAAGGTCAAAGCCGGTGTCTTCGTCCGGACCACAGATAAAGAAGATCCTGAGTGCAATGAATTCCCCAAGAAGCTCACTAGTAAGGAAAGCGGCTTGGAACAGCTTTATCGCAGTGGTTGGGGCTTCTGGGCAATCACAAGGCCGAAAACTATGTGGAGCTGGTTGAGACTCTGGTGAAGAACTACGGCACAATGGGCTGTAGGATGTCCTCAAAGTCCATATCCTTGATGCTCATCTTGATAAATTCAAGGAGAACATGGGGCGTGCTCGAGGAGCAAGGCGGCGCTTCCACCAGGATATACTGGACTTTGAAAGCCGCTACCAAGGACAATATAACGAGAACATGATGGGAGACTACATTTGGAGGCTGATTCGTGAAAGTGATTTACAGTATAATCAGAATCTCGAAAAACTACTCACTTCTAAATCTTTTGTAGTCATTTTGTATTACTTTAGTATAAATACATGTTAATTTGGATTCATATGTTGTTTTTTTCTGACTTTATGTGAACGAAAAGACACAAATTAAGCCCGTTTTCTCATTGGAAATAGGTAAATTTCAAAATATCACTGTCCTGGTCACAAAAGCAAAGTTTGTGGGGAATAATAGCCATTTTCTATACTTTTGAGGCATAAGCAATTAGGAAATAACACTTACTACCCAGGAACAAAATTGTGTTACATAGTGTTATACTTTTGAGATATGCCTGCTTGTCAGGTATTCGCTGAGCATTTTATATCAAAGCTGCGGATAGGCCCCGGCGGAGTGACAGCCTCGGTCCCGCCTCACCGGGTAATAAATAGTCACTGCGTGGAGATATCAGTCTCTTTTGCCTTTCACAGACAGGTAGGTACAGTGGTGAGTATTACTCTAACATTTTCCAGTTGTGATTGAGCTCCTTCTTCTTGTTTTTGTGAGTTCCTTGCAATTAATTGCTGGAAGTAGACTTGCCACTTCCCCGAATCAAAACTCGGCAACTGAAGGCTGAGCTAACAGTGCGCAACTGCGTTTAAAAAAAAAAAAAATAATAATCTTCTTCAACAGCCTACATCGATTGTAAGCTGCTTTCTAACCTCCGCAGCTTGCTGCATGTTCCTTGCCTTAATTTTCATCTGCTTTTTGCAGCTGTAAAACAAAAGAAAAGGACACAACCCTCCAGCGAGTCCAGAGCTCTAGGCGACCTCTATACACCCACTCGGTGTGCTTGTGACCTAAGCGCCCCTACAGGTCACCGATTACTATTTATTTTACTGCTACAGTTTAAAAAAAAAAAAAAAGACAACACTCCAGCTTGCTGTCGAGTGTCTCTCTTCTACATTGCAGTTTAAAAATAAATAAATAAACCATGCGCTTCCTCCACTAGGCCTTGGCCTCAGTGTTGAGCTGACCAGGCGCATCACCACCGCGGTGTGTTCGTGTGTAAAAAAAAAACAAAAAAAACAAAAAAGGAACAGGTGTGTTTTCTTTTCTTCTGTCTGTTCTCTTCCTTCTCTAGGTCCGTGACTGCACTACCCGCTGCAGGATATGCAACTGTCTGCAGGCTACACTCCCCATCGTTGGAAGCAACACGCTGTTCCTGGTTGTGTGACTGCAAGCAGCCCAGACACAGACACACAGCCCAGTACCTTGGTGCTTTGCCCTTGATACTTGGTGCTTTCGGTGTTTGGCGCCCCTGTCCAGGGCCTCGATGCCCGTCCTCGGTACCTCAGCACCTCAGTGCCAGGGTGTAGTAAAGCCTCGGCCTCTGTGCCTCGCCGCCCTCGGTGTTCAGCGCTTACCGACATCAGTGGCTTTGTGCCTCTGTGCTCCATAGCCTCGGTACCTCGGTGCCGGTGTCCTCGGTGCCTCTCGAGGAAACTGCCTCGGCATCTCGGCGTCTCAAGGCTTTTTCAAGCTTGTGCAGCGGTACCTTCAGTGTCACACTGCCCCAGAGCCTCAGTACCTCAGCGCTTGATGCCCTCTGTGTCTCAAGGACTCCACCCCTCGGCCGACACCTCAAGGTTTTTGAGCTCCGCATTGTACTATGGTGGCCTCGGTGCCCTGCACTCCATTGCCTTGGTGCCTCAGTGCTTGACACCCTTGGCACCTCGGGGACTATTACACTTCAGCGCTTTGGCCTTCAAAGTCTTTGTATTGGCCCCAGTAACTCGGACTTTCGCCGCCTCCATGCGTTCGACACCTCTTGGCTTCACCCAACACACACTCTCCCCTCGGGTTTTAGGTGCCCGGTGCTACACAGCTCAACGCCTCAGTGCTTCGGCCCTTGGCAGAAACTCGCTTACCCGTCTGCAATGTCGACTTTCCACCCATGCATATCCTGCAGGAGAAATTGCCTCCGTAGGACAAACACACCCTGTGTGTGAGGTGCCTGGGCATTGAGCACGCCTCTGCTGCCTTGGCAGACAGGTCGCCCTGCTTTTTTTGCACTGGCTCCAAGGAAAGCATGCTGCAAAAAAAATGGCGCTTTTCTCAAATGAGAACCTTGTAGCTAGCCTAGGACAGCGATCGTTGGTCTCGGAATCCCAGGCCTCCCCTCACCACCCTCCGAGTTCTATGCAGAGTATTTCTTGTGTGCAGGTTCTACAGCGCCCCTGCAATCGATCTAGATCTCCCTCGTGGGGCAGGAAGAGATCTAGAAATGCAGACCAGGCGAGGGATATTGCTGAGTTAAAAGGCCAAGTGGCCCAAATACTCGAGCACTTGAGCAGGCAGCAGGTACCCCTGCACCTGCCCCACAGCATACGGAGACTCAGGACTCAGACCTGACTCAGGTAACGGCCCCCAGCTCCGAGCTCACCTTGGAGCCTGAGATTCCAGTGCCCTTGAACTTGGTTCAGGCACTGATGGAAAGGGCCGCTAACCTACTCCAGGTTCCCTGGAAGGCAATTTCGGACCGGTGCAGGTCTGTTTTCAGACCTGTTGCCTCTTGGCAACACCCAGCTTCAGCGCCCAGCGTGTCCAAGAGTGCAGCCGCACTTGCCTCCATGGAGGGAGCGGAGGCGGTAGGGCTCGCGCAGTTCCCTCCTGTGGACTCCACCATAACTGCCCTAGTGCCCCCTGTGGGAGGCCTGTTGAAAGATCCTGTATGCCCTAATGGCCAATGCAGGATCATGGAAGCTCACCTGAAAAAGGCGTACGCCACTGAGGCACAGGTCACGCGCCTGGCTAACACAGGAGGCCTTTGGGTCTCAGTTACCTAAGCAGATTAAACAATCAGTGTATTCTATAAAAATAGTAACCGTCCCCGTCATTGAGAAATGTTTTATCTTTTACCTGGGGTGCATGTACAAAAATGTAATTAATATTAAAACACAAGCAGGAGTACACTGAAGGGTATTACACAAAACCTTTCATTTCAGCAACCTGATCATAGTGAGGTAGCTGTTGATGATAATAATAAAATTGAAACCTTTATTGCAAGTTGTA
Source organism: Huso huso (assembly GCA_036884735.1). Taxonomy (NCBI): domain Eukaryota; kingdom Metazoa; phylum Chordata; class Actinopteri; order Acipenseriformes; family Acipenseridae; genus Huso; species Huso huso. The sequence goes on from CM072679.1 coordinate 21,409,357, forward strand.
GGGACTGTTCTGGTAGATCTATCCACACTCAGGTGCTGACTTCCAATAATCTTATTAAAGTTTCTTTAAATACAGCTACTCCTTTATCTCAGTGCAATAAAATACACATAGTTCTACTTAACGTGCAGTCCCTATCTAATAAAGCTCTTTAATTAGTGATCTCATCACTCGCTATAAACCTGGATTTTTATTTTTGACTGAGACCTGGCATAGTGTGGATGATAATACTTCTTTAATTGCAGCCTCACCCTCCAGCTATACTTTTATCTAGCAAGCACGTGCTGGAGGGCGGGGAGGTGGACTAGCTAGCATTTTCCTTGATATCTACAATTGTAAACAGAATAGTTTTGGGAAATTTTTATCCTTTGAATCTTTATCCTTCATACTTGATAGTCGACTCCCTATACTTATGGTAAATATCTATCGCCCACCTAAACCAAGACAATCTTTCTTACCAGAATTTTCAGAGTTCCTGTCTATAATTTCCACTAAATATGATAGGATTCTTATACTTGGATATTTTAATTTGAACACCGATATTCTATCTGATTCGACAGCTATGGACTTTTTAAGTCTATTAGATTATTTTGAGTTTACTCAGCATGTAACAGGGCCTACACATAACCACTGTCATACTTAAGATTTAGTTATATCTCGAGGACTAGAAATTATCATGTCCCCAACTATCGACCCTGCGTTATCAGATCATTTCTTAATTTCATTTGAGGCTATATTGCCTCAATGTAAAAAGACTGTAGTAAGTTCTGTTAAAAGGCGCATTATAAATCCTGCAGTTGTTCAAAAGTTTTCTGAAGTAGTTAGTCTATGTCCACCCATCTCAACAAGTTCTCTATCAACTGATGAGTTAGTTGACAGATACAACCATCAACTAAAAACTGCTCTTGATACTGTGGCTCCAGTAAAAATTAAAACAGTCTCTGTAAAACGTAGGACACTGTGGATGAATAATGATATACATCAAATAAACAGAAATTGTCGCAAAGCAGAGCGTAAATGGAGAGATACAAATACATTACGATATTTTAAAGCACTGCCTATCAAAAGTATAATGCAGCATTAATGTCAGCAAGAAGTGCTTACTACTCCAGTCTTATTGCAGAAAATAAGAACAATGCTAGAGTCCTTTTCTCAACTATTGATAGATTAGTAAACCCATCTCCTTCACCTGAATATTGCATTGTGGCCTCACCTATCAAGTGTGAAGAATTCCGTAATTATTTTGATGGAAAAATACTTAGTATTAAGGATCAAATTCCACAAAATGATTTTGAGCTCTGTGTTATACCAAAAACAATCAAAACAGAATGACATTATATTTTTCTCTGATTAACTTAAAAGACTTAAATAAAATAGTTATGCATTTAAATCTTCTCACGTGTCTTTTGGATCCTATACCAACCAGTCTCTTGAAGGAGGTGTTTAGTAAGCTATCCAATGGTGTCATTGATATAGTTAATAGCTCTTTGTCATCAGGAAGGTTTCCTTCTTCTTTAAAAAACAACCTTAGTGAAACCTTTACTTAAGAAAACGAATCTGGATAGTTCAGTTCTAAGTAATTTTAGACCTATTTCAAAACTTCCTTTTTTTTTTAGCAAAGGTACTTGAAAATGTCATTTTAAACAAATTAATCGTTTCCTTGGAAATAATAACATCTTGAGAAATTTCAATCAGGATTTCGCTAACCATAACACTGAGACTGCACTTGTCAAAGTGGTAAATGATCTACATATAGTACAGATTCTAAGTGTTTATCTGTACTGTTCCTTTTAGATCTGAGTGCTGCTTTTTGATACTGTGGATCACAAGATTTTAATTAATCGTCTTAGAGAATGGGTGGGCCTTTCTGGTAGTATCCTAAACTGGTTCATATCCTATTTAATGAATAGACAGTATTTTTGTTGCCTTAGGAGAATCTACATCTGGACTAGCTAATATATATGTGGTGTTTCACAGGGCTCCATTCTTGGTCCCATGTTATTTTCTTTATACATGCTGCCTCTCGGGAGTTATTCGAAACTGTAGGGGTGAATTTCCACAGCTATGCAGATGACACCAGATTTATATATCTGTTAAACCAGGTGACACAACAGCTATCAATGTCCTTTTCAAATGTCTAGCCGATATTAGAAGCTGGATGTCTCAGAATGTCTTACAGTTAAATTCTGATAAGACAGAAGTCTTACTTTTAGGCTCTAATCAACAGATGGACTCGACAAATATTGATCTAGGTATGCTAAAATCAAATGTAAAATCTGAAGTGAAAAACCTGGGGTTATTTTTGATTCTGCACTTTCCTTTGAACCACATATAAAATACATTACTAGAGTGTCCTTCTATCATTTAAAAACATTACAAAGTTAGATCATTCTTGTCCTTGGATGATGCAAAGAAATTAGTTCACGCTTTTTATTTTTCTAGGTTAGATTATTGTAACTTTATTCTCTAGACTTACAAGTCATACTATATCACGCCTACGCTAGTGCAAAATGCTGCTGCTAAAATGCCTTTGAGAACAAAAAAGGCTCACATTACGCCTGTGTTGGCATCATTGCATTGGCTTCCTGTGCATTACAGAATTGATTTTAAAATTCTTTTACTAGTTTTAAAAAGCACTGAATGGACTATCTCCACAATATCTAAATGATATGCTAATTCCTTATCAGCCTGAACACTCTGAGATCTGCAAATGCTGGCCTTTTATGTATTCAAGGGTGAATGGTAAAAAGGATGGGAGAGGTTGTTTCTGTTTTAATGCCCCCACACTCTGGAACTCCTTACCCCTTTTATCAGAGATTCACCTTCAATTGCAATCTTCAAATCTCGATTAAAAACATACCTTTTAATATAGCTTTTCCATAACATTTTTATGTTTTATTCTGAGTTTTATTGTTACTTCTTTTTTAATAACTGTACTTTTTCTTACTGTTTACTATTATATTTTTGTATTTTTTTCTGTATGTAAAGCGCTTTGAATTGTATTGTACATGAATTGGGCTATATAAATAAAGGTTTATTATTATTATTATTATTATTATTATTATTATTATTATTACCTGGATGGCATGCTGCACTCGGTTAACCTTGCTGCAGATATCAGGGTTCCAGTGGCAAGCCTTGGGCAGAAGCCTGGCGAGCTTAGTGGTGGTGCGCAGACAGCTCTGGCTGTCCCAAGCGAGGGTCCTGGATGTGGACAAGTCTGCATTACTAGATGCGCCTATCTCCCTGGCCATACATTTGACCAGCGGTAGAGGAGATCTGCAACTCCCTCCCATGCCTGCACTGGGAAGGGTGAGGGCATTGGCGTCTGGCAGTTACCACAGCAACCCGGACAACACCATAGAGCGACCAGAGGCACCACCTCCAGGCCTCCGCGGGCAAGGAGCCAGCAGCAAGGACGGGTGGGGTCCCAGTGCACCAGCACCCAGGAGACAGTTCAAGCATGAACCGTTCCAGGCAGCCTCTTCCAGCCTCAGCAGCCCCCAGCAGGAGCCCCTGAAGGCTTGCGGCCCCAGACCCACCTGTTCGCACAACACCATACACACTATACACAATTGTTCACGCACGGTCATTTACAACCGTCAAGTGGTGACGACAGATGCATCCAACACAGGGGCGGTCTTGGCAGGAGAGGTCTGCGGATCCTGGTCGGGTTGCTGGACATCCCTGCACATAAATGTGCTGAAGCTTAGAGCAGTCCACCTCGCTCTGCAACATTTTCTCCCTGTGCTCCACAACAAACATGTCCTTGTCCACATGGACAAACATGTTGGTGGTTGTCGTGAACCACCAGGGAGGGTTCGGTCCCTGGGGTTAAACCACATAGCCTTTTCGGTTGCTGATCTGGGCACAGAGGCAACTCCGTGCTGTACATCTCCCGGGTGATGAACTGGGCGGACCTCCTCTCCAGGGAGGTCTCACCCGTCAGAATGGCGACTGCACCCTCAGGTGGTGCAGCGCATTTGGGAATGCTTCGGGGAAGCCCAGGCCCATCTCTTTGCCACGGCAGAGACAACCAATTGCCCCCCTGTGGTTCTCCCTCCGCAGCTGCGAGGGTCCACTAGGTGTCGACGCCTAGCGCATTTTATGGACCAAAGTGCCTTTATCGCTTTCCGCCTATACCACTGCTCCTGCTTTCCCCGAGAAGGGCAGAAGAAAAGAAGACAGTTCTCGGTGTCCCCTAGATGGCCCAGGAGAACCTGGTTTCAACCTCTGCCAGCTGCTGCAAGGTCAGCCCTGGGAGATCCCGGCGCATGGATCTCCTCGTCATGGCACCCTCTGGCACCCAGAACTGGGCAGACTCCAACTGGGTCTGGCCCCCTGAACAGGACCGCCTGTCTGCCCTAGGGCTCTCAGATGCAGTAGTGAGTACACTGCAGAACGCTGCAGAATAAGTGGAAATATTTAAAAACTGTGATTAGCATTGGCTGAGGCCATGATCCCGTGTCTTGCTATAGTAGTTATTTTACAGTTTCTGTAAGATCTACTAGAGGCAGGTAAATCCCCCACGCTGAAAGTGTACCTAGCAGCCATATCTGCTTGCCACGTTCCTTCGACTCCCAGTATACCCGGGCACTCATATTCGGGCGACCCATTTCTAAAGGGTGCTTGGCGTTTATCCTCCACGGGCCGGCCTAGACGTGGTACTGGAGGCTCACTAAAGCCCCATTGAGCCCATAGATACCAGAGGCCAAACATTTCTCTATAAAGACAGCCTTCGTTAGCCATCACCTCCGCTAAGTCAGTGAGCTGCAGGCACTGTCCGTGCACAGTTCCTGTATGCACGTTTGGGTCGATGGAAACAGGGGTATGGTCGCAAAAGAACCCTGCTTTCCTCCTTAAGGTGATTACAGTGTTTCACTTGAATCAATCAGTGGAACTAGAGGCTTTTCCATCCCCCTCCTTCATGGAGGAGTCGGGAGAGATTAAATTCCTTCTGCCCAGTTCGGGCATTGAGATGTTATGTGGATAGAAACGAGAGGCCAAGGTCCAGTCTGACTGGCTCTTCGTTTGCCATGGCGAATGGACCCGAGGTCAAGTCCTCTCTACAGTGACTGTCCCATTGGATTGTGGACATCGTCTCATGATACTAATGCCGGCCTACCCCACCTGGGAGGGTGGCCGCGACTCAACCAGAGGTGTGGCTACGTCATGGGCCTTCTTCAGTGGTGCCTCATTGACTGATCATGTACTGCGGCTAGCTGGACTACCCGCATACATTTACCAGGTTTTACCGACTTAATGTCATAGATCGCTCTATGCCTTTAATAGGCACCAGGGTCCTTGAGATTGCACGCCACACCACCAACACTAGATAGCGGTAGCGAGATGTCCTCATATGTTGTCCGCTCATTCTCCTCATGACGGCTCTGGTATACTTTCCCAAAAGTATCATTGGCGGTCATCTTGAAAGGAACGGCAACCTCACATCACTTGCACTCGTGGGTTCAATGCAAAAGAGACTGATATTCCACGCAGTGACTATTTATTACCTCAATGAGGCGGACCGAGGACTTCACTCTGGCAGAGGGGCCTATCGGCAGCTTGACATATAAAATGCTCAGTGAATACCTGACAAGCAGGCCTATCCCAAAAGTATCATTGGCGGGTCATCTTCTCTTTCAGGGAACCAAGGCATCCGTAACCTGACGTTTATTATATAAAATATCAAAGGTCGGAGAAAGTGGAGCAGCTCCGCCCAGGCTCCAGAGTGCTCCGTGAACCTGCCCAGGTCCGCCTCCGCTTCAGCACCCCAGCTCCAGCTCCGCTCCGGCGAACCTGCCCAGGTCGGGCCTGCTTCCAGCACCCCAGCTCCAGCTCCGCTCGGCCGGCACCCCCAGCTCCAGCTCCGCTCGGGCTTCCAGCACCCCAGCTCCAGCTCCGCCCGCTTCAGCACCCCCCAGCTCCAGCTCCGCTCCACGCCCGAGCACAGCTCAGAAAACAGGACAGCTCCGCCCGGCTACGGGCCTTAAGCTGGCTCCGGGCTCTGAGCCGGAGCACAACAACACTATACCTGTCAACTCTTACAGGTTTCCATTATTTTATGTTTTTTTTTTTTTTTAGGTTTTCGTCTTACGGCCATAGATGAAGATCTTACGGCAAATCAAACCTTACGGTCAGGGAAAAACATGAAGGTCACATCGCCACTGATTGCTTCCTTCAAAAAAAGGCTGAATCAGTTCGCAAAATGCCACCGCAACAAAAAAAATACAAAACTGGAAAGTTGTACAGTGGGCGGTACCTTGAGAATGGGAGGACAAACCCAATTTCGTGGCTTGGTAAGGGCTTCTCCTGACGGCTTTGTATTCCATGTAAGAAGAATGTGAAATTGCAGCTTCTGCTCAGGGGGCGACATGAAGATGCATTCTGAGACTGCCGACCATAAATGAATGTGTAAAGAAGAGCAAACTGCAATGAATGCATATTTTGAAAAGAAACAGTCGAACACAGAAAAGTCAGAGCCACATTTTTAAGGTTTGGAAGCCTGGTATACAAGTTGGGCTCAGAAAGGGTTGACAGGGTATGCAACCCTACCGGGGATTATCGGAGATGGTACTAAAGTAAACACACAACTTAATACTAATTGCAACAAAACTGAGCAGCTCCAGGTAGTCCCCAGCTGCATACTAAAAAATTTTCAAGTGCAACTAACCTGTTTGATATTTTGAGGATGCAAAAAATGCGATAATGGATAATTGCAAAAGCATACGACATGGTTTATTTATTTCCAGAAAGCTTTTGACAAAGTCCCGCGCAAAAGATTAATTCTCAAACTGAACACAGTAGGGATTCAAGAAATGCATGCACATGGATTAGGAGTGGTTAACATGTAAAAACAGAAAGTACTGATTGAGGAGAAACTACTCAAAATGGAGCGAGCTAACCAGTGGTGTACCAGGGATCAATATTAGGTCCTCTGCTATTCCTAATCTACATTAATGATTTAGATTCTGGTATAGTAAGCAAACTTGTTAAATTTGCAGACGACACAAAAATAGGAGGAGTGGCAAACACTGTTGAAGCAGCAAAGGTCATTAAAAATGATCTAGACAGCATTCAGAACTGGGCAGACACATGGCAAAATGACATTTAATAGAGAAAAATGCTGCATTATAAATATCATATGGGAATAGTAGAAATTGAAGAAGGGAACTATGAAAAGACCTAGAGTTTATGTTGACCTCGAAATCTTCATCTAGACAATATGGGGAAGCTATGAAAAGGCCAACAAGATGCTCGGATATATTGTGAGAAGTGTTGAATTTAAATCAAGGAAGTAATGTTAAACTTTACAATGCATTAGGAAGACCGCATTTAGAATATTGTGTTCAGTTCTGATCACCTGTTACAAAAAGGATATTGCTGCTCTAGAAAGAGTGCAAAAAGAGCAACCAGAATTATCCCGGTTTAAAAGGCATGCGACAGACAGGCTAAAAGAATTTAATCTATTCAGTCTTGAACAAAGAAGACTACGCGTGATCTGATTCAAGCATTCTAGAATCCTAAAAGGTATAGACAATGTCGACCCAGGGGACTTTTTGACCTGAAAAAACAAACAAGGACCAGGGGTCATAAATGGAGATTAGATAAAGGGGATTCTGGAACAGAAAATAGGAGGCACACACACAGAGAATTGTGAGGGTTGAACCAACTCCCCAGTAATGTTGTTGAAGCTGACACCCTGGGATCCTTCAAGAAGCTGCTTGATGAAATTCTGGGATCAATTATTAACAACCAAACGAGCAAGATGGGCTGAATGGCCTCCTCTCGCTTGTAAACTTTCTATGTTCTTATGTTCTAATCCTGTGATGCTGTACAAAAAATTAGGATCCTCAAATTTGTTCCGCATCTTTTTTTTTTTTTTTTGCAATTGGTACTAAATTAAATGGAGATGAGAGTGATCCCGACACAGCACCGTATAGCCGGTCCGCAGCCTGTTCTAATTTCCCAAGTACGCTGCAATTCACCCTAAATGAGCTACATGTTCTGGTTCAAAAAAATCCACAGGATTTAACCCGAAAGGAGCAGGTCGAATTTCACAATCATGAGTCTACTAGTTATCCTTGTAGACACACGTATGCTCATGTTTATGTTAACAAATCGGAATTCTAATTAAATAAAATAAAAAAAATAAAAACACAGTGTAAAGTACTTTTCAAATTGAACAAATTAATGAGAAATACCTGCCTGCTTATATTAAGCTCATGTGGTTAGTGTCATAATGTAAACTAGTCAATACTGCTGCTACGTGAAAGAGAATTAAAATTCACCCCCGTCCAGATTCGAGTCAACTACACTGGAAACGCATTCAGTACCGCAGAGGTGTTGAAATTCCAAGTAATATCATGACTTGACTGACCTGATCAGCTGTGATGTTGTCACGAGGAGGGGTTACGCACCCGGAGCAGGAAGGATTCGAGGTGTGAACTTTAACACCCAACTGAGACTCTCCGTACCATGGGCAGCAAAGACACGACACGACACGACACGGAGTCTGACATCTTAGTTTTTACATACTGCTGCCGTCCCTGCAGATATCGTAATTAAGAGGAAATTATGAGGGAGGTGAAGGGTTGCGGCATGCGGTCTGCGGTGGGCTTTTGTCCCAGAGAAAGATAAACGGGCACCCCTGATGAAAGAGGAATTTCAGAGGCGAAGGTTGGCAGGCTGCACCAGCCTGTACAAGAAAGATATGCTGGACATTTTGGATGTGTCAATGCAATAGAGTTTTCCAACAATGGAGGGGAATGGCTGGTGTCCGGTATGGGGCATTTTTCTTTGAATTATTTAAGACAATAATATTAATATTTGCTGTAAATGTTATAATCAGTTACTGTTTGAACGTCATGTATTGTAAATAATATAATGTCGTGCGTAGCTACATTTTTGTGACACAAGTGTAAAAAACTGTATATTTAGTGGCTGTACAATTATTGAGAGGTGGAATTAGTTCCCCGACTTGTCACTGAATGAATATTCATGTTTTTGAAGCTGATGGTATTACTGTGTGCTGTATGTCGTCAAACTGTTCTCACTGATGGCAACATTTATATTAGGTTACGGAAATATATTTAAACTAAATTACTTAGCTAATTACACCTGTTAAACTTAAGTTTGCAAGATCTGTTTTCGCTTAATTTTCGTGGTTGGCATTCAGAGGCTGATAGTAAAAAATGTAATCCAAAGCCTGGGAAAAGTAGCCAATTTTGGAAGTACAGTATGCAAACTAATGCAAAAAAAAAAAAAAACAAACACAAAATGATATATATTGTAATTTAGAATAAACGTACTTTTTTCAATTTGACAATTGTTTTTTTTTTTTTTCCTCTTAAAAGGCGCATTCTACGCTTAGTCGTAAGATTTGTGAAAAAAGTACGTTTATTATCCAGTTATAATGTAATTATTTTTATACCTGAATGTTAAACCGATTCAAAGTTGTTGTTTCATCTGACTGATTCTCCTCATATTTCTCTGATTTAAATACTGTGTGTATAAAATTAATCGCTGTTGTGGTCTGCTGCACAACTTCCCCTGCCTCTAGAAATCACGTACAGCTTTTTCCCGACACTTGATTAAATAGAGTCCCAGGCTTCAAAATATTGATTAAGGCCTCACTTAGAGACAGGTTAAATGATCGAACACCTATCTTGAAATGACAGTATAAAGTAGTTAGGCGCTGATAGTCGATAGCCTGTCTCAGAGATCAGTATGCTAATCTAATCAATTGGACTGAAAACAATGTGTTTTTTATAGGTGCATTTTTGTCGAATAACAAAGTTGAGATATTTTCCTTCCAAGTCATTGTAATGGCCACTAGTAGCAGATTCTGTGGGGCCCTTCTTTCAAAATCCCAGCTGCTAATCCCCAGTGCAGGCGCACGCATACCGCACGTTCCTTTGTCACACTTAGAAATCACAAGAA